>VDFB02270651.1:645387751-645409573 GCA_007258455.2 Sequoia sempervirens | reverse complement strand
CCATTGAGGATTTGTCATTGCAACATATTGCCACAACTTCTTCTTCTTCTTTTTTGTGGTTTTATTGCCACAACATGTTAGAAAGTAATGCTCAAATCAGCACTTACTAAGATTGCACACTTCTGATGACTATCCATGGAACAAGATCATCATATAATTTCATTTCCAGCATAGTTTTTCTTGCCAAGGGAGTAGTTTTTTATGTGTAGCTATTGTGGACAACAAGTCCACATTAACATCTTAACAAAAAGTTAGGTCATTCAATGCATGCTTCAACACACTTTTGGGTTACTCGTGAGCAAAACCAGCTTGGATTATCTAGTCATCAGATCACATAGTGTAGCTAGTACACTTTTGTACTGCTCATCAGCACCATCAACCTAGGTTCTCCAACTTTCACTTATAGAAGTGACAAAAGAAAAACTTGAACAATCTTCTTCTACAAATTTCATCACTCAAAAGAAAATGGTGGTGAAGCTTTTTAGAGCAAACATGTGCAGTATTCTTTTAAAATGGAATATACCATCATAGAAAGTTGAATTGACTTGAGAAAACAAACTCAAGTCTGAATACCGAATCTATATATTGGTTCTTGAAAAACTGAATAATGGAATCACTTAGGCAATTTCCAACACATTTTTTCTTTCCAAAAGAGTAGTTTTTTATGTGTAGCTACTGTGGACTACAAGTCCACATTTTCAACTTGACAAAAAGTTAGGTCTTTCAGTGCACGCTTCAACACACTTTTGGGTTACTCGTGTGCAAAACCAACTTGGATTATCTAGTAATCAAGTCACATAGTGTAGCTGGTACACTTTTGGACTACTCATGGGCACCATCAACCTAGGTTCTACAGTTTTCACTTATAGAAGTGACAAAGGCAAAAGTTGAACAATCTTCTTTTGCAAATTTCATCACTCAAAAGAAAATGGTGATGAAAATTTTCACAACAAATGGGTGCAAAATTCTTTTAAAATGGGCTATAGCATCATGGAAAGTCGACTCGACTTGAGAAAACAACTAAGGCTTGAATACCAAGTCTATATCTTGGTTCTTTAAAAACTGCAAAATGGAATCACTAAGGCAAAACCTTTTGCAAAACACTAGAGCTTCATATCAAGAAAAAAAGGCGCCATAAACAAATTGCCCAATGTGCAACACATACAATGGTTCTACCACTACACCTATGGATTAGGGGGGGTCGTAACAATAATGTACATAACCATAGGAGTAGTAGGATAATATTTTATATTTTATATTTCCTAGCTACACTAGAAGTTGAACACTCATCTAGAAGATGAATTGAACAGTCATTTTCATATTGTTAAATATGTAAATTTTTGATTGAATGAAAAGATCTTTCATTGAATATTTTTCTGGTTGTCCAAGTCCCATTCATTTGTCAATCTTTTTTTGTATCAAACTCTTGGGCTTGACATTATTAAGGTCGTTTTTCTCTTGATATATTGGTTTCATCTATTCGTGTTCATACATGGTGGGGCAAACACAAGACAAATGTTTATGTTGATTGTAAATCTGACATCTGAAGGGAATATTTGCATAATTTATTAGTTGTTTTCCATCAATTCCTCCCATTTCTAGAAATATTTTATCTAGTAATTGCTTGTCCAAATCAATTTTGATACAAATTTGAACGTAATTGAGAACTCATAGATGCTCAATGAAGTCAAATGGTATGGTATACCTCAATACACTAAATGATTTCTCAAGAGTGCTGCCTCAAAAATATTCAATTGGGAGGTATAGAACTCTTATCCAAATAGTAACCATACATAGGAAGTCATTAGTTGTGTCATTGATGTAGTGGACCACAATTTCATAAAAACCTTTCTTAATGGTTCGGCCCTTTGGAATTGCAAGTTCAGGTCTGATCCAACATAGATAAAAATCCAAGTTTGCTTTGGTGGGGGATCTAGATAGGGTTCCTCAACAAGCAAACCCATACCAAATTTCACCTCCTTTTACTTTGCCACTACAAACCCACTGTCTTTTGTGAGTTTTTTGTTTTCCTAATTTGGCATTTAATTCATCATTCATTCTTTTTGTTTTTAGGCTAATTTGCAGCTAACAGAAAGCATAGGTATCCTCATGATGATTGACAATGTTTTATCAAATACACAATCAAGTGTCTAAGCCAATCAGTTCACTTTTTCCAACATGCTCTAACATGTGCCAACAATAGAGCCTTGGAATCATGGTATAGCCATCTATCAAACCATAATGGAAAGGGGTTAATTTAATCAAATATTGTAGTTGGAAATGTTCTCGTAGATATGTATGCAAAGTATGAAAGCATACACAAGGCACATAACTATTTGAAAAAATGCCTCAAAAATATGTGGTATCATCGAATATGATGATTACAAAATATACATAAAATGGTGTTCTTGATGAAGCTTCAAGAATTTTTAAGAAATGTAGCAGACATGGAAAATATGTGGATAAAATGTGATTTTCACTCAAAAAACATAAATTTTTGCTTAATTAAAAATTATGAAAATGACATGCATCATGGCAATCTATGTGGTTTTGAAAGCCTTCATTTGAGCTTGGTGGCAGGGGCTCCAACTATCGACCCCAACTTGTACCACGACAAGGAATGCACCAAGGGTGCTACCCTTGAACCCCATGAAGGGCATTGCCCCTCAACCCTAATAAGGCCACTACCCCCACCACACTCATTTGATATATTTTGTAATTGTATTTTGCATTAAAATTATTATTTTAAAGAAATTTAAATACTTTTTAAGTTGTCAAGTCTAAGCCAAGCCCAAGTATGCGAACTATGGTATGGATATCCATCAAGAAAAATTGATAGTGGATTTTTATTAGGTATTAGAACTTGCCAACTTTGATAGATATCTATGCCAAGTGTGGAAGCATACAAAAGGCACATGAATTGTTTGACAAAATGCCTCAATAACATGAGATGTCTTGGAATGCCATGCTTGCAAGATGCACACAAAAAGAATTTGTTGAAAAGGCCTTGGGAAAAAATTACATAAATGCAATTGGCAATTGGAAAGCCAAACATCTCATTTTGCAAATTTTCATTATTATTAATATTAATTTATTATTATAATATTATAAAATTATATATAAATTTTATATATATATCCTTGTATATATTTATGATTTTTGTATGTTTTTGGTCATGTCCCCTTTTTGGAAATAGTGCCACGAAGAAGACCTCTATCCTATTTCTATTTGATGAGCACACACTTATACTGAGAGGGAGGGAGAGGGGTGAATCAGTATAAGATAATTTTTTACCAATTTAAAATTAATAACCACAACAATATCCATCACACAACATCAAACAATTAAGGACACAAGGTTTACATGGAAAACCTTTTGGGAGAAAACCACAGAGAAGGACTGCTTGGATTTACTGTCCAAATCCAGCCACAAAAATTAAAATACTTCTTACAAAAATATTTGTAGGCACCAACCCTCTGGAGACACCAATCCCCACAACTAACCACCAACTTAGCAAGAGACACCAATCTCTTCTATTGAGAGGCACAAACCTCTAAATAAACAAAAACTTTGACTTCTTGAAAATGCTTCTTCAATGGATGACAATTAAATAGATACTTCACAAAAATCTACCTTGAATGATCTTCTAGTTTTCTCTCCTTCAAAAATCTGCTTGTGTTTGAATGATATATCTTTATTCCTCCACACACTCTTCACCACACTTTACAAACTCCCTTTATACATGCTTGGAGAGGGACGACTCATTGAAAGGACATAACTCATCATAAAGGAGGTGTCTTTATTTATAGAGGCGCCTCTTCCTAACCATCAAAGTGGGACAACTTGTCCCTTAGTTTAGAGCGCTACCATGAAAGGGATCAGCCCCTTAAAATAATGTATTTATTTTGAATTTTGAATCCCCAAAGTGGGGCACTAATCACCAAGGGTCAGCCCAAAAAATAAATAAATTTAACTTTAATTTTATCAAAGCAAGTTCACCAATATGATGCAATTTTAAATGGGGCGATTTCACAAATATGGGTGCCATAAATTGGACGCCAAAGTACATTGAATTAGATGAATTCACTTGGCCTTTCCTTCCTTCCTTGACAGCAACAGTTTCCTTTGACATGAATGACAATCAATTCCAATGCTATTTCCTAAGCTAAAGGGCAAAGCAAGAGAAATAATTTTAATATTATTTTATGTTGGGCATGACAATTTTTAATTTAAGAGGCAACTTAAATAATATTATTAATATAAATAAAAAATGTTTTCAAACACATTAAAAATAAAAAGCATATTTGTAAATACTAAAAATAAATTAAAAAGTACTTTTAAATACTAAAAAATAAAATAAAATAAAAAATTTGTTTAAATACTAATTGGAGGGAACTTTAATCAAGGGCCCAAATTGGAAAAGTATAAAAAGAGGGCGCCTAGCCTCATTTGATATCTTGATTTCATTCTGGCATTTTCCATTGTGAGCTTTGACATTTGAGTTTTGGCATCCAGGGATGAAAACCCTTGGTTGGTTTGGAGTTTGAGAGGACAAAAACCCCTCTTGAGTTCCATATTTGGGATCAAGGAGGAACCTCTTGAATTCCACATTTGGGATCAAGGACAAAAACCCTTGTTTCCCATATTGGGTGATTCCATCCAAGGATCACAAATGTGTTGATTCGTTGAATAATTTTAAGTTTGCATGTCGCAGCTATAGTGTCACTACAGTGATTTGATGAAGATTTCCTTTGGTGGGTTATATGTTGCTGCTACAATGTTACTACAGTGTTGTCCATCATATTTGAGGGTTTCTACATTGGTTTTCAGGACTTTGGGGAGTTATTGTGCATCAAAAAGTGTTGGATCTGAACTTTTTATGGCATTGCCAATCAACCCTAGCTGAGCACTACCATTGGAGGAGTAAAATCAATAAATCCCAGTCTTGAGATCAGTTATACAGTTGTTGGTTTACATCATTCCGAGCCACCAACAATCATCATCAATGTTACATCAGTCATATAAGGTAGCATTCCAGTCATCAAAAGGTTATATCAGTCATATAAGGTGCTGTTCCAGCATTTTGGAAGGTTTCATCAGTCATATAAGGTGTTGTACCAGTCATCAAAAGGTTATACCAGTCATATAAGGTGTTGTTCCAGCATTCTATAAGGTTACATCAATCATATAAGGTTTTGTACCAGTTGTCAGAAGGTTATACCAGTCATACAAGGTGTTCTTCCAGCATTCTAGAAAGTTACATCAGTCATATAAGGTGCTGTTCTAGCTAACAAAAGGTTATATCTGACATTAATAGACTATAGAGCTATATCTGGTTTTGAGAGCATTAGCAAATAATCTGGAGTGCCTTATCAGTGGCCATATTGCACAACATCCATCACTGTTCACTTGTGAGTTGATTTGGGAAAGTGGTAATTCTGAAAATTAATTTTCCACCTTGCATATCAGTATCCTCATCATTTTTCTTGTCTTGCAATTAAACAAGATCAATGTTGTTGCTCCAGTCATATTGATTTCTAATCAAATCTGAGTGTGATTTAAAGTTATTTTTAAGTTTTTTTGTGAAGTTTCCAAATTGGTAGTTACAATCAGCATTTTTATTAAAGTTTAAGTCATTGTTCCAGTCGTGTGTGTTCTAGAAAAATCAGAAAATAACAAAATTATGAAAAGAGGCCATTACATTTTTCTATGGATAAACCCAAAATGAACTCAAACCCAAAAATTTTGTTGACTGAACCCCTAAACCTAAACCAAAACCAATACTAGGATTGGTAACTTAACTAAACCGCCCTGATTTGTTCATTGACTACATTCCACCTTGAAAGGACTGATCTTTCTCTTGTTTCAAGTCAAAGATGCCCATAAAGTACACTGTGCATCATGAAAATATTCACAAAACCAAAGGTTTCCAGTACTCTCGCATCCAAGAACTAAGCGTTTTGGGTCTGGAGAAAGCTCCCATAAATCGGCATATTAGGGTCTTCTCCTTGAGCAGCTATGCCCCTGTTTCTCATTTCATCTACTAAAAAATTGATCTAGAGTGGGTTTTCTATACTTAGGTAGCAACCATTTTGGAGTTTGCCATGAAAATTTCAACGAGTTATGGTTCTATGAGCATGGTGGTGAATAAACCAGTACATGTCTTCTATGCAGATCTTTTTCTTCTCATTAGAAACTGAACCTGAAATGAAAGCCTGATTGGGAAGGGAGTTGGCATTAATGAAGAGCCACGATCCCCCCTAAGAGAGATGTTTTTAGATCAATCAGTCTTTGGCTGTTTGGGGAATGACTTTGCTAGTTAGGTTTGTCTTTGAAGCCTCATTGAGTTTGGGGAGGGCATGCATAGAGAGGTGGTAGATGGGTTTATTTATCAAAATATTTCATGTTCTGCAACAACAATCATTTGAGATCTTGAAAGAAGGTATTGAGTGCAATACAGTCCTTTGAACAAGCTGCTGCAAAAACCATAACAGGTCTTCTCTGGAAGGCTCAACACATTTTCATCCATAAACCAGGGCAACTCTGCTGCACTCTCAGTCATTAGCAAACAGATTTAATGAGAAGCTCAAATTTACCTCAACATGCACCACTACTGCCTATAATGGATGCCAATCTCCATGACATACAAATCAAGAAAAGATAGAGAACAACTCAAACATGCATAAAATAAACAACCTTGCAATCACACACACTTGCAAAAACAAGGTTAACTCTGAAGAAATCCTTAAATGGGAATAAATCTCTAGGAAAAGTGAGCAACACACCTCATGACACTAATCCACAGTAGTACATGTGTATACAATGCCTCTTGGGCTTTACAAAAGCTCTACTTCTCATAATCAAGCTCCATTACACCCATATGCTATCCTGGAGATGACATGGACCTCCAGTAACTCTGTTATAGTAAAAATGAAGGACTTCAACCTCCATAGAGAAGAGAGATGGACTTCTATCATCAACTCTATGAAGGATCTGCTACTTACAGTTGTAGTAGACTAAAACCAGTTGCATTAGCCTGACTGATTTAGCATGCAACCTGTTGAGAGTGACTTATTACCACTACCAAAACAGGACAACAATAGCCAGTTAACTTTATGCCCGAAAGGCGCTGCTTCAGCACACTTGCAGCAGCATACTTCCTCCTTAAAACATCCTCAACTAATTGGCCTCAATAAACCAGTCAACCTACTTGGCTTCAGGAAACATTGCCAACCAACTCCCAAAACAATAGCTTCCCGCACCATAAAAGGAGGCTTCTCTTCCTCCAACACTTCACCTTCCATGCTGTCCCTTCAACATTCACACTACCCAAAATAGAAATGGATAATATCCAATGGGAAAAACAGTGTTAGTAGGTGTTCCATTCACCTTGCCTGTCCCAAGGTCTATTGTAACTTATTGTTGGAAGATGGATAATTATGCATATATCTCCAAGAATCATGGAGTGGGAAAAATAGAATGCCCATGTAAGGGTGGGGACGTATGTAATTATTTTATTATTCTCTGGAGATTTGGAAATTGTTGTAATAAAGTATTGATGAAGGGGTTATATAGTGGACTTGTAATTGCATTTTCCTTATTTAGTGGGCATGAAATATAATTAGTGCTTCATGCGGGAGTGCTTGGGAGTTACATTTGCCAACTGGAGTGGTAAAAGTCAAAGATGCTTGTGTAAATATTGTTTTTTATTCCATGACTCCAAACTTGTGAGGGATGTGAGAAATTTTACCATTGTATTTGGGACCTTGTTTGGGCCCATGGTGTTGTTTTTTGGTGGTTTTCTAAGACTATTTAAGTTTATGTAATGGAAACATGGTATAGAGGAGGTAAGGAATATATTTTGGCAGGTTATGCTATTGGATTTCTACCAAAGGAATGCTGAACTCATTGAAGTGTTGCATGGAAAAGCTCTAAGAATGTATTATAACATGATTTGGTGATAAATTGAGTTGTGCAATGCTTTGGAGGCTAGGTTTTTCCCAAAAGGGTTTTCCCAACATGCATCTATGTGTCTTGTCTTTTTATGGTTGCTTATATTTTTCTTCTTTCATTCATTCTTTTCTAAATGTAGTTTACATGTCAAAATGTTGCTGAAATTTCTGTAGAATAATTTCTGCAGTATTCTCCTTGAAGTGTTAATGTGGAAATACCTGCATGTTTAATAGTTGAACTTTGTTTTGAGTTTAGTTGCTAAGGGGTTTGTGTCACTTTTTGTAACAAATCAATGCCCAACCAACAATGGGAAAATAGTCACAGCCCCAAAATTGTCATTGTCCAGCAATGGTAAGAAAATGTGGCCAATAAAGGAATCATGACTCCGCTCAACAAGAGAAGATGGCTGCCCAAGAAAATGAGCCACCATGTGCTAGAAAAGGAACAATCACACTAATCAATGGAAAACACATCTCCACTGAATAAGAATATATGCCCCTCCAAAACAAAGAAAACCTATCATTGCCAAGAACAGGAACAATCACATTCCATTGGTAGGGAAAACAATTTCTGCCCTCAAACTTGTCTCATCAACTTCCTCTATCACTTCCACCTCTGCATGCATTAAACAGACACTCATGTGGCAGTTTGTCCTTTGCACAACTGTTGACACTGACAAAACTCGCCCAATTATGTGCCTAACTGTTCAGCCACACCTGCGGCATTATTGCAAGCATAGATTGCAAACTCATGGAGTGCTCAGCAAAGTACTCGCAACTTTTTTGCTGACCATGTTATCATAGAGTTAACTTGTGACTTGCCAAAACACAGGAAAAAACATTAAAAACACCCAAATATACTACCAAAACTAGTGTTTTTGCTGCCCCTGTCATATGCACTAATTTTAATTTGTGTTTAAAAATGTGGCCACTAAAAAATGTGACCATAGCTTGAATAATGAACACTCAACTGCCAAAACATGCTCTAAAACGCTCAAGTACTGAAAATATGCCCTGAAATGCAACTATAGACTGAAAAATGCAACTGTTAACTGAAAAAGCATGCTCTAAAAATGCCTCTATATTGAAAAACGTGCCCCAAAACATAATTATAGACTGAAAATACGATTGTAGCTTAAAAATTCCCATTTTTTGCCAAAGTATTTTTTAAGTTGTCGAGTTTTTCCCAAGATTTCATAGAGTTTTTAAACTTGGGATTTACCTAGTTCAAGCCAAGTCTGAGTCTGTGAACTATGGTTGTGTTGTGACCTATTTCACACATCGCCCCATTGCAAATGGGGACCCTCTATGGTTTGCTCTTAGGGTTTAGCTTTGAGTAGCAATTTCATAATCTCTGTTGCCCTGGGAATTGCATGTCAAAGTCTGGAGCCATCAACAGAGCCAAGTTGAGAATTTGAGTTTGAAACTGAACGTAAATGTCATGGAAATGCTTAGAAGACCCGGTAGATGAGGATCGCCTGTGCTTTTGCTCAATTCTGACACTTCCTATTTTTTAGGGATTTTGTTTTTTTGCTTTTTTGCTTTTTTCGTTTTTGGCATTTCTGGACCAATCTAGGATTTACTATTTTTAGAAAGTTGTAAGTTGCTTTTTGCTTTTTCTATTTTTAGTAAGTTTTTATTTTTAGAAAGTGCTAGGTCTCACAGGCAGTGGAGTCAAATTTTCCACTTTTAGAATTGAAAAGTGGACAAAAATAAAGCAAAAATCTTAAAAAATAGAAAAAATCATGAGAAAAGCAAGGAAAAGCACATGCAAAGGTCTAAAAAGCAAGGAAAAGCACATGCAAAGGTCTGAAAAGCAAGGAAAAGCGCATGCAAAGATCTGAAAAGCAAGGAAGCATGCAAAAATCTGGAAAATCAAATGAAAATCGCACCTTCAAGGAAGAAAAATCAAGTAAAAAGCAAGGAGATTAAGGTGAAATTCGCCTAAGTCTAAAAAGGTACGCCCCATGAGAAAATCCAATTGAATCTTAAAAATATCCATTTAAAATTCATCGATTAAGATGAAATCCACTTGGAAAATCCAGTTAAAATTTGTCCAAGAATAAAATCCAGATGGATGATTCAAAATTCTAGTTGATGAATGTATCTAAAAGTGGAAATTAGCTAAGGCAAGTGAAAAAATCCAAATTAAGACTTCAAGAATTCCATGATGAAGTCGAAATCCACTTGAAATAATAAAAAATCCAGTTAAGGGTCGAACTTCCAAGGAGAAAATCGAAAAATTGGCTAAGGCAAAGAGTTACCTTGGTAAGAGGTAAAAAAATATCCAGTTGTAAAGTGGATAAGTCCACTTAAAGGTTGGATATTTTCCTTCTATTTCCAAATTTCTCTTGTAACTGCAGGATCATAGCTGGCGAATTTGAAGAAGGAAAAAGGAATTTTTATCTTGGATTTACAAAAAACTTTAGTTTACAGCTCTAAAAGTCTAGTAAATTATTTTAAAAATTCTATGAATGCTCTTAAAAAACGATAGAGGCTGATGAAATTTTATTTTATTAGAATTTATTCTCCAACCAGCCTTTGCAATCAAGTTCTAGAATTTATTTAAATATTCTCCAGCCATAAAATTGCCTTCTTTTGTGAACATTTTCTAACTTCGAGCTTCGTACAGGCGCAATGTCTACTTCGAAAAACGTAGGAGGTGGAGTTAGAAAGATTCAAGTGAAAGAAGTTCTCAGGGAATTCTATCCAGAATCTCAACTATCATCGAAATGGAAGAAAGTAGCAGCTACTAACTTCGAGCATTTCAACTTGATTCAACACAAGAAGAGGATGTTTGGCACTCAGCATGAAATGCCCACACCTATTGCAGCCAACATGGTTAAATGCGGACTTCACCAAGCAGCTAGTTTCCCACCTACAGTTCAATGCAATGAGCTGATAGTTGAGTGTGCTAGAAGATACAATCCACAGACAAGATCCATCAAAGCATCTAACGGGATCACTTTGGCATACTTCACAGAAGATTCAGTCAAAGAGGTGTTTGGTATTCCTCGTCGTCACAAAATGTTGAACAGGACCCAAGAGGAATCACAAACAATGTTTGATCAGGCCAAAGAATCTTGTATGGATATAATTAATTCCAACAGGATCAAAGAACCGAAGAGGCATCGTTCTAAACTACCTAAGAGATTGATTTGCACAGATTTTCAGGAAGAATATAGCGACATGATCCACATGTCGAACAGGATTATGGGTACTTCTTAGGGAGCTTTCTTCGAAGTATGGATGTTCTCATATGTAGAGGAGACTGTATTAGGAATGGAAACAATAAATTGGGCCAAACTAATAAGTGACAACATTGATTTCCAGTTAAGAAACTTGGAGAAGACCAAGACTTTCTATATGAGTTCCTACATAGTCTACATCCTGGCCCGGTTTACCAAGTATAAAGGATTGATTTGCAAAGGGGAAGTTGGACTTCGAAATAACCAATTCAAGGCACATGATTGTTACCCACAGCTACAATTACACTACAAGGACAATTATAAAATAACCAATGACACCTTCCTCATGTATATCACTCGATTGCTTCAAGGAGGAATCCAAAAGAGGTTGTCTAAAGAGGCTATGGTGTTGCTTGATAAATTCAGATCCTGGTTCATCCAATTTCCGACTTTTACATACATAAGAGTTCATGGATTCGCAGATGCTCCGTATAAACTCCCTCGGTATCCAACGAACAAGATTATTATGCTTGAAGTTGCAAGGCAGTTGGCACATGTGGATTCCATTCAAGGGAAAAAGAACAAACAAGGAGTGGATTTTCCTGTTGTAATTGGGAAAATGTTAGAAGTCTGCCCCTCATTGCAATCAGCCAAGACAGCAGGATCAGAATTACAATTTTATAAGTTAAGCACTTATAAACCGAGGTCAAATTATGATCCATATTTGAGAATTCACAGGAAGAAGTCCCTTCATGTTATGCAGATTGAAGACTATTGGTCTAACTTGGTGGACGAATATGGAGTCAGGAAGATGTGGTCTAGAATTCCAGTAGACCTTGTGAAAAAGTGTGACTTATTCCCTGTTCCTCACCAGGTAAGAGACAATGGGGAATACATGCATCCTCAATTTGAACAAGAAAAGAACAAGCCTATCTTGTTGCCCAACTGAACACAACCTGAGTTGACTGATTTAAACGTGTTGATGAAGGATATTATAGCTAGTTCTAGGGAATGGGTGGACCGTCAAATCAGCAAATTAAGAAAACAAGGAGTCTCCCTTACCTATGCCACGCTAAGCAATGAAGAAAGTCAGGGAGAAGTAGTTAGAGAAGGTCCTGATGAACTTCCATGTCCAAGCAAGAGGAAGGCAATGATTGAAGATCTTCAAACAAAGGAAAAGGAAGCAGCTAGTGAAGAATTGGAAAGTAAGAAGCAAAAGATGGATGAAATTCCATCATCTTCAAGTACGTTATCCATCAGAATAGTAGAAGATGCGTCCATTGCTGAGTACGAACCTAACCATGAACAAGAGGTTGAATTTCAAAAGTTAGAACAGCTGGATTTTCTTCAAGAGCAAACCTTCACTGAGTGTTTGGAAGGAGGAGATATGCTGATGATTGAAGGCATGGGAGATACTGAGATCCTTGAAAACAATGAGGAGCTAGGAGATGAAATAATTTCTGCCTTGAAAGGGATTGATGATGATATTCAATTGGAAGATGGGATGGAATTATCCACTATTCCAAATTGGTTGACTGAAAGTTTGATGAAGAAACCCAAACCACTAGATGAGGTTCGACCAATTGAAAGAATGCAGGACTTCTAAGAGAGGATTGGCAAAGCTAAAACACCAAAGAAGCCTAAAAAGTACTCTCAGATTATCAGAAATGGTGCAGGGTCCAGAGTTTTACAAGTTGCAGTCCCAAAGGTTGACAAGCCTAGAGATCAGATTACTCCTATGGACTATGATGTTACAACGTTGGATATTGGGCCAACCACGATAGATCAAGATTTCCATGAGCTAGCAGACACTTCTAAAGCCATCAAGGAGAAGTTTGACAAAGCAGAAGAGAAGAAGTAAAGACTGGAAAATTTAAGATTGATGGAGTTCATTCAGCAAATAACAGCCCCCTTGCGCCAAGAAGGTGAAGCTTTTATCCCACCATCATCCCTTCCTCTAGAATCCATTGACACTCTTGAGGCTATGAGGATCACAAACCAAGCAACTAGGAGTTGGATCAGCAACATCTCAAAACAGATGGAGCAATTCTTGGAGAAATGTGCTCAGACCTAGGACAGATCAGCCTTGCTTATGACTGAAATTCGCCATATTGAAGATAATTGGGAAGACTTCCAA
The DNA here is from genome assembly GCA_007258455.2 of Sequoia sempervirens. Lineage (NCBI taxonomy): Eukaryota > Viridiplantae > Streptophyta > Pinopsida > Cupressales > Cupressaceae > Sequoia > Sequoia sempervirens. The sequence goes on along the minus strand of VDFB02270651.1, from coordinate 645,396,296 downwards.
TATATAAAAGACAAGGTAATACCTCGTTTGAGGGTTTTAAAGGAAGTATCCCTGCAAATATTGATCCAGGAAGGTGTTATTGACAGTGGAGCTTCATATGATTTCAGCAGATGGTATCATTCCTTGTTAGCAAATAAGAAGATATATGATGGAATGAAAGAAGAGTGTGCTGTTATACAGAATTCTCTTGGAAAAATACAGCTTAAAATCCTCACCTCTCTTGAAGGATTAACAGGGCAGGAGCATCATGATACAAATGGCTTGGATTTGGAAGGATTGAAGAGAAGTGTGATGAATATTTACTTCAAGGAAATGCAGATTATCACAGAAAACCAGCTTGATGACATGTCTTCTCTTTTGACCTTTATGGATAGCTTTCGGAAACAAGATGGTAGATGGGAAAATACTTTCACTCAATGCCTTGAAACATTGGACATAAAGGGAGTGCAACTCAATACTATGCCAAACATATTAATGGAGGAGCTCGACTTGGTGTTAACAAAGTTTCTTGCATTTGCAGCCAAGGAGCAAGCCAAGGGGAATTGCATTTTGGATTCTCACTTGCTCGATTCGATTAATTTGCAAGGTGTCATTATTTTCCACACTCCAAGTGGCTCGTCCTACTTGTGCCATGTGTCCATGGGTTGGTTATGCTTTTTAGGGTTAGGGTTTCTTGAAATAATCTTGGCCATTGATCTCAAATCAATTTGGGTTGTTGCTTTGTAATTGGGGTGCTTATATAACCCCCATTCATTTCATTTATTAGCGTGTACCACGGGGACGCGTTTCCCCAAAAATGACCCGTTTCGGAAATGGGGACGTCCCGGGGACGGGGGGACGGGTACTTGGCGTCCCCCGCCGTCCCGCCCCGCCACCAAAGCGCCGCCGGAGACAGGGAGACGGGGAGACGTCTCCAAGTTTCCTTAGGAGACGTCTCCAAGTCTCCAAGTCTCCTGGGAGACGCCCAGGAGTTTCTTGGGAGACGCCCAGGACTGGGAGACTAGGAGACGCCCAGGAGTTTCTTGGGAGACGCCCAGGAGTTTCCTGGGAGACTAGGAGATGTGTTCCATGAAGGTTTGTCTGGCTTTGATGGTCTTAATTTGGGTTTTGTGTTAATGCAAAATGATGTACACCATGAAGGTTTGTGTGGTTTTGGAAGGTCTTAATTTGGGCTTAGCGTGAGGCTCAGCCTGACCCATGTGTCCTTGACTTGAGGCAGCCAGTATTGCCAGGAGACCTGCGGTGGCCCCTCGACCCGGTAGGCCTTGCTAAACCCCATGAAGCGTTGCCTGTGACCCCAGAAGCGGCGCCCCGAACCCACAAGGCGTTGCCTGTGACAGCTGAGGCCCCCAGACCCGCGCCTGACCCCGGCTAGAGTTGCCCCCAGACCCCCGCAAGGGGCACTGCCCCTTGACCCCACTAAGGGCGCTAACCCTCAAACCCATTAGGGGCATTGCCCACAAACTCCCATTGAATTCATTTGATTTTCTAGGTACTCTCCACTAGTTACCTTCAATTTTACAAAAACAATTTCATTTGTCAAAATTTATTTAGCAATTAGCATTCAAGATATCTTCGTATTTAGATTTAGTATTTCAAATTTTGCTATGTTATAATTTTACTAATTAGTAATTTGAGTAATTTCCTATAGTTTCATTTGAAATGTAATTCTTATATTGTTATAAACTTATACTGTTATACATCCTTTCAAAACTAGTTTTTCAAGTACTATAAGTATATTTATAACTATATCAGCACCACCACCCCACCACCCTTGTAGTCTCCCGTAGATCCCAAACTTGAGCCCTTTGTCCCCGGAGTCTCGAAACTAGCGTTCCCGTCCCCGTTCCCGTCCCCGGGCAGGTAGACAACACATGAAATTATTAGGGAGAGAGACGTATGAAATTGTTGCTTAAGACTATTTTGATAATAAAGTTCATATTGCATGAGTTGCTTTGAATCCTCTTATTGTTAAGTAGTTGCATGGTTCCATATTTATCTTCCACATAGAATAGATTAAATTAGTATCTAAATTGAATGTAAGTTAGATGAATGATAGATTGATAGTATAGATTAGTGGAACTTTCGCTCATACTTTCTTTGGATGGATGATTTCCTTTCAATGCGTAAAGTTAGACTGAGCTAGTAATGTGGATGCTCCAATTGTTTACTTTGAATAATATTGATGGTATTGTTCTTGGTGAAGAGATCTTAAGCACAAAATCCCAAAAGATTGCACTTGCTTTGTGTAGTTGTCGTTTTTCGTGGCGAAACAAAGCCTTGTTCCTAAGTTTCACTTAATCTTATTGTCTCTTGATTTCATAGGCCTAGTATAGGACTTCTAAACCCTCACCCTTTTTTTCCCTTTTTTATCTCAAAATTGAAAACCCCAAAAATAAAAGACCATTCAACGTCAAATCAATCTAAATCCTTACTTTTGAGTAATTTGTTGTCAAAGGTCCCTTTGTGATACCAGCATATCACATCATCCATTGAGCTTGTCCATCCCCCAACTTATGAAACATTGGAATTACCGTATGACCTTTCTAGCAATCAGCATACGGGATAGTTTTTCAAGAGAGGATAGAGCGTCTTTGGACTCTTTATTCTAGAGTGTTCGGTGTGTCATAAAACACGCATCAACAGGTTGCAAGTAATAAAATCACCCCAACTGAAGCAATTCGAGTTGTTGAATGTTCTAACAGACTAAACTGGAGCAACGACAACACTGGAAAACAGTCAACTGATTTTTGGAGAGAAACATATCGCTCTCAATGTTGCTAAAAGTGAACTTGTTGCAGACTGAAATGCACGTGGCTCTTTCTGCAGGTCCACTTGCAGCACTACAAAGCACTGGCAAATGGATGCAGGTGAACTTGCAGCATCGCCACAGGTGTCCATGCAACTTGCTGCAGCTGACTTGCAGCTTGATCCCACTGGTCCACCTAAAATAATCTATTTTTTGGATCACATTTAGCTAAACTAATGGCTCTATAGAAATTGGGATGGCCACATGAAGAGGCACGCCCACTTCTCATGACAGGAACATTAAAATAAGCCAATATAAGCAAACACACAAATAGCCCAAGATTGCAAAAAGAATTGAGGAGACACCTTTCTGACATGTTGTGACAAGAAGTTGCCACAAAAACTAAAGATGTCTTCTCTAGAAGGATGAACAAATTAAGCCAAACTAATTTCTCTAATGAAATAAGGATTTTCACAAGAAAAGGCATGCTTCCTTCCCATAATAGGAAGATTAAAACAAGCCAATTTAAGCGGACATACAGATAGCCCAAGACTGTAGGGAGAATTGAAGAGACACCTTTAACCTTTCTGACATCTTATGACAACAATTCATGATTTCTCTACATATGCCACAGCCTCCTGAAGAAAAGTAATATAACAAAAGTCTTTCTAAAACTCTAAAACTTCAAAAGGACTCCACCCCACAATATTTATAACATAAACAAGTAACAAATGTGCAACAAAAGGGAAATCATTCTTGTAGGTTTTCCTCCAAAAACAACAAGGTGGGAAAAAACTATTCTTGAATCATGTTGCAATTTGCATCCTAATTTCTAACTAAGATTTGTCTGCACATTAAGCTCATAAATTTTGATAATACATTAATAATTATTTATTTTAATTTGTGAAACTTAACTGATTATAATAAGATAGTTTATTGGTTTTTCAATTGCATACTTGTCCTTTTTTTAAGCAATAATTTACTAATTTAGTAGTATGCACATTTTCATTGTCAGAAGCCAAAGGTAATAATGCCCAAGGGCACTTTCGAGTGGTATAGAATTTTGGATGGGATTGATTGTGACAAAGGTCCATGTTGAATATACATACACATAGTTATTGGAAAACAGTACATAAGACACAAAAATGTATGTACAATTCCTTCTATCATAATCCAAATACACTATAACAGAAAATAATGCATAGTACTATTGTATTTATGGTTCATTGTGCCATACAAATGGTGTTAAGTATAGGGCAGAAGCATATCTCTGAAACTATGAAACAAGACTCTGCAAATTCAGAAACAATTTATCATTAAAAACTTTAAATAAAATTAATTAGAGAAAAACAATAACTTAAATGCCCTTTCTTATTCTCCTATGGAGGCAGTTATCCTACCCATCAAAAGGAATCCTTAAAATGTTTGTATTATATGAACATACGCTGACCAAGCTAGGACATGATAGGCTTCCCAACATTGCACAATAATCCAGTTTAACACATCTATGACTAGTAAGAGGTTGCCCAAAAGATTTCATTAAATGGTTGGGACAACTATTTAGATCTGACATTAAACAATTTGGATAGCCTGAAACCAAACATCCAAACTAATATTAGTGAAAACCTCTGAAACAATGACAAAATTGAAAACAAGAAAATATTTGGTTTTATAAGAATATCATCAACCCTAAACTAGAGCATCCCATGTACTTGCATTATGTAATCAGCCTCAGGAATAAAGCCATAACTGCAAAACTAAGAGCCAATTCATAAAAACTAGAAACTTATTGATGGACTTGCCCAAAGATACCCTCGAAACAAATAACTTGTAAGGTGTGTGACTAATATCAACTAGAGGATGAAACTTCTTTTCTTTTAACCTGCCTGTTACATAATCATATCAGACCCATTACACAATTCCGCAGTTATTAATCAGCAGACAAAGTCTAGTCTTAAATCAATACAATCAAACAAATCCTGGAGAATTCATCTTAAACTAGACACATGTAGATGCAAGTAGATACACATTGATATGTCCTACAGACCAATTTGGCTTCCAAGATGTTGCAGTCATGTGATCTCTTATATACATTAAGGCATACTGAAGTGTACCTGAATTTTATCAATGGTGTACCTGTCCCTATGTAATTTGGTAATTAAGCTTAATACAAACAGAGAGTTCAGGCAATAAAGGAGACAGCAATATGAGAGAACTTACGCAAACATTAAAGTATAATTTAACACATTTTGTTAATTAGGTATCATGACAAATGAAGCTAAGTGTAAAATCTACAATAATTCATGGAATTACAATTGAGCAACCATTCATGTTCCTTAGTTTTGGTTATTATTTTCTCTATTTGTAAAATACTTTGGGTGTTATCAGAAGGTCTGTACAAATGCCCAATTGCATGCAAGTATGATTAGGAAAGATCTATAATAAGGAGAAAGAAATGGGAGATTGTTAGGAATCCATCCCTGGAAATTTAAGGCTACTTTTATTTCAGACAATTTCCAGATAGGAGGGGAAGTAGGAAGTAAATTCAATCAACCTGTTCCTCATTATGGGCTGCTAACCGAGCAACTGATGGTTCTACAGGATCTGATGCTGCCACAGCTTTATCACAGCTTTTTTTCTTCCGGGACCAACCCCAGCGGTCCATCTTTTACTACCTGTAAATACAAACAACAGGTGCAACTGCTTAGGTTTCTAAAAAAAATCATAAACTTAACAAATCAGAAAGACAAATGACAATATCCATTGGTCTACAACCTGTATGATTGGTCAAAATAAATTTCAAATAATGAAAAATAAAATGACAGTGTAGCACAAATATTAACTGTAGATTCTCACAAAGCAACCTATGGGATCTAAGTAATGGATAACCCAACAAAACAAACTCGTTTCATTCCACATGCCCTGAGATGCATTTTCAAGCATTACATGAGAATACATCCCATGGGTAGAAATAACAGGATCAACACAGCCAAGATGTGTTGAACTTGTTATACCAAATGGTATTGTATTGTGGTTCAAATGCTAGTGAAGCCAGCTTCGATGGCATCTATGAGTCGATAGCTTCCATTAAAGATCTGACTGTATAATAGCATTTCCACCTTCATATATAAGAGTGGTCTATGTTGGTAGACTGACTCTTTCTTTTGACAGTGGATTGGTTGACTTAAGCTACACAACTGAATAGATGGCAAAAAATTGGAAAATTTATGTAGGCATAGTGAGAGCCTTCTTCCTATTTTGATATTTTGATTATTCCCATTGGAACAGAGAACTTTTCAATAATTGTGGTCTCTTCTCACAGTTTGTATTGGGGTCAGAAAATATAGATAAATGTTGTGGGAAACTGGGATTTGGTTTGTGGAAAACACTGCTAATATTTATTACCAATGTGACTAGTTGAATGATGAATAGCAATAGTGAAGCATGTGAGAACAACATCCACTAGAATAATCTGATTACCATCAATATACAATGCTACAAATGGAGCCTTCAAACGTTGCTGCCATTAACTAAATGAATGCAAGTTTGGATGTTGAATCAAAACGTCAAAAGATGGATGAAGAAGACACAAATGCAATAAAGAAGGTATTACTGTGGAACAAAGTCCTATCATAGGGATATAAAAGATGTGTATCCACAGCTTGCACTAAGAAAGCATTACAATGAGAACAATTGAAAGAAAGAGCTATTCATAAATCATGTTAAATACCATGAACAATGTTAGCACCAGAGAAACGAAATTCACTAACACAAGTTAGGGACTTGCACCCCAAAGTTTTACTTCTAAATTGGCAAAGATTTTAGGTGTGGAATGCTTTATATACCTTCCTTAACTACAATTGTTATCAACGTGAGAAACACACACCCACAAACAGAGAAGGTATTAATGTGGAAGATAATTCCAATAAAAAGATCAGCAGCTCCCAATTAAGAGAGCATAAAAATGATAAAGACCCAGGTAAGGATACCCACAAAGCATAGCATGCACCACTTAATGATATTAATGGGAAATAGCAGGCCACAAAAGGACAACCTAAGGGCATGCACCCTGAAGCTTGCTTCAAGATTGCCAAAGCATTTGGTGCAGGGAATATTTCATAAATCTTCCTGTATTCTTACTTTTTAGCTTTCTGTGATTTAGCCATTTAGGATTAGTACACACACAAATAGGCACAGCGACTTGTCCCATCATTGGAGGACAATGTAGAATTCTACTGGGTTACCATATGTCACTCTCGAAAACTTAAAAGCAAAGAAAATGTGCTTTCTGAATTCTGAATCCTTTACTGTATTTGCATGATTTATTCTATAATGCATCTGAAGCCTTGGTAATCTAGTGGCTTCTTATCAATTATTATATTTGATACTGGGAAAATACATATTCTCATCACCTTTGTTGGAAAGATGCTCCAAGGTTTGCAGACTTATTTGTTGGTCAAATTTGATTTGGGTAGCAATTCATTTGTTTTTGAAATTTACAAAAGAACCTCAGTTGTAATTGAAACTGTATCTTGAGAAATGATACATAAATATCCATAATAGTCTTGTTTTCATCATACTTTACCCTTTTCTTTAGCCTTAAGAGTCATTGCTTGTGCTTTGCACTCTTGCTCCGACTTGTGTTATCTTTCCATTAGATATACTTTACATTCCAAGGTATATCTTTTGATCCTTTGCCAGGTCTTTTAGGTTATTGTCTAACCTAAAAGAGCAATTGGTTTTGCCTTTTCAAGATGATCTTATATCTTTTAAGCCTTTGCCAAAATCACTTCAGAGATTGGCTAATCTAAAAGAATAATTAGTTTACTTTGTAGGATTATCTCCATGATTACCTCTAGAAGATTTGGGTTCAGAATTGCTATTTTAATTGAGAAGGGTTAGCCAATGTTGCCATTTGTAAAATATTAAGAATTTCAAGGGCTAAAGGCCAAAGCTTAATAGAGCAGCAGCGTCACTGCTTGAAACAGAAGATCATGATCTGATTAGTTGCAGCAACAAACTTCCATCAAGAGATTTCAAGAGGAAAATTCAATGATATCCACAACGGGATTCCTTGGTCAAACTTATGATGAAGGTTTGTTGCTCTAATGTTATGATGTCAACAATTGTAGAGCTAAGATTGATTGAAGCTAAGTTCCTTAAAGTATCTGAGGAGAAATTCATCATCAAACATTGGAAGAACTTTTATGCCATAGTATGATGAGTCCCAAATAACAATCTCCAAAGACATAAAATTTACTAATTAAATTTGAACTATAAATTAAAACTTAAAAGCAGTTTTTCCTCTATGACTTAGCACTTTGTAGCACACTAAAATGATCTGCACAAACGTTAGCTATACTCTCAACAGCTTTCAAGAAGCAGTTGTCATTCAATTTTGTCGCATTTGAGTACTGAAGTCAACTCAGAATTTGGGTATAAAATATAGATTCTGGAAATCATTTGTGTGATGATAAAGTTGAAGCCTTGTGACATGCTTACAATTTCCTTGTGCAGATAACTTTCCAGCTGACATTATGATTTCCCAGAAAATCTGCATTAACGTCATCTCTTCAGATACAGCACCTGTAGATCTCAAGTTTCAGTGCAATTTTTTTCCCTGACAGCGTCCTGATTTTCTAACCAGACAGAAAATAAGTCCACATATATATTTCAAATAGCCTACCTGAATCTAATCATACAAAGGAAAATATTATGTCAATTGAATGCTTTTATATGTTAGTCAGTAACAATGAGGCAGGATTTAGAATGAAATTTTTATTAATCTGGTTACCA
>VDFB02270651.1:645348601-645387651 GCA_007258455.2 Sequoia sempervirens | reverse complement strand
TGATTTACACTTTGGGTCTATGTCTAATGATCAATCAACATCACAATCTCAAAATCCACCATCTTTTGATGATTACACCATAAACAACATCAAAAAAAATCTCAGACAAGAAGAAATATATGATGCATCACAAGATCCTAGTATTTTTCAAATACTTGACAAACTCATATACGCTAACCCTAATAAATACCTTTTAACACTCACACAAAATGGAGCTAGACTCCCTGGTGACTTTGGTTTTTCCACTATCATAGGAGAATCATAAAATACATCTCAAGGATAGGGTGCAACTAACACAACTTCATTACATACCACCACATCACAACCTTTGAACACAAGCTTTTCATTTGGGAAAACCTCGTATAACACAACAATTGTTAACATTCACCCACATTGACATTCAGTGCATGATCCACAAACCCATTTCTCACATCTTAAATTGCAACGCAAAAAACCAACACAATACTTGTAAATCATAAAACTATAAGTCAAAATCAATCAAATAACACTTGAAGGAAAAACCCTTCATTTTTAGGACCACAAGTTAACGCAACTTCCACATCGCAAAACATTAACACACAACCAACTTGGATTCAAACAATATTTGGATCAAATCAAAGCTTTAACAGACCTCCACAACAACAACAATCCAAATTGTTGGAGGTTCCAACTAATGGTAGCATCTCCTAAAGGGTAGCTACTCCTTATACTTAGAGACCCCAGGTCAGTGGCCAACAAATAGGAGATGGTTGATTGGCAAGCCTCTCTTTTGCACTTTAGGCTCTACAGGACCAAGGTGGGTGTCCCTATACATTAATGTAGATCATCACACTACAATGGCGGAAGGAATTCAATGGGCTAAATCATCTACACAGCTCTCCCTATTAGCAGTGACTTGTGCTAGTGTGGAAAGGGAAACATGAAAGAAAATATAAACTAAGAAAGCAGGAAATGTTTTTAATTGAAAGATTTGATTCTTCCCTAGCTTCATACTTTGTAAATCTCCTTGACCAGTGCCTAATCCACATGGAGTTAGGAATGAAATGAACTCCTACAATAGACCAACCATGGCTTCGCATAACCCTACTACATTGCAACAGGACACCAATAAAAGGACAATCAGCATGTTAGTCATTCACACTGCACTACATTACCCTCATTATCTCTATGCAAGGAATTACACCACTCCTTGAATGATAGGAAAACATAAACATAACTCAAACAACAAATGTGTTTGAAGCATTAGTTCACAACCCTTGATTATATTGATTCAAAAGATAATGCATACAATATTTGGAGAACATAAAGATTGACATATATAATGAAGTAGAATACAAATGTTGTATGGCGGTCATTTGTTGTTATTACAGAGCATAGTTCATTACATTCCCTATCTATGACCAAAGGACTTACCCTATTCAACTTGACTCAAAGCAAAGAATTACAAAAAGGATAGAAATAGAATCTGGTAGGGAAACACTACACCAGACCACTCAGGTTGGAGAGTAGAAGTTTGAACCCAAACAAAAACAAAAAAAAATCCTTTATAGTGCAGGCATAACTAAGAATTTGAATTCAAACCCTAACCCTAACTCAATCAAAGTTACAGAAAGGATTAAATATGATCATATTACAAACAGCAAGAATTCCCCCCAAAAATGAAGCAACAACTGGCCATAAAGGCCTCTAACAACTTGAACACACTCCAACATTGATGGCGTTATAAAAATAGGAATGGCACTCCCAAGAAATCCATGCTTAGAACAAGAAGATCACATCCTAACAAAGAATATAGCCACTGCAACACTTCATGGAATAAATGGCGCGGCTCAACAATCACTTCGGCATTGGAAGAAGTGCAAGAATGCAATATGAAGTTGTCTAGAGTCGATCTAGTAGCTGAGAAATAGATACACCATTCAACACCCATGAATAGGAGCAGCTAACTGTTAGGAAATCACACTTTGAATTGTGGTCGTTGATCTATCTGACCCGCACCAAGATCAAGCAATCCATCGCTCACTGCCCATTACTTTAAAACCTAGCCATCAAATTAATGGTCGTTTAAATCTCCACCATCGACCTATCATATCACTCTATTGTAGGGACACCCATTATAGTCTCGTCAATGGACCAAAGTCACACTAATGAGAAATCCATCGAACCATCGTCGGGACACCAACTTCACTCTCGTTGATAGGACATTCTCCCACTGACACCATTTTTTGTTGCCCTTGACAGGTCCCACTAGATACATGTGTCACCAGCATGACTCACAACAATGATATGAGTCATCCAATCACGCAATCAGATTTCACCACATGTCTTCCCTTGTCATCATCCTAGCTCACTAATTGTACCATCAATGTGTGTCAACCTTGTTGGGTCCTGCAATGCATTTCCTTCACATCTCCATGTCAAAGAGACATGGACGAAACTCTTCCCAACACGGTATTGTCTCATCAAAAAATTTCCATAGTGTCGCCATTGCTATGTCAAAGATACATAGCCCATTCTCTCATTGACCACACACTGTCATGCCAACAAAGTTCTCCTTACTCCATCGGTAAGTTGCCAAAAGTCTGAACATAAGAACCTCTAGTCGGAGGTTGTGAACTTTTGAGAACCAGCGATATGTTGACCGAGGTCCCACCTTTATTTTCACTTCATCACCCCATCGGAGAGACACAGCTAAAGGTCTCAGTGATGCCATCCAATCTCGCCAATGACACAAAGATCGCCAAATCAGGAAGTTTTGAAATTCCAGAACCCCATGACATAGGTTAGAAAAACCATGAAACCCACGACATAGGAAAAGACAAAGAATTTTAAGGGGTTGCAGCTTAGTGCACGCCAAGGGTTTTATGATATAAGGGTTCTAATCCTTTTATATAGTTTTTGAACCCTAATTAGAAAAAATGGAGGAGACTCAACAGCTCAAAAGGAAAAATTTATGGAAATGGCCATGTATTTTACAATTACCACCAGTGGCTCCAGTTGGGGGCATCTTCTTGACAAAGCAGAGCGAGAATTAAGATCTCTAGAGAAGCAAACCAAGCAACCATTGGGAAATGGAGTCACCCAAAACATACCACCTCATTTGATAGCCCCAAGACACCAAATGAAAAATGGGAGTTAACATTTACCTCTATCAAACACCAGCCAGTTAGAAAAGTTTATCTCCCTTAACCAATAATAGTTTTTATCACACTATGTAGTAGAACAAGTAGCCTCCTTCCTGTAAAAAAAAATATGCGATTACACTTGAACAAGTGAGAACTTGCTCCATGTTTTGCTTTGATATTACATGGTAACCACGTAATATAGGCCACCTCACTATCACCCAATACATTTTTTGATTCTGTATTTGGTGACAGACTAAAAACACTGATCAGCATCATAAAAAACCTTTCTCTCTTAACACCTATTGATCACTTCACATGAATCAAGGCCAAAAGAAAAAGCCTCAAATTCACTTGGAATAGAAAAATGTGTCATCTCATCATGCTAACATGCAGAGGGAAACTCATCCTCATACAATTCAAACTGAAAGCTTTGAAGTTCAGGCACACAAGGGACATGAACAACCAAAAACTTACCACTATGTTGTTACTCATCAAGACTACAAGCAGCATGCTTGAAGTCATCAATGTTGATGCAAACCTCATCAACACATCCATTCAAATCATGAGGAATTTTATGTGAAGAGCTAAACTCTTCAAATTGCCTCTCATTTTCATCCTCTTTACAATGTGTTGAAGTAAATGTGTTACAAAAAATAGAACCATGACACACATCTATAGAACTTACCTAGGCAACATCATTCTGCCATGACAAACTTGAAGCCCACTACTCACGAGGAAGACTATGAGCTACCACCCCTAAAAAAAAATCTTCATATGCATCCAGATGATCCATACAATTATACTCCTCAGGTGCAAACTCATCATAAATAACATCACCAACTATAGCAACACATGTTTCTTGCTTTTCATTTTCACATGTAGTTGCATCTATGTTATCCTCATGCAAAAAATTAGTGGCAACTTCAAAACCAAAACTAGGGACAAAAGATGGTTAGAAATAAAACAAGGGAACAACCTCTTGTTCGTTACCCACAATAGACACATCTTCTTCTTCTTCCTTGATGCTACAAAGACTAGTAGAGTCATATCCCATACTATCAAACTATAAATCATCATTAGACTCATCATTGTTGCTTTCTTCTAGTTGAAAGTCACCACACAAACTATCACACCCATCTGATATAGAGATAAATTTCTCTTTCTCCATTGTTTCATCATCAACAAGAGGTACATTTGCAAAAAATTCTTCTATGGGCTACTCTTAAGTAGAATCTTCACCACTACAAGATGCATCATTGTTCTTTTCTATACTAGCCAACTACCTAGAATAAGTACCATCACATAGTCTAGATAGGAAGCGATCTCCATGCCTCCCTATCAACTTGTCCATCATTGAAAGTCAACCATCAATGTCTCCAACTCCTGAAGGCTTCCAACTTTGTGGAATTGTACTCATACTCGGCTCAAGTCTCTCACAAAATAAATCAACATATGTTGATTCATCTTGCCTTTCTAATTCTAGTATAGCAAACCAACATTCCATGAACTTTTCAAGAAAATTAGATGGGGACTCATCCCCATATATCTCTATATTCCATAATGCATCTAGAGGTGATAAATTTTCAACCTCAAACTCATATTCTTCTTCATTTTCATGATTGTGCAAAGAACAACCATCAGATAGATGACTATTATTCACCTCACCAAACTAATATGTGAATCTCTTTAAATTGATGCCATGAACAAATAGAATGCAAAGGCCAATTAACAAACCAGTCCTTAGCATCATCCTCTAAAGTTCTTACAAATAACTTCATGACAACGTCCTCTTCCTCTATCTAACATTCCACTAACAAATCAATGAAATCTTGCCAATGTTTTGATGTTGATTCCTCTAAACTACCTCTAAACCTAGGAAAATATTTCTTTATTTCCCATGGAATAGAATGTGGATAACCATGGATTTGACTGCAATCCAGAGGGATATATATTTCCAAAGAAAAAGGTTTTCTTTGAGGATATGGTTGTGGTTCACATATGACAGAATAGCTAGTAGAGGGGGAATCCATTTGATTATACATTTTAAATCTTAACCCCCTTCAACTAGCTATAGAATATCCAACTTCTCTTTTCCGTTTTGAACTAGTGCCTTAAAGCACTAAATAAGGGACAGTATTTACCAAAACTTATTGTTGACCTTTGTACAAAATGTGCAAAAAATACCTAAAAATTGTTGCAACCAACTCTTCTGATGATGTAGAATATTATGCAGAGTTGCCACCTCTTTGAAAGAGGAAAATATCTTGAAATAGCAAAGAGATCCTTCTAAGATCAATATATTTCTGAGTTATCTCCACCAACTGAGCACCAAACTTCAAGAACACATTAGAAACGTTGCAGCAACCTCCTTCTTCAAGTATGTAGGTCCCTTTGCAAATATCTATCTTCATCAATAAGGAAGAGCATATTTGCAAGTGCTCACCCAGAGATTCATGCACTTATCTTTATCTTCCTCAGAGCATGTGGTTCACAAAGAGGTGGAGTATATATATTATGACTAATTAGAAAGCCTCTCCTCTGCACTTTAGGCTTTGCAGTACCAAGGTGGGTATCCCTATACATTAATGCAAATCATCACACTACAATGGTGGAAGGCCTTCAATGGGATAAATCATCTACGCAGCTCTCCCTATTAGCAATGACTTGTAGTAGTGTGGAAAGGGCAACATGAAAGTAAATCTAAACTAAGAAAGTAGGAAAAAAATTTAATTGAAAGATTTGATTCTACCCTAGCTTCATACTTTGTGAATCTCCTTGACTAGTGCCTAATCCACATGGATTTAGGAATGAAATGAACTCCCACAATAGACCAACCATGGCTTCTCCTAACCCTACTACCTTGTAGTAAGAAACCAACAGAAGGACAATCTGAATGTTAATTATTCATCCACACTACACTACATTACCCTTATTATCTCTATGCAAGAAATTACACCACTCCTTGAATGATAGGAAAATGTAAACATAACTCAAACAACAAATGTGTTTGAAGCATCAACACAACCCTTGATTATATTGATTCAAAAGATAATGCAAACAATATTTGGAGAACATGCAGATTGAAATATATAATGAAGGAAAATACAAATGTTGTATGGCGGTCATCTGTTGTTATTACAGATCATAGCTCATTACATTCCCTATCTATGACCAAAGGACTTACCCTATTCAACTTGACTCAAAGCAAAGAATTACAGAAAGCATAGAAACATAATCTAGTAGGGAAACACTACACCAGACCACTCAAGTTGGAGAGTAGAAGTCTGAACCCAAACAAAAACAACAAAATTTTCCTTTATAGTGTAGGCATAACTGAGAATTTGAATTCAAACCCTAACCCTAACTCAATCACAGTTACAGAAAGGATTAAATATGATCATATTACAAACAGCAAGAATTCCCCCCAAAAATGAAGCAACAATTGGCCATAAAGGCCTTTGACACCTTGAGCACACTCCAGCATTGATGGCATTCTGAAAATAGGCATGGAACTCCCAGGAAATCCATGCTCAAAACAAGATCACACCATGACAAAGAATATAACCACTACAACACTTCAGGGAATAAATGGTGTGGCTTAGCAATCATTTCGGCCCTTGAAGAAGCACAAGAATTCAATCTGAAGCCATATGGAATTGATATGGTAGCTGAGAAACATATACACCATTACTGTGCAGTCAACACCCATGAAAAAGAGCAGCTAACCATTAGGAAATCGCACTTTGAATTGTGGTCGTTGATCTATCTCACCCATGCCAAGATCAAATGATCTAGTGTTGGCCATTACTTTAAAACCTGACCGTCAAATTAACAGTCATTCAAATCTCCACCATCGATCTATTGCAGGGACACCCATTACAGTCTCACCAATGGACCAAAGTCACATCGATGAGAAAGCCATCAAACCATCATCGGAACACCAACTTCACTCCCATCGATAGGGATTTGTCTCGTCAACACCATTCACTACCACCCTTGACAAGTCCCACCAGATACATGTGTCACTAGCATGACTCACAACAATGATGTGAGTCATTCAATCTCGCAATCAGATTTCACCACATGTCGACCCTCGTCATCATCCTCGCTCACTGAATGTACCATCAATGCGTGTCAACCTTATTGGGTCCCGCAGTCAGCATTGCCTTCACATTGCCATGTCGAAGAGACATGGATGAAACTCTTCCTGACACCATATTGTCTCATCGACAAATCGCCATAGTGTGACCATTGCTATGTCGAAGATACATAGCCCATTCTCTCACTGACCACACACTATCACGCTAAAAAAATTATCCTTACTCCATCGGTAAGTTTGCAAAATTTTGAACATAAGAACCTCTAGTTGGAGGTTGTGAACTTCTGAGAACCAATGATATGCTGACTGAGGGCCCGCCTTGCTTTTCACTTCATCACCCCATCGAAGAGACACAGCCAAAGGTCTAATCGATGTTGTCCAATCTTGTCGATGACACAGAGATTGCCAAGTCAGGAAGTTTCAAAACCCCAAAACGCCAAGACATAGGTTAGAAAAACCATGAAACCCACAACATAGGAAAAGAAAAAGCATTTGAAGGGGTCGCGGCTTAGTGGATGCCAAGGGTTTTATGATATAAGGGTTTTAAGCCTTTTATGCAATTTTTTGAACCCTAATAAAAAAAAATGGAGGAAACTCAACGGCTCAGAAGGAAAAATTTATGGAAATGGCCATGGATTTTACAAGTACCACCACAATCCTAACCCCACTTTCACAAATCCTTTTCAACAAAAAATGCAACCCATGCAACAACATCACTTCAATATAATTAATCAAAACATGCATGGTTCCACTTCATATCATCAAAACACAAACCCACTCACAAACCCTTTTCAGGGTCTAACACATCATCCACAATCAAACACAACTCATGTGACACCATCGATAATGGATATCCTAGCTCAAAAACTACAAACCCTACAATAAAAAATACATAAAATATGTAAGTATCTAGAAACAAGAAAATGTACTCGATAGAGGACTTATGTCCTTATCCATTTGACAAGAGCAAATAAGCATGCCTCCTTTCCCCACGAACTTCATTATACCAAAATATGAAAAATATAAAGGGAAGGGAGATCATGTCGAACATGCAAGTGAGTTCACATGGCCTCTTTGGACGTAGCTTAAGATCACACATACTTAATGAAACTTTTTCCACAAAGTCTTGGAGGTCAAGCGCTTGAATTTTTTTCTCACCTACCTCCAAGCATCAAGACATGGAGTGAATTGATGGAAAAATTTATAGCACACTTCTCTTATAAAATTTTAAATGACATAAACATAATCAATTTATGTAAAGAAAAATAAAAGGATGGAGAAATATTTGCTTCATTCTTAGAAAGGTGGAGAAGCCTTGCTAGCAAGTGTCCATGTCATATACTAGAGAAGCAACTGGTACAAATATTCATGGAAAATATTAATAAATATGTGATGTTTCATCTGCAAATTCACTACTCGAACACATTCGAGGAGGTCATTGAAAAAGGACTCTCCATTGAGATAGCCCTTATCGGGAAAGGGCTAGTTAAAATTTTCAAAGAAAATAACAATTACTCAAACAAAACAAATGATACAAATAAATTTTGGTCATGCAATAAAAATATGACAAACAATGGGGTGGTCGATGCTAAAGTTATAAACAAGGGATGCCCCACCATCAGTCTTGGACCAACACTAAACACAAAATCATGAACAAACAACAATAAAACACAATGTGGTCCTCCGAGGACACCCAACCACAAAAAAATGCATGCCCTTAGGGGAACCTGAGTTAGTTTTAAAGAAACCGTTTCAATCTAATGTCATTCAACTCCTAGAGATAAGACATTGCGAACCAGGATCCTTCAAGCTGTCTTAGTGGACTAACAATGACTTATGTGAGTATCACATAATGAAATTACATAAAACCTCATCATGCTTTAAAATTAAAAATATTATCCAAAATCATATAGAGGAAGGAGATATACAAATTGACAATCAACAAGGATCCTCAAATTTTGATCATACCATTTTCAAAAATCCTTTATAGAATCATGGATTAGGGAAAGCCTCTAGTTTAGGAACCAAGGACCAATTTGATTATACATGTGTTTCTTATGAATACACAGTTAATAGTATCAAACCATCTGATAATAATGTATCCACGATTACCATTAAGGGAAAAAATATTGAGTGAGTGGTTACTACCCATCGATCTAAAGTGACTTTGGAAGGGGCCACTCCAAGATCTCAAATAACATCTCAATACAATCTTTTGGATCATCTAGGTAAAACACCTGCTCAGATCTCCACTCTTGAGTTACTTTGTACATATCCTAAGCATAAGGAAATCCTAGACAAAGCACTACAGGATTTTATGTTCCCACAGACCTAAACGTTAATCAATTATAGGCCATGATAGGATTCCTAGATACCACTCACCACATCACTTTCATAGAGCATGATTGTACTTCACAAAAGCGTAATCATTACTAACCCTTACATCTTGAAGTATACATAAATAAACATAAAATCATATGAGTTTTAATAGATGGTGGAGCAAGCCTAAACAACTATACACTAAAATTGGTTACTACTATGGGTTTCTCTGAAGAATGTATAGATGTATCTAAAAGGATCATTATAAAGCATATGATGATGTAGAGAACTCTTGAAAGGGTGTCATCATCCTCCCCGTCATATTTGGTCTTTTGATTCAAGAGGCGATCTTAGAAGTTCTAGACTTGGAACTTCCTTACAATCTTCTCCTCAGTCACCCATGGAGTCATGCCATGAAGGTTGTTCCATCCACCTACCATCAATGCTTGAAGTTCCCTTATAACGGTACTGAGATTACCATATCAAGAGATCCTGATCCTTTTTAGTATTGTGACAATTTAAAAGGTACCTCTGAATATCAAGTACCTATTCATAGGGAATTCTCACCATCCACCACATTTGATCGTGCAAACATAGCAATCCCAACAAGAAAATATTATTGATCTTCAAACTGTCGAAGCTCTCGCTTTGATAACTGCCTCTCACTAATATGTTGTGATTGGATTGTGCATCCAATCAAATATTTGGTCTTCCGACAATACGATAAATGCTTTGCATCATTGTCCCAAGGGGCACACCATTTGTATGGTTTCCAAGTGAATCCAACCAATAAATCAATATCATGCCTCATGTATCCGACATCCCTGACATATCTTTGTGTGACAACCCCTCCATACATGAATACATACAACAGTCCTAGAGGTAGGTCTCTATCACATCGGTCAAAACATAGCAATGTGCTCCCACACCCATACATGGAGCAAAGTGACCACGCAACTAATATAACATGCTCCCCTATAGGAAACATCATGTAGCTGGAAGTATAGCATGGCTAAAACACAAAGGCCCCATGCATACATTGTTCCCTTGTCCATCATGCCAGCCAACATACAGCCCCATCCAATAGGAAATATGCATGTCCTCACCAATCAAGCACCAAGACACCAATTATACAACTACACACAACAACAATTAGACGCTCGTATCTATCTATGAGGGTGTCTCATATGATCTCATACTCCTCTCCTAGGTCACAGTGCTAAAACACCTATGCATCACAGCCAATCTAGAATTTAGGTGGTATACTACCCTCTCACCATGAATGGGAATGTGTAGGATGTGCCATACATCCTCAAGTGTCATTTTTGCCTCTTTAGTATGCAGATGAAAAGAACTAGTCTCAGAGTGCCATCTCTTTGCCAATGTAGTAATCAACCCCCAACTAGCCCTGATCTTGAGCATGAAGGTCACATAATACAATCCCAATGCATGCAAAGTAGTCCTCTCTGTCTCATCCAAAGATCATGCATAATCATTGAAGATGATCGAGTCTCTCGAGTATACAACAGTAGCAACCTCACCTGCATTCAAACAAACACATTGTGTCAATCATGACACCTGGGTAAACATATTTGACCTTTTCAACTCTAAAAATTCTACCTAAAACTACATTTTATTTAACAATAGTCAAATGTGTTGCTTTATTTTACAAATGTGGTGCACATTAACAAATGTAGCTCACAAATCAATTGCAGTTTGGCAAAAACATCTGTGGTGGACTATCATACAAATGTGTTGACAAAATACATTTGTGGTGTACAATCCTACATATGTAGTGCCACAATATGATTATGGCATTGAAACACTTGTGGCCCACAAATAGTTGTGGTGCCATAGGACAAATGTGTTGCACCTTACAAATGTGATGCTAAAACTCACATGTGTGGTGCTCGCAACTACATTTACGATGCAAAAAAGTGCACCGCATCTGTTGCTCACTTTTTGAGCCCTAAAATCTACCAAAAAATGCAAAAATTTCAAAATGAAAATGAGGTACGTACCGTGTCACCCGACCCCTCTGGTCGCCCATAAGTCTACACATGCCACCTACGATGAAAAGCCTCTAGAATTCCCGCCATCTTTTCGCTACTCTTCTACAAATGCTCACTCCTCTCCTCTCAAATTTTAAAATCACAATACACAAATGACGAAAAATGACCCCCCAAAGGCCTATTTATAGACCTTCCAAGACCTAATGGACCCCCTTCATAATTGGATGCACTAGACATGTACCTAAATTGCTAATTTGGATGTTTGAATTGACTTATAAACATAATTTTCTGGCATCTATACACCTAAACCTATCAAACCAGTTTGTCAAAAAACTTTCCAAATTTTTCATAATTTCTCGAAAATTTACAAAATTTCTCGAGGGGACACCACACTATACCACTGTTACCAAGGCATACCGGAACAGGTCTTGAACATGATTTTTTTGAATTTTCTTTGACACAACACTCAAAATGGCATTGTATCAAAAAGAGGCAAATTTTAGATACCTGAAATTGTCCTAGTTTGTAAGTAACATTTTAACACTAAATATCATCATTTTCCTAATAATTAAATAATTAAATAATTTTCAATTATTTAATTATTATCACTAATTCATATTCCACAATTAATTAAATGATTTTATGTTATTTGATTAATTCACTTTATCATAAATCTTCATGATCTTATTTATTAAATTGTGTTCTTAATTCTTATTGATTTTTTTTATTATCTAATAAATCCTATTTATTTAATTTCATCGTTAATTATCCTTTATTTCTTCTAAATTAATTAAATAATAATTATTAGTTATTTAATTAACATTCAACCACTTCCTAAATTAAATAATTAAATTACTTTAATTAGTTAATTATTCACATTCTCACTTTCTAAATTAAATAATTACTTTAATTATTTAATTATCTTGTATTCTCTCAACATTATCCACTCATCAATAATAAATAAATTTAATTATTTATTTATTTAATAATTAATTATTAAATATCTCATGCATTTACACCTCTCATTTCTAACAACACTCTCTTCGAGGCTAATCAATTCCACTTCACTAATCAATCAATTAAGTCATCTCCTACTCAATCCTAGTTAACGTGCAATCAAATCCCTTAACTACTTCATACAAACATTTAACTAAAATTGTAGTCAAGTTAACTAGACAATCAATTATTCTCGAATTTCCACCCTTGATCTATTCAGTTCATACTTTAATCTTGATTGTCCATTCAAATCAATATTTGCTATAAAATCACAAATCTTTGACGTTTTGCATCCATTTATCATATCACTCATTTGAACTTGAAGCAATATAGTGCACATCAAAACTGATACTAAAGGCAAAACAGAAAAGAGCAATGGAAATGAATCAATCTTGACATAAGTAAAGTATATTACATTGTTTTGTTATTTGATTTTTTTTAATGTTGATTGTGCTTCATTGTTTGATTGGATTGAGTTTAACTTAAATTACAGTTTACTGGTTGCTGTTATTAATTCATGCTGCTTTGTAAATCTCATTTTCTGGTCGACAGTCTCATCATCAAGGAGAAGAGAATCACAAATGTCATGACCGCGGTCAAGGGAAGAGCCGTCTAAAAACAAAAAGATAATAATTTCAATCTGCCATAAGCATGCCAAATCTGAGTTAAAGAGTAAGCCAAGATGTTTGAAATGTTTTTGTCCATAATACTGATTGCTTGTCAGCCTACATTTGTTTGATTGCCTCTGCAAAAATACTGTTGCTTAACGAGCTGAATATTGTGATAGGGTTTGGTCAGAATAAACGCGTGATCGAAGTATTGCGAATCTTAAACTTAAATTTCTTGTAAATGAAAATCACTCGTTTTACGAATAACCTGCAAAATGACGACTTTGGTTTATTTTACGCTAGAGTTGAAATTCCAATCTACAGAATTTCTGACCTTTTTCGTGTAACTTCGCTGGAACTGGAACCAAGAGATCTAAAGATTATTGTGGTAGGGTAATGTTGTTCTCAATTACTACCGGGTAAATACCAGATTGATTTCAATTTCGGGGGCTATTGTCAAAGAAGGGCATATGCAATCAAAAATACATGTTTCAATCAGGCAAAGATTACTTTCAGATCATCCCAGTAATTTTATTCTCAAATCACATTTCATTGTTCATAATCCATGTAATTAAATTATGAGAGTATAGATTGCGATCATATGCTCAGACTGTCATGGGAACATCTACAGTGACCGAAATGGCTAAATAATCATATTCATACATTAACTATTTGTATTAGAATATGAATTTTAACCATAAAAGGCCCGCCCCGTGGGAAAACTTTCAGGATATTACGGCTCTATCTTGAAAAGAAAATGACTTCCCAAGATATTAGAGTCAGACAACGATTACTCAGTTTCCAAAGTCCCCACTGTTCCAAAGCTTGAACCATGAAAAACCAAAGTCGCTAAATACTTCTTAGTAGGAGTAAATTTATGCATAAAAATATCAAATTGCTTTGAAATTGTCTTTTAAACTGGTGAGCCAGTGGCTGCAACAACAAAATAATTATCTACAAATGCTCACGTCTTAAGATTTCAAAATGCTGTTTCTGGTGCAACAGTTAATTCTGAATTTTCTCAACGATTTAGAAAAAATAATCAATCAAATCATTCGACAGTTTTGCTCCAGGTCCATTTTGTAAGGCTTCAACTAGCTCTTTCCACAGTTTCCAGTCCTCCTTGGATACAACATTCCATCCCTATGGCCATTGCAAAATTCAAGGGCCCGAATTCTTAAAAGAAATGTTAAGTTCCACCTGTTGGGACTCAATTTTGCTTCCAGAATTTTGCTGGAGTCCTTCCACTTTAATTTGTTCTGACTATACTTAGGCCCCCATTTATAGCCGATCGAGAAGTTTTACATGTCTCCCTTGTCAAAATTGCATGTGTCGTTAACTATTTTCCCCATTTTCTTATATTGTGTTGCAAGTGCCAAATTTTCAAGGAATGTTCAAGTGTTCGTGATGCAAGGTGAAATCTTTGTATGTGCCAAGTGTTATTGTCAGATTTTCCCTACCAAACATGCTTCCCTCTGATCTTTTCGATATGTCAGACTTTCCTACCTCGTCATGCCTTCTCGGTATGACTCCCTTTCGACCACCGATCCCCAACATTCTCCATTGCTCATCCTTTTTGGACACCCTCATTCAAACTTCCCTCCTCTGTCATCCCCCTATGGTATGAAGTATCTATCCCCCCGACCTCCAAAGTCCAGAACTCTCGTACTTTATCAAACCAATTACTACCCACCCCAGGACAATCTAGACAGCCATTAGGGGAGAGGGCCCGATGTTGCACCCTAACCGGCTTCTAATTATCCTACATCGAAATTTCAAATCTCCCAATTTTTGCAGCTCACTTAGCAAGTTCTCTGCTTATAACTAAGGTTTCAGGGCCACATCATCAAATATGATGCCACATCAGCATCGTTTTTGTCAAGGTGTCCAAAAAGGCCCAAAAAATAGTGAGACCAATTCTCGTGCATTACATCATGAGTAGTTGAGTGCTGATGTGGTATCACATGATTGGTTGCTTTTTAGATCAAAAGCATACATTTTGTTTAATTATGGGTAGTCAAATCACAACTATTGGACATTATATAAACGAGTATTGGGTATTATATTTACGATTGGTACTATTGGACCCTACGACTATTGGGCCCTCTCCCTAATGTGACCAATAAGGCTCTACAACTATCGAAAGTGACTGAGAAGCACCCAAAAATATTTTTTTATTAAAAGTAAGGAAATTTAATGAGAAAATGAATGTCATGGTCCATGCCTTAATTTATTATTGTAACTAGGGTTTAACGACTCGATGTCTACACACCATTGATGGGTTGCATCTTCAACAGATTTTATGGAGTCATACAGATCATCACTTTAGATATTGAGTTGTCTCTCAATGTATTTTGATTTTGTAGATCTATTGCATGTTCATCCTTTTTTCATAGCATTTTTAAAGTTTTTTTTTTATAGTTTTCATGTAATTTATTTTGTGAATTGACACATGGACAGCTATGTGCAGAGGATGATTGGTTTTCATGCACCTTCACCATTTCCATGATGATGCCATTCCTTTGTGCAAGTTGAAGGCCTGAACAACAAATCTATATATGCTAATGGGTTCAACATTCAAAGGGTTGGTCATTGAACCAATTTTGGTTTCGATTTTGTCTACAAATATCTAGGGTTTCAAATTTTGAATTGTTGTAACTATAAACAAAAAGCTAAGCTAGATAACAAAGTAGAAAAGTTTCATTATGTACATTTCTTCTATGACGAATGTCTCCATGATTGTTTGCAATAATTCAAGGAATACCCTAATCATAGTTAGATATTTTTCTTTGCCACATTTGGTGGCACAAATCTATTTAGGTTTTGGTGCATATGTGACAACACCTAACGTATTACATATGTTTATAATAGCTAATAATCATTCTCTTGATACATGTGGATTTTTGCAATCCTAGTCATTGATTACTAAACATATTCTTCATTAAAATGTAATCTTTAGTTTCCATGTGCAAACCTAGTTACGTTGATGTTGTGTTCAATTATCATTTCCCTCTTTGTTGTTACAACTCTATTGCCCAATGAATTAGGCACTGGTCTTTATTGGTTTGAGATCATACATTTAAATCTAAGCAATATTTGTATTCTAGTTAATTATAGGTTTAGATTAGGATTAGCATGTTGTTCATAGTTCATTATTATAAACTAGGGAAATATTGTGAGTGAACCAAATTTTTATAACATTAGGAAACTTGAATATGCATGCTTGCACCCAGTCACTATGTAAGAGATGACAAATAAAATAGCTTTAGGGGATTTTAACTAATAGTATCTAGAGGTGCACGTACAAGTTGTGTGATCAACTATAGAGGGGTTAATAAAATAAATCTTACTTGACCTAGTGACAAAATTTAGAGTCAAGTATACAACTAGGTTTAGCTATTATTTTTATTTGTTGTCTATTTTGTTTGATTTCAATACCTACTAAGTATACCCCTAGGAACACCCTCGTGAATCTAAGTTGAGCTTAAAGTGTATGAGAGATAACTCACTTTCAAAATTGACCTCTAACTATCCTAAGTATATTGATGATCCTCTTTTTCTCTTCTTGATGATAAAGCCTTGGCATTGAAAATGAATAAAAGATCTAATATTTAGGAGTGTTACTTTAGAACCCAGCAAAATGGCACCAGTGCTAGGGAGAATCTTGTTGAGATAAGTTGGTGGGCTATCAACTCAAAGGGCATTGTTGGGTTGAGATTGATTGAAGGAATTTACTAGTGGTTGAACCCAAAATTTATTATTATTTTGCCTTGGAGGTTTGTTCAAGGCTTCAAGGACTTTCTCATTGTAAGAGGTGGCAATTGTACTGACAAGATGGTGTTCATTATTTTTGTACCTTGTTGTCATTGGTATTTCTTGCGAAGCACATCTAGTATCTATAGTGATTGGTTTTAAGGTACATGTTTTCTTTCCAAAACGTGAAGCATATCAATTTTGTACTTATGCTCTCTACCCTACATGGCGATGCATGATCAACCATGGCCAACTAGTATGGACTTGAGTTCACTAGGAGTGTTCCTTCAAGTCCATATTATGTTTCAAATCCTAGAAATTACTTATCAAATTTCCTTGAATATCCTAGTGGTGCATACTCAAGCTACTCAAGAAAACTTGCATCTTGTGAAAATACACGCCTTGCTTTGCAAGCAATCATGTATGCAAGTATGAAGAACATTAATGAGCCTGTGAAATAAAATAAAGAATGTGAAAGGTTGGTCAAGGGTTTATAATCAAAAGATTACTCTGTTACATAAAACCATTTCTCCATTCCCCAAAAGTTCTTTTGATCCCATTTACAAACAACCTTACCTCTCTTGGGTCAATTATGAGAGGCAAACAATGAAATCTAGGATATACATATTGATGTCAAGGTTTGATGGGTATGATGTGCATGAAGGGAATGCACATGTCTACATTTTCAAAGTTTATATAGACAAGTATCAATTGAAAGATGAGGACATGTGGATAAGATTTTTTGTTAGGTCACTAAATGGAAAAGCACATAAATGGTATAATAGTTTTCTCGAGCATTCTTTTGCCTTTTGGAATGATCTATTGGTTGCATTTGAAGAAGAGTTTACATTGATTGTCGACCCTACTATTCTTGTTCAAGAGCTAGCAAACATCAAGAGATAAGATGGAGAGTCAAGCATGGACCTCAACCATAGATTTGTTGTTGCCTTTTCCTAGATTCCAAAAGCTTTTAGACCTAACACAATTGCTTGCATTGATATGTTCTTTGAAACCTATGAAGCTAGTTTAAGTTCAATATTATTTTTTTTAAATATGCAACATGCGAACATTTTCTTTTTGTTTTAACTCAATGGAAGAGGTCAATAGGTATGAAAATATTTTTGTTCCTTTTGGAGTTGACCTAGTTTTTCAAATTATACTCTCAGCTGCTAGAAACATAGATGATGCAATACAAGGTAGTGTGGTGACCTATTTTGTGTGGTTGTCTTGCAATGGCAAGGTTGGTTATCGTGCTATTCTTCAATTTTCAAAAGGCATTCACCAGTTTAAATGTATGAAGAGAAGATCACATTTGTTGCAATTGGGTAATGGAAGTAATTTCAAGTTGAGGGAGATGAATTCCTTCAACTAGATGATCTTTGATAGAGGTAAACAAATGCTCATCCTTTTCGAAATCCCCCATTAAGACTTTCCTCTTCCATCCCCTTGTGGTATGAAGCACCTATCAAACATGATCTTTGAAGTCTAAAACTTATGCTTTTTCACACCAACTCCTACATGCCCCACATATGATCCAAAAAGCCATTAATGTGACCAATAAGGATCTACAACTATCAAAAGTGACTGATAAAAAATCATTTTTATTCAAAATGGTGCAATTTAATGGGAAAATGAATGGCACAATCCATGCCCTAATTTATTATTGTGACTAGGATTCCATGACTCAATGTCTACATGCCATTGGTGGGTGGTGTTCTCAATGGATTTTGTGGATTTAGATGGACTATATCACTCCAAATCATGAGATGTCATCAATGTAATGTGATTCCATAAATCTGTTACGTGTTCCTCCTTGTTTCCTATGGCATTTTCCAAGGTTTTCATGTGATTTTAGTCACAAATCGCAACACAAACAATTGTGTGTACATAATGATTGGTTTTTGTGTGCCTTCACCATTTTTATCATGTCAAGGCACCCTTGTAGCCGTTGGAGGCCCAAACAACATATCTATATATGCTAATGGGTTCAACATTCAAAGGGTTGCTTGCTAAACCAATTTTGGCTCCAATTTTGTTTGTAGGTTTCCCTAAGGTTTCAGATGTTGAATTGTTGTAATTGTAGACTAAAAGCTAAGATTTGCAAGTGTAGGAATGTTTTATTATGTACATTTCTTCTATGAAAAATGTCTCCATGATTGTTTGCAGTGATTCAAGGAAATACCCTAATAAAAACTAGATTTATTTTTTCCACATTTGTTGGCACGAATATATTTAGGGTGTGTGAAAACACCTAATGTATTACATATGTTTGTAATAACCATTCTCTTAATACATATGGATTGTTGTTATTCTAATCATGGATTGTTAAACATATGTTCTTTACTAAAATGTAATACTTGGTTTCCATGTGCAAACCTAGTTTTGTTAATGATGTGTTCAATTATCTTTTTCCTTTTTATTGTTACGACTCTATTGTCCAATGAATCGAGCACTGATCTTTATTGCTTGGAGACCATATATTTAGATATAAGCAATATTTGCATTTTGTTTAATTGTAGGTTTAGATTAGAATTAGCATGTTGTTCAATGTTCATTATTATAAAACATGAGAATATTCTGAACGAACCAGAATTGTATAACATCAAGAAACTTGAATATGCATGCATGTGTCCTGTGATTGTGTAAGAGATGTCAAATGAAATGGCCTTGGGGAATTTTAACGATTGATTTTTACAAGGTGTGTGAGCAGCTATGTAAGAGTAAAGACAAGTAGTCTTAGTTGACCTAGTGATAAAATTTGGGATCAAGTATGCAATTAAGTTTAAGTATTATTATTTTTTGCTGTCCATTTTGTTTGATTTCAATACCTGCTGAGGTGTACTTCTAGGAATGCCCTCATGAGTCTCAGCTGAACTAAAAATGTAGGAGAGATAACCCACTCTCAAAGTTGACCTCTACTGTCCTAAGTCTATTGACGATCCCTTTTTTTCCCTTCTTGATGACAAAATCCTAGCCTTGAAGATGGATAAAAGATCTAAGATTTAAGAATGTTGTTATAGGATCCAACACCACCTTTGCACAAGGGGGTGGTCAAAGATGGCAACAAAAAGAAACAAATTCTTATAAAGAGTACCTTCAATGTCATTTTGTCACTCGAGAACCAATAGGTTTCAATAATTTGAGCACATATAGATTATTATTAGCCTTAGGTGTTGTAATAACTCAACCAGCAGAAGGCCTTTTCTTAAATTTCTACCTATGAAGGCAAGGCAAGATTACACCAATATCAAGAGATAATAAGACCAGTAAATTATGAGTTCATATTAACAAATCCCAACCATTTCTGCATTCAAACATCATGACAAAGCCTTAAGAAATTGCTATAAAACATCATAGCTAGTTTGGAATATAATTATAAATACCAATGAATGCATTTAAAGTGAAATATTTACTTCTGGCCACATAGGACCACAATATAAAGTTCAATGGAGTTGAAATTCTCCACCATGCTAATGCCTATACTGAATTGATTTTCTCTGCCATATATATTAGGAAGTCATATTACTGTTGAAATTTCAGACATTATTGTCAGTATGATCAAATTCTACACTAGAGATATCTCAAAAAGGATGAATTTGAGCTCATATAAATTAATGAATTATGATGGTTGGTGTGCTGCACCATCGAGTCATAACATTTACAAATTCCAGCATAGCTGGGCTACTTCCTAATGCCACAAGATTGGCAGAAAAACAAACCACACACCCCTTGGAATTTACAAAGGTGTTATACTTGAGACTGAAAGCAGCTGTTTGTAGTAGTATTGAGTCTATTGACATCATTTATAAGTCACCGGTTTCCATTGATTGGGTTTTAGTCTTAACTATTATAGAGCCATATCTCAAAGGTAGGCAAATAAAAGAATAGACAAGCTACTATGCAGTTTACCAATTCACATTTATGGGCAGTAGATTGTTTGCCTTTGTCTAATGGCTAGTCCTTGTCCTAGAAAAGAACCTGCTGAACCCACTTCCATGCTTTTCTGAGGAGGAAACTGAAGATGATGGTTTTCCCTCATCTGCAGTCAATGACTTGGATACAGCGTTTCCAGTTGAAGAACGGGGAATCTTAACTTTTCGATGAGTATACTTCACAAGAGCCATACTTGGGGAACTTGGTTCAGTATCCAAAGAGCTAGGCAATGTCAGGTGGCCTTCTATACAATCTTCATGGACAGGTGCAATGGATTCATTATTTGTCTGCAAGTCATCAGCAGGACTGCCAGATGATACACTGGTGTGTTGGCCAGTCTTTTGCTTGCTATTTCCTGCTACTGGAATATCAGGTTCCGATACCCCTGAGGCATGGTTGCTATATGAACTCCAGGAAGCACCCTGTTCAATTCTTCCATTCCTTTCACTTTCCTGACTAGTGGAATTGGATAGATCCTCTATATGATGTCTGGAATGTTTTATGTCATGTAATTCCTTTTGGGATGCCCGAACAGAAGATGTATTGATGAACAGCCCATTTTCTTTGTCAGAAGACCAGTCTACAGAATGATTTGGAGAGGATAGGGCATTCAATTGTCTCCCTACATGAAGTATTGTTTTCTGGCACTCAGCAATCTTCTCTGCAGCAGCTTCTATTTCTCGTTTCTGCATTGAAAAAGGACTGTTAATGATTGATATTGACTCTTATTTTTAAGACAATCTTCTAAAACTCTGAACAGTATGAAACAAGAAAGCAATGTTTTTTATCCCAGCTGCTGGTCAGTAATTCAAGAATGACTTGTCTACAGATATAATCCTCATCGAGTTTTTGAAAAAAAAGCAACTGATCCAATTCACTAATAGTCTATACCTGTCTCATGCTGGAATCATTATCTGCAATCGAGGACAGCAAACTCGCCAACTCTTCTTCTTTCCTGGTTTTCAACAACAAAATAAGTTTATAGAATTAGAATGGATTTCCAATACTACATAGCTTAAAATCCATAATTTCTGAGCAAACGGAAAATTTCCATGTCATGTCCATTCTCACAAGCAAAAATGCTAAGAAATTTCTCCTTACGTTGAAAAGTACCTGACACATTTGTGACTCATTTTCTTATTTTTCCATGTTGCAGCAAACAATAAACCGAAGTAATATGGATTACAT
Organism: Sequoia sempervirens; assembly: GCA_007258455.2. NCBI lineage: Eukaryota > Viridiplantae > Streptophyta > Pinopsida > Cupressales > Cupressaceae > Sequoia > Sequoia sempervirens. Next base: position 645,365,618 of record VDFB02270651.1, on the reverse strand, counting down.
GCTTGTAACTTTCACTAACCTTTGCAATGATTCCTGTAGCTCTTGACACTTTGCCTCAGCATCCACGTATTTTTGGTGTTCCTCTTGAAGTTCCGACTCTAGAGCCTCCACTTTTTCATGCAAATGCTTGATATCCACTTCTGCTGCCTTCAACTGCAACTCCAAATCTGCTTTGGATGATGTTATGATTTCCAACTCATTCTCAGCCATTTTCTTTGACTCCCAAGCAGAAGCAAGTTGTTCTTGCAAGTTTACCAGTGTGTCCTCTGCCTCAGTGAGTAGGCCTTTTGTTTGTGTCAGTTTCTCTTTGGATGCCATTAACTCACTGTCTAACTCAGCTTTCTCTGCCTTTTCCTGTGTGAGCTCCTCTTGTAGACCTGCATATCTAGCCATTCCAGCCTTCACCTCAGACTCCAAAGCTTTTTTTTCTTCTTGAATAACACTGAGCTCAGTATTTGCATTTGGACTACTTGTATAAGATGGCATAGAAGGGGAGCTAGATGCTGTATCCTCTTTCAATGAACTAGGATCAAGATTCCCATTTTCAAAGTCATTAGACTTACCTATTTCAGATTTTATACTGTCGACCATATTAGATTCATTGTGAGCATTGCATTTACCAAAAGCAGGAGCACTCATTTCAGAAAGCTGGATCAGGACTGACAATAGCTCAGAAACAAACCCTATGATATCCGGTTTACCGTGTAAAATTTGATTTATGGATTTCGTAAACATCTCAATGCTGACATCTAGATCATGCAGTTTGGAGGCTGAGAAATTATGTGAACTTCTAGCTTCATTGGCAATAGACTCTACAAGAGTAACAACTCTACAGACAGTACTTTCAAGCTTAGGATCAGTAACATCAATATCAACTTTAGTATCACAGGGAGAAATCCCCCCCTCTGCTGTCAAACTTTTGGTGAACTGAAGAGCATTTTCTTGATTATCAAAATCATTTGAAGGTAAAGGCTGTTTTGGTAGCTTCCTATCACAAGCATGAAAAGTAGAAAGTGCTTCAACTTCTTCTGCCATAGCACACTGAACATCCTGCAAAACCTTTTGCACATCCCCGCCTTCAGCTTGTGCCTCAAATATCATATCTAATCTTGCTTGAAGACTGATTAAAGTATTCTCGTTGGCAAGATTTTTAGATTGCAATTCACTTAACTCTTCTTGCACAGAAGCTAACTTTTTGGACAGATCTAAACATTGCTGATTGGCAGATCGAAGCTCTGAATCCCTTTTTGCAAGAATTTCTTCCAAGGAAACCTTCTCTTCAGTTCCCACCACACCCTTCTCACTTGGGTCATCCAATTTACCAATTGTCTGTTCCATTTTTGGTGAAGGGAGGGAGGCCAACTTTTCCATCTCTGTGAAATCATCCATTAGATCTATATTGCATGAGTCCAGAGCCTTATTACTAGTTCCTGAGCTCTTTTCTTTCTGAATGTGAGATAGCTCTGATATCAGTGCAGAGGCCCATGACTCTGCACAGCTTATCTCATCATCATTCCCATCTTCAGACACTGAGGTTAAGCTAGGTGGGTTGCTTGTAGTTTGACCTCGTGGTTGTTCCACATGCAGTTCAACTGCGGGTTTTCTTGGTTTCTGACCATTGTTTAAAACTTCTAATTGTTTCTCTACACTGGAAAGTTTACTAGCTGTTCTGGCACACATCATTCTTGAAGCTTGAAGCTCACTATTACGCTTTGACAAGGCCTCTTTTAGCATTTTTGTTTCCTCTTCCATGGTGAAAAGGCGTTCAGTTAGAAATTCAGACTCTTTTTGACCTTGTTCTTGAGAATCATCATAGCTAGAATCATATGAAGTTGAAAGATATAAACCAGAAGCTTTCACAGGTGACCTTCTTTTCCTTCCTTCTCCCGACTCCTTTCCCCAGTTCTCTACTTCCATCTTCATTTGAGCAAGTGCAGCAGGCCCTGGCAATTTTTTCCGTAGCAAACCCCGGAGTCTCTGACACTCAGCTTCTAATTTTGCAATCTTTTTAACAGTTTCCAACTGCTGCTTGTTAGCTGCCTCTGCACTTTTCATGCTCATATTTCTTTCTTCATTGCGAATCTCAAGTTCCTTGCTAAGCACATTAAGTTCATATTTGAGGGAAGAATTCTCATTTTGATATGACTCGATATTTACCTGGAGCACTTTGACCTCAGCTTCAGCTTGAGATCTAACTTGATTTAATTCTGCCAACGATCTTGACCGTTCCTGCAAAGACCTGGATAGTGCAGTATTCTCCGCACTTGCCTGAAGAAGCTGCTGTTCTAAAACCACTAATTTGGCCTCAAATTCAAATCTGATTTTATCACATTCTTTGGTCTTGTTGATAACAACCTCATGAATTTTATGCTCTTGCTCTTCTCTTACATGCCGGAGTTGCCGCATGCACTCTTTTAGAGCACCATCCAAATGGGTTACTCGTTCTTCAAGAACAGTCTTTTGCTGTGTTAGAGACTCAACCTGTTGTTTTGAAGCTAGTGCTTCATTTTGAGCCTTTTCCCAACCTGCCAAGAAAACAAGACACTCAACCAAATTTCAGAGCATGATGATAATGATATAGGAAAACAGAATGTTGACTGACATTTTTAGAAGAAAATGCTATTCAGAGAAGAAATATGGCATGTCTACATGAAAAGAATATGTAATTAGTCAAACAACACTGCCTGCTAACAGGATTAAAAATGTAAAGATTGTCAAAGTAGTTATTTGCAAGAGACAGTCAACTTAGTTTCTCTATCTCATGACCCCTATCACCCATTTCTCCCGAATCCCTAACATCAGGAGAGTAGTTGATTGATTGAGCTTTCAATTTTCAATAATTGTTTGCGCTGCTTCATTTTTGTGCTTCTTTTAGTATTTCACTGCTTAATATTCTTTTTCCTGCAATTGTCTCACTTTATTGGAGATGCACTAGGGACTCCCTCATATATGTGCTTTTCTTCAGGCCCATTGGTCAAATTAAATTATATTATATCAAACACACAAATGGTAAAAGAGAAGAGTAAAGAATCCTACCTGACACAGCATCTTCCGCAACTTTGGCATGCTGTTTCACCAGACTTTCCTTAGTACTTATCTCTGACATTGCAGCAGAAAGCTTTTCATTTAAATACTTTACTTTCTCCTCTGACTCATGAAATTGACTCATCGCCTCTTCTGCCATCCGAACATGATCTGCAAGAGTCTTGATGGCATCCTGCTCAACCAAATAAAAATTTTATTCTAGCACAACATAACTATGTTTTTTTACTTTTAAATTCACGTAGATGCATCAAACAAGGGTATAAAAAGGAGCATTTTTTATAATATCAACCTGAAGTTCTAAAAAACACTACCATGCTAATTGACTTTCACAAGAAATGAAGCTAATGATTTGGTACTCTCCAGGTTTACACAGAAAGACATTCCCTCACATCTTTGTTCTTGATGACATTTCCAGTACACAAGGACAGCAGGGATCATCCCTTTGTTGGAAATAAGCCACACCCAAACCAACAATGGGCTGGCCAAAGAGGAGCCAGTAGCTCAGTTGGTAGAGCACTTCAGCAGCAAATGGAAGGTCCTAGGTTGGAGTCCTAGCTGGTCCATATGAGCTGTAGCTCAACATGTGGTATCGGTGTCAAGTTAGGAGTCTCAAGCACCTGCAATGTGGCTTAAAGGGAGGTGTTGGAAATAAGCCACACCCAGACCAACCATAGATTGGCCAAAGAGGGGCTAGTAGCTCAATTGGTAGAGGACTTCAGCAGCAAATGGAAGGTCCTAGGTTCGAGTCCTAGCTGGTCCATAAGAGCTGTAGCTCAACATGTGGTATCAAAGCCAAGCTAGGAGTCCCAAGCATCTACAATGTGGCTTAAGGGGGGGTGTTGGAAATAAGCCACACCCAAACCAATATGGACTGGCCAAAAGGGGCCAATAGCTCATTTGGTAGAGCACTTCAGCAGCAAATGGAAGGTCCTAGGTTTGAGTCCTAGTTGGTCCATATGAGTTGTAGCTCAACATGTGGTATCAAAACTAAGCTAGGATCTCCAAGCACCTATAGTGTGGCTAAAGAGGGGTGTTGGAAATAAGCCACACATGGACTGACAATGGGCTGGCCAAAGAGGGGCCAATAGCTCAATTGATAGAATGCTTCAACAACAAAGGGAAGGTCCTAGGTTTGAGTCCTAGCTGGTCCATATGAATTGTGGCTCAACACCAATATCTATCAAATATTGGGAGGCGCATCCATAAAATGTCTCTCAACAATGCTAGACATCCTTGCAGTGTTGTTTTTGAGACTGTCAAATTTTTAAAAATTGGAAAAGAAAAGAGGGGCTACTAGATATCATATAATGTTTAGACTACGAGGCATTTATTGCTTATAATCATTAAGGAACACACATTAGCTATGTCTAATAAGGCAACTTGCACAATGTAAGTTACAACCACCAATGTAACTTCCCCATAGATGAATAAATGGAGTATAAACACATTGGACTGTGTCACACAATTCTCTCTCAATTTCCATGAATTCATTCTTCTGATAAGGGCATAGGGAGGCCTACAAGGACCCTCATGTCCCTTCTCAAACCCTAAACCCTCTCTAAGACAAACCCAAACTATTTTTGTAACCACAATCAATTTGCAGCTATGAAAAGAAAAAAGTCAGCACTTGTCACCATTCTGTGATCAATCACTCACTGCCAAGTAATTTTTAATCACCATGGCTGAAACAGGAACCTTTTTTCTCATTCTGTCAAAGCTCTTAGGCCATTTTTTTTGCTGGTTTTTTTTGTTTGTTTGTCCCTTTTTTTTGCTGGCTTTTTTTGTATGTTGGTCTATTTTTTTTGCTGTCTTTTTTTGTTTGTTGGTCCATTTTTTTTGCTGGCTTTTTTTGTTTGTTGGTCCATATTTCTTTATAAAGCAAAATAACCAACATGGGTTCTTCAAGTGATGAATATGAGAGGGAAGAAATGAATGTCAAATAAGTGTTAGGGGTTCTTTTGATAACGCACATGTTGCAAGAAACCTTTTGAATAACTTTCAACCATTGTCAAAGCTTATGCAAAAGGCCCATTCAAAACCACAAAACCCTTACTGCAATATGTGACCATTTTAGACAAAACCGAGTCCAAAAACTCGAGGAGCAATCACTGTTTTGTACCATTTATGCAAAACAGATTTCCAATGAGTCACAATAGGTTAGTCATATTTACTAGTGTGACTCAACAACATATTAGAGTTTGTGAAAATATGACCTTAGAAGAGAGCACTGACTAGGTTAGTCAAGGATAAAGAGGCAAAAGTTAGCAGTGTACCTCTACAATCTATGATAGATCATTCCAATTTGTTATTTATGGATGGATGGTTTGAGTGAAGAGTATCATAGTAGAAGGAAGAGGAAGCCCACAGCTGATGGCTGAAATACAATTTCAAGATTGTTGAACATGCAAGCACATGAGAGACTAATGATATTGTACCCAAATTATTTTATCCCAATGCCATTCCATTTCAAGTGGCACATTCTCCATAAGTTTAAAAAAAATGTTGAAAAAGGGCAAACAAAATTGGATTATCATATTGCCCCTTTGGAGAGCTTCTATTACATACCATCATCCTTGGCAAACAATATTTAAGGGTCAATTACTTGATGGAAAACATGAGACAAACACAAATAAGGGAAGGCTATTTCAATATCATGGAAGGATGGACTGATATTAGACACCAGCCACTCATTAATATTACCGTTACATGTTCAGATGGATCATATTTTCTTGAAGTTGTTCAAGGAGCGTAGGGATGTAGGATTCCAATTTCAACTTTTGAGGTCAGGTGTAGAGGAGGTTGGAGGTTCAAAGGTTGCACAAGTTGTAACTGATCTAGCTCATGTTTGTAAGTTAGATTGATGGTGGAGAGTTCTTACAAACACATTTTTTACACCCCATGTTGTGTCCATGCTTTGACCAACACATTGAAAGAGAGTGGGAAGATAGCTTGAGTGAAAACAATGGTGACCAAAGCTAGAGACATACAAATGTTTGCAAGCAACCATCACACATCACTTGCATTCTTTAAGAGTTTTTCAAGGAATAAGTTCCTCAAACCAGTAGTAACTAAACATGCTTGCTATTTTATTTTGTTGAAGTGGACGTTGGAAGTGCAACAAGCTATACAATCCATATTGGCTTGTGATGATGGAAAATGTGGGCTGATGAAATGTCAAAAGAAGGGAAGAAGGTGAAGCAAAAGGTCCTCAAGAAACTTGGTTGAGAACAAGGTAACAAATTAAAATGTTGATAATCTTCTTCTTCTTTTTTTTGGTACGTAAACAAAATTTCTATTGATTTCAAAAGTGTCACCTTGATAATCTTTTTCATTTTTTAATTTTACATCTAAGTTTTTATTTTTGTATTTTTGTTTTACTTTATATCTTAATTTTGAAAAACTTTAACATTCACTTTAATTTATTCTTTACTTTGCTTGCAAATACACTTGCTCTATCATCTTAATTGCTATGAAGGTAATTAGATATGTTAATATAGACTCTACTAACCTTAAAGAGATTTATGAGACACTTGATAGCATGCCTGATCCAATGACACAAGCAAATTGTAGTAAGAAATCTAGGTGGAATTTTATGAGAATATTAATTAAGCCCATTATGACATGGATATGGAACACAATAAACAACTCATTTCATATGGCAGCCCATGCTCTTATCCCCAAGTGGTATGCACTCAAGGCTAGTAAAATTCCTCATAATTATGATAGGATGAAGGAAGAGTTTACGAAGGCCCATGGAAAGATGCCTTTCACTAAGGGTGCATCTAGGCTTTGGAACCAATGGATTGCATTTGTCAATCTTCAAGTTCTGAGATTTAGCAAACTAGATGCTAGGATAGATGGGGTTACTCTTGCTCAAAAAACCCCATTGGTTGGCAGGCATGGCATGACAAAGATACAACAGATTTGAGATGCTTACCACTTGCCTACTCTCACAAACATAGTTACCCAACTTAGACTCAGCACAAACTCAACAAACTGATTTTGGACTCGGATTCAGACTTGGCACAGAATCATAGCATGGACTAAACAATTTGAAAACAAAAAACATGATATATAGAGAATTTTTTAGAAGGATGTGATTTTCTATGCACTCTTCTCTAAATCAACTTCAAAGATGTAAAAAACTAATCAATTACAAGTTTTTTTCCACACACACAAGTACACATCAAATAAATGAGTACAAAAGTAGATTTGTCATTTGAGCTTATGGAGACTGAATTTTTAGATATTATAACTATGTCTACGTGTTTTTCATGTACAAGACTCGTAGATTAGGATACTCATAACATCAATAACAAAAAGCACAACGTGGAGTCATGAATTAAGGTACAACAAGAAGTTGTTTTCTATTGGTTGTCTTTTGCTATGTCTTCTTGTTTATGCTTTGTATGAAGTCTATTTTTTCTTTTGCTCTGTATGAAGTCTTTTGTTTTTGTTTTTGCTTGTAAGTCATATCTTTTTCCTTTTATTCAAATTTTGATTATAGGTTTTTGCTTTTTAGGGTTTAAAATGTCAGAAAAGAAATCTTTATTGGGCAGATTTTTTGGACCTCAAGTCCACCTAGCAAGACTCATGAATCAGCAAGACTCATGAGTCTAAAAAAATCAACGAATCTACCAAAAACTCACCAAGTCCTTGTTTTAGGTCAGCATGCCTCGTTTCGGCCTGCCCCATCTGAGACATGGGAGACTCATCAAGTAATTGGCAAGTCTAATAACAATACTCACAAATAGTTAGTTCCTTTGCTACAAAGAGGAGTTGTTCCACATAAAACTTTATCCACTTGGTTAAGAGGAATAGGCTTTTCTCTAAGCAAGTGGAGCAGTTAGTTATAATTCATAGTGCCTTGCAACATAAGAATTGACAAAATTCTAAGTATTGATTGAAGGTTAAGGGATTGAAGGTTATCATGGAAGAAAATGCCCTTGTTTTTATCAGTACCAACACACTACCAGTTTTGTGTTGGAATGCAAAAACTTCAGTGAGAAGAGGAGGGACATGCTAGTGGATAAAGCAGAAACCAGACTGGCCAGTTGGAAGACCAAGGAAAATTCAACTGGAAATTAAAAACAAGTAGACTGCGAGGAAGAGGCCATAGACCTTGGTGCCAACAGAACGGACTTACAAGCTCAAACAAAGAGTTGCAAGAGCTTCAATCTTCCTAAAATCACCCTGAACAAAATTATGGATTTTTTAAAAAGTGGGCTGAATGAGTTGAGTGGTGTAAGAGCCATGGACTAGTCTTTAGAGAGGTAGATGTCACTGACATGGTTCAAGGTGGTAATCTAGAGTAGAATATAAATGCTAGTCTTCTGTGCAGCAAGTAGAATGCCATGGGCCAAGGTTATGGTGGTGCACATGTCAAAGAAAGGTTATATTCATCATTCATAGAGGAGGATCTCCAACATGTCCATGTTAATGGTTTCACTTGTATTGTTTACTCTGTTTCATTTTAGTAGTATGAGATTCGGTTGCCTCATTTTGGTTTCACGAAGCATTTCTTGTCTAGAATTAGAAATCTGTCTCTGGTATTTTTGGCTTTGGTCTTTCCAGCTTTGGTTTTCAAGCTATGTTTTGTTGTAAGCTTGTAATTGAGAGTCTTTTCATAGATCTTACTCTTGATATACTTACATGCACTCTGTCCAAATAGTGCAAAGTCGTTTTCTGTGAGTGACCCACATAAAAGATACCATAGGCTAGACCATCTATGATCAAGTTAAAATTTTACTAAGTAGAATTGGTCATGCAGTAGGCTGAAATGACAATTTAATTGGGGTTCAAATAAAATATTTTTAACACAATTAGGTAAGAAAATGAATATTTACATCCATGCATGCATTCTCATATATGAATCATTTATTAATTCAACAGTTACTAGAAAGGAAACAAATTTGGAGTCGAAAGTATAAACCAATTAGGAATTATAACTCTAGAATAACTTTGCAAGGGAAGAATGAAATAAATTATATTAATGTCCATAAATTACCAAAGTGGGTCGATGGGACTTGAAAGTATAGCCAATTACAATAGAGAAAATTGGGGTAAGAAAACTTCATACTATGAAAATGACTAGACATTAAAAACAAAAGCAATCGCGGATAAACCAAAAACAATCCAAGCCCCTAAACCACAACATCTAAATACAATTAACAAAATGAGGGAAGGAACCCCCCAAGTTATGAGATGAATAGAGTTTGTTTAATATCCCGAACAAATGTTTTCAAGAAATGAGCGGGCAAGAAAATTTACATTGCATCAGAAACCAAGAAATTTAGGAGTGATTAGCCCTTTCTACTACATGTTGTGACCTTTTCACACATCGCCCCATTGCAAATGGGGACCCTTTGTTTTTGCTTTTTAGCTTTTTGCCTTGGCGTCGCAACTACTAATCACCAGTCTTTTTACAATGAGGAGTTAGAGTTTTTGAGTGGTCACCCGAGTCAAGTGAGGGAATTTAAGCCTGGATCATTGTGAGAACATCATCATCGTGCTTAGGAGGCCCGAGGGACGAAGATCGGCTGTTGTTTCGGTCGATTCTGACATCTACTTTTTGGGGGATTGCCCCTCCGGACCCCCTATTTTTTAGGGACTTTATTTTTGGCATTTTTGACCTATTATGGACTTCCTATTTTTTAGGGGCTATTTTTAGAAAGTTGCTATTTTGGGAAAGTTTCTATTTTTGTCAGGGTTTCTATATTTGGAAAGGGCCCGAATTTCGAAAATCCACTCAGAAGTTCCAAAAACTCAATAGAACTCTCAAAAAATCAATTTGAAAATTTTATGAATTCATGGTGAAAATCAGAAAAATGTTGAAAATCTGAAAAAATCAGTCAAGGAATCACAGAAAACTGGTGAAAAATCTGGAAAATTCATGAAAAATCTGAGAAATCATAGCAAATTCGCCTAAGTATGACTGAAAATCATGGCAAGAATTCATAGAGGCATGAAAAGAAGACTGAGATTTTAACCAGCAATCTGAATGAAGGACAAAATCAATGGCAAAAGTTTCAGTCAAAGACAAGTCCGCCTTGGGAAAAAATACATGGCCTAAGCAAATGGAAAGTCCGCCATATGGGTATAAGTGTAATAACTTGAGTTTGGGCTAAGAAAAATTAAATGGCTTGAGCATAGGCTAAGTCCGCCTTGGGAAAAAATACATGGCTAAACAAATGGAAAGTCCGCCATACCAAGGAGTGAGGGAAAATTAAAATTTTGCCTAAGTGTGGACATTGGAAAATTTAAAATATGCTTGGCACTATGAAAATTTCGCAACACTAAGAGAAAATAAGAAAAAATTTCTTAAGTCCAACATTTATATGTCTAAAACATTTTCGCCTGAGACTTAGGATGGAATGAATTTTATGGCAAAATAAAATTGGAAGATGAAAATTATGGCAAAATGAAATTGGAAAGAAAAATTCGCCTAAGGCAATGGCAAGAACTTCTTGAAGTCCGCCATAAGGAATGGTGAGAATGTCCGGACAAGAGGAAAGTCCTACCTTGGCACTTAGAAAAGTGACAAAGCGCATGCAAAGTCCGACCTTGGAGAAATGGAGTTGAAAAAGGATTCTCAAAGTTCGCCTAGACCATCAAGAGCACATGGAAAAGAAAGTTGAAAGTCCACCTAGCAAATATGATAAAATTTGTCTAAGGCATGGAACATCTAGAGGGAAGAGAGGATATGGAAAAGCACTAGGAAAGTTTGCCATGCTTCAAGAGAGAGAATATGGAAGACTTTATAAGACGTCCGACCTCAAGAGAGAGACATGGAGAATTTGACATGAAGTCCTCCAACATTTGAAGATAGATGGAAAAAGACTCTCAAAGTCCGCCATGGAAAAATGTTCACCAAGTCCAACTTGTAGAGAGAGAGTATGGCAAACAATGAGAAGTCCGATTTCGGGAGATAGAAATGAAGAGTTAAATATGGAATATGCTCGTGCCAAGATGAAAATGACGAAGAGAAGTATGAAGTTTGCTTTAAATTTGAAACAAAATTCACTTTGATATCAAGAGAGAATGTTAAAAAATTCAGCACGAGGCCAGATTTCAGGAGAGAGAAAATGAAAATCTTCATCCAACATTGGGATTAATGAATAATTTTCGCCATGGCTAAAATAAAGATAAAATCAAATAAATTAGCCATTTTGGAGAAAATTAAAAGCTTGAAAATAAAATTTATAAAAATATTTCAAAGCTTATCCTGAAAAGTTATCTTTAGGAGAGAGAAAATCTGAATTAAATTTAGATTTATTTATTTTACTGCAAGTGGATGACTGGACAAGGCGAATCTTCAAAGAGGAAAATGGCAAAAAAAGTGTGAAGTCTGACTTGAAGGGAGATGAAAGAAAACTTGGGGAGTCCACCCTTGCACATTGCAAGACCAACAAGAAGTCCGCCAAGAATTTGGCATCATGAAGACAACGGCAGGCACACCGTCAAGTACATCCAACTTACACAAGCCAAATTCAAAATTGAAGACAAATCTACCGGCGAAGTTTATTTGAGCACAAAAATGGTCAAAATCTTGAAGGTATTACAAAGTAGCCAAAATTTGGCTAAGTATGGAAATTCTTCACAGGGAAGGTTCCAATTTCTTCCATTATTCAAGGCACTTGAAAGAATATCCAGACATCTTGGGGGGGGTTTCATCTACAATCCCAGACCTATTGAAGCAATCCTCATCTCCTGAAGAATTAAAGACGAGCTTCCAATCAAAATCAGATGGTGACAAGAAGAGTGTTCCAAACAAATTTTCATACTTAGACAACTTCTTGACACAAATTGGAAAATTCAGAGAGGAAATCCAAAGGAATGACACCTGCTCTAAGGCGAGACTTCCAATATAGGTGAGAAGAAGAAATTGAAGTCTCAAAGCAAATCCAAGATCAAAGCACAAAGGACAGAGTCATCGGCAAGGAAAATATTCTAAGGCAAGCACGTGGAAGAAAAATGAAGCAACCAAGGAAGGCATCCAGCACGCTAAGGTGGCGCCTCGTCATCTTCCAACCAATCAAATCATTCCAAATCAACATGCAACAACTTTCTATTTTATTTGTTGGTTCATATTTGGTAAAAAGGACAAGTGTCCTCGAATGTAATTTTCTCATTGGTCGAGGGGTAGCAACCCTAATTAGGGTTTTATTTGTAATCTTGGTCGTTGATCCTAAATCAATCTTGGCCATTGAATTGTAATTGGGGAGCCTATAAATTGAGCTCACCCCCTCATTTGCAAAGCATGGGAGCATGTTGCAAAACATGTTGAGATAAGTAATTGTTGTGTACGACTGCTAAAGTAATAAGTAATGCATGCATTGTTTTGATGGTGATTACTTCTCTTATTTTGGAGTTGGTATGGTTCTTATCCCTCATCATAGTTTAGATTTGATTTCATGTATGTTAGATGAATGCAAGGTTTGATAAGTATTGATTTATGGTGAAACTTTTTGCTCATACTTTCTTTGAATGGATGATTTTCATTCAATGCGTAAAGTTAGACTGAGCTTATTTTGTGGATGCTTAACTTCTGTTTGGATAATTATTGTTCGATTTGATGGTAGTTATTCATGACGTGAAAATCACAAGCACATTCCCTTGAAGATTGCACCCCCTTTGTGTAGTTGTCGTTGAGTGTGGCGAAGCAAAGCGTGGTTATTGGTTCCACCAAGTCAATACCGTCTCTTGAATTCTTAGGGAGTAGACTAGAAATTCTATTGGGCAATAAAGTTATACTTCACCAGGACAAGATCAAATTGAAACCAAAGGACTAATGAGCTATGCATTTACATACAACAAAGATCATGGAACTTATAATAGAACATGCTTAGTAATCCATAATAGTGTTGCATAAATCCATTCATAACAAGAGAAAGATCACCACAAAGTTTGTGACATTTTCATAATATTGTCATATGCATCTAACCCAATATTACATTCATTCCAGCAAATGTGGCAAAGGAAAATCCCTAGCCACGACTAAGAAATCCTCTTGGATGTATGCATACTATTATGGAGATATTTTGTTACAAATACCACTTATAATACTAATCTCTCTTGATTACACAGATTTGTACTTGACCAAAAAGAACTAGATTGGTATCAATGGCTTCCTTGCAACTTTCTGGCGTCTAGAGATCACAGCCAAACCAACCTCTCCCAAGAAATGATCTATCGCATGCTTTAACACCTACATGGCATCAAATCCTAATTGTTGCATTGTAGCATCATTAAAATCCATGACTAGAGATGAATCCTACTCAAAATGGGCACTTGAAATCGATGGAGGACATCTGCATTTACTTTTGGTAGCTAGGCGAGTCGCAATTAATGCAAGTTGATGGAGCGCATGGAGGAGAAATGTGCTATCGAGCCTTTACAGCCATTAAAATAATCACCTTGCACTTTATCGAACCTTTGGATGATAAGGCATTAAAATATCAACCCTCTGATAAAGGCAAAGTAGAGTTGTCGAAGTATCGAGCCTTCACTTACTCATCAGACCATCAAACTTGGGAGAGAAGCATGAAATCCTCTGATGTTCCACCACAAACCTTTAGCTCTCACACTTTGTTGAGCAATTAGGCCATCAGGCTCCCATTGAATCACATACTTATCAATCCAAAGACGTAGGCACATTCACCACTGACATCCCAACAAAGAATCCATCAGAAACCATGCCTCCATCGAACAACCTACCAATAGGATGAGGGGATGTGAAACTCCAAAAATCCAGAAGACTCAAGAAATTTGGGAGTGGATTAAGGGAAATGTTGAAGAATGGGGTTTTTGGAGAAAGCGCAACCTAGATGACAAATCTGATAGGTATGGTTGGATGAATAAGTCTAAAAGTCTGACAGAGAAACTTTCAAGGAATCACAAAAGGAAGGGATGGTAGGAAGGCAAGAGAAACATGGACAGTCTAAAAGGCAAACAATTTTGACACTTAGCCACTTTACAAGGTTTCTAGGTGGCTTTCAAGAGCGATAGGAAAGGCATGTAGGGATGGACAATCCTGATACTCCAAAACTCTGAAAAACTCAACACTAAGCCAAATTTTGATATTTCAACTTGGGTATTTGACTAAAATGTGAAAGGGGGGAGTAATACAACATCCAAAGGCACAATTTTAAGCAAGATAGTCCATTTAGAATTTCTCAAATCAACTATTAACAATGGATCAAAAATTACTTAAGACACATACAAAGGAAGGGACTCAAGCAAAAAATGACATTACAGATTTTGAAAAGATAATTGATATTCATAATTACATGTTTACAAGCGAAGACAAAAGCTCCTTATATAGAAAAATACAAGACGATGTTTCTAAAAAGAAACCATCGTTAACAGAAGCTAACTAAAGCAGAAAACTGAAAGATACTAAAACAACTAAAGCATAACGAATGTTACTAAAAACTAACTAAAGCTAAGATGATCGTTAATATTACATTTAATATTTTAATACCCTCCCTTAATGGTCATCGTGCAAACATAAACTTAGTCTACCCATATTCTTTTGGAAACATATCATCGGTGACTGATAACTAGAGAAGCATAACTGCCTCGCGATTACAGATCCTTTCCCGCAAAACAATCAAATCAAGACACCGGCACTCAAAAAATGTGAGCTTCCTCTGCTTCCAAGTAGTATAACTTTTCCCATTGACTCTTTGTGTACTTTCCAACATGCTGTTGGACAAAGCAGCCATCCCTCCCATTTTCTAAAGCATGAAAAACGAGGTAACACTGTGATCAGCTGGCATAAACTCTAGACAATCAGCTGGCACAACCCACGATTTTTCAAAAATCATCTTCACAAAATTTATTTTTTCAAAAAAAAAAAAAATCTTCCTAATTAGGTTCGAGCCTGAGCTCTGATACAATGAAAAGATAATTGATATTCATAATTACATGTTTACAAGTGGAGACAAAAGCTCCCTATATAGAAAAGTACAAGATGATGTTTATAAAAAGAAACCATTGTCAACAGAAGCTAACTAAAGCGGAAAATTGAAAGACACTAAAACAACTAAAGCATAACTAAAGTTACTAAAAACTAACTAAAGCTAAGATGACCATTAATATTACATTTAATATCTTAATAGATTTGAGTCCCAACCGTGGCTCTAATTGGGAACATGTGTCTCTTGCAATCACAACAAGAATCTAGAATCTTTGGGTAGACCAAAAAATGGGAAAAACAAGGGACTGGAATTGACTCACAATGAACAACAAACATATATACATGACAAACTCACACCCAACCAACATGACAAAACAGAGACACTAAAATATGGCTGACACCAAATTTTAACACAATGTAGGCCAGCCCTATAGAGGATGAATGGAATTACTTGCCTTTGTCAAGCACCATCTTGAAGGTATTGATTTCCATCAAACTGGAGCTATCTTCTCTACACAACTACAACAAATGCAGCCTCCTTCTATCATGCATAAACTTGTGGTTGCCTCCGAAAAAGTGAAGACTAACACCATTGTTAACCTTGTCATTGTATGGCAACCACAAAACATAAGCCACCACACTACCTTGCATTGCATCCTTTATCTTTATAGTAGTAGGGGGCAACAATTGAAAACTTAGGTCAGCACCAAAAGAGTCTATGGTGTTTTCATATCTATGTAAATTGAGGCAAAGTGAGAACACTTCCAATTCACAATGCAAAGAAAAATATGCCTCTTCATTGAGTTGATCTGCACAAGGAAGCTCTCCCTTTGACAAATCAAACTGAAAAAATAGAAGCTCAAGCATACAAGAAACTTAAGCAGCTGATTGATCATCAACCTAGAGAATTTGTTCTTGCTCAACATTATTGTAAGCCATATGTTGGGCCTAAGTGAAACACTTGAACTAGGGCACATTGCCATCCTATGACCATCCTATGAGACGCTACATCTTCATCATGAAGAAAATATTTGTATTCATTGTGCTCACCTTTGGGACAACAAGCATCCAACATACCTCACCGTCATCTATGCTAATGCAATCCTCATCAACATAACAATTTGGGTCATGAGACACTTTGTGCGAAAAGTTGTACTCTTCAAATTGTCTCACTGTTTCAATTTTACTTTGGCAACTTCTTGTGGCTCATGTGCTACTACAATCAGACTTGTGGCAAATTTCTCCTTCCACGTTCATTTATGCAACAACACTTTCATATGACACCACTGAAGTGCATTGTGCATGAGGAAGACTACATGTTGCACACCAAACAAAAATATTCTCATATGAATCCATATGATCGCCCACTTCACATTCTTCAAGCACAAACATTTCACATTGAAATTCATCAAATATACAAACATTTGTGACATTTTCATTCCCATGTATAGTTCTACCTACACTGTCCTCATGCAAACAATCTATAGCAACTTCAAAATCAGAAAAAGGGACAAACAAAGGTAAAAGATCAAACAAGAAGACAACTTCTTGTTCACCATTTGCATTGCCAACATGTGCATGTGCTGCATAATCAGCTACTAGTGCTAATTCATCAAATGACTCTCCAGCATACACATCTTCCTCACTATCCATACTGCTGCAACAAACAGCAAGGTCATAATCCTCGTTCTCAAGCTGGGTGTCGTCATCGATTTCTTTGATGCTATCATCCACAGATGACTGTACCAGCTGAAGGTAGGTGCAAACACTGTCACTTTCAATTGTATTGTTGTCACAATCATCATTTGATATTGTGCTTCTACTTGATGCGACCTCCATACAGTCGTCGTCTACGACAGCATGTTCACCACCAGCAACTTTTGTTCTTGAGGATAAATTTTTTGCAATCATATCTCTTTTCAAACCATCAATGAAATCAATGCACCTACATGCCTGCTATATGTCCACCAAATTGAACTCTTCTCATATTGAACTGGAACCTACAGTAACATCATAGGCTCCAAGAAACATATCAATACAAGCAGGCGTGTT
>VDFB02270651.1:645082533-645348501 GCA_007258455.2 Sequoia sempervirens | reverse complement strand
TCTTCCATTTCGATGATAGTTGAGATTCTGGATAGAATTCCCTGAGAACTTCTTTCACTTGAATCTTTCTAACTCCACCTCCTACGTTTTTCGAAGTAGACATTGCGCCTGTACGAAGCTCGAAGTTAGAAAATGTTCACAAAAGAAGGCAATTTTATGGCTGGAGAATATTTAAATAAATTCTAGAACTTGATTGCAAAGGCTGGTTGGAGAATAAATTCTAATAAAATAAAATTTCATCAGCCTCTATCGTTTTTTAAGAGCATTCATAGAATTTTTAAAATAATTTACTAGACTTTTAGAGCTGTAAACTAAAGTTTTTTGTAAATCCAAGATAAAAATTCCTTTTTCCTTCTTCAAATTCGCCAGCTATGATCCTGCAGTTACAAGAGAAATTTGGAAATAGAAGGAAAATATCCAACCTTGTGTTCTGGAATCAATGTAACTTGTAGCTCAAGAAGAAAAGAAGAAGAAGAAGGACGCCTTTGGCTGAGAGAAGTTTGCCTATGAGAAAATTTGACCTGTGAATAATGAAAAATACACTCTCAAGCACTTCTTTTATAATAAAAACTTTCCTTATTGGCCTAGGTTGACCTCTTCTTTGATTGGTTGCTTTGTTTTAAAACACAAAAAATGATCTTATCTTCCTTTTGATTTTTCAAGGGCACCCCTTCTTGCTTGCTTGTTAGGTTTTTAATAAAAACTTAAGTTATTTTAAATTCCTTTCCTTTGAAAAATCGACCTTTAAGTGGACTTATCCACTTTACAACTGGATTTTTTTTTACCTCTTACCAAGGTAACTCTTTGCCTTAGCCAATTTTTCGATTTTCTCCTTGGAAGTTCGACCCTTAACTGGATTTTTTATTATTTCAAGTGGATTTCGACTTCATCATGGAATTCTTGAAGTCTTAATTTGGATTTTTTCACTTGCCTTAGCTAATTTCCACTTTTAGATACATTCATCAACTAGAATTTTGAATCATCCATCTGGATTTTATTCTTGGACAAATTTTAACTGGATTTTCCAAGTGGATTTCATCTTAATCGATGAATTTTAAATGGATATTTTTAAGATTCAATTGGATTTTCTCATGGGGCGTACCTTTTTAGACTTAGGCGAATTTCACCTTAATCTCCTTGCTTTTTACTTGATTTTTCTTCCTTGAAGGTGCGATTTTCATTTGATTTTCCAGATTTTTGCATGCTTCCTTGCTTTTCAGATCTTTGCATGCGCTTTTCCTTGCTTTTCAGACCTTTGCATGTGCTTTTCCTTGCTTTTTAGACCTTTGCATGTGCTTTTCCTTGCTTTTCTCATGATTTTTTCTATTTTTTAAGATTTTTGCTTTATTTTTGTCCACTTTTCAATTCTAAAAGTGGAAAATTTGACTCCACTGCCTGTGAGACCTAGCACTTTCTAAAAATAAAAACTTACTAAAAATAGAAAAAGCAAAAAGCAACTTACAACTTTCTAAAAATAGTAAATCCTAGATTGGTCCAGAAATGCCAAAAACGAAAAAAGCAAAAAAGCAAAAAAACAAAATCCCTAAAAAATAGGAAGTGTCAGAATTGAGCAAAAGCACAGGCGATCCTCATCTACCGGGTCTTCTAAGCATTTCCATGACATTTACGTTCAGTTTCAAACTCAAATTCTCAACTTGGCTCTGTTGATGGCTCCAGACTTTGACATGCAATTCCCAGGGCAACAGAGATTATGAAATTGCTACTCAAAGCTAAACCCTAAGAGCAAACCATAGAGGGTCCCCATTTGCAATGGGGCGATGTGTGAAATAGGTCACAACACAACCATAGTTCACAGACTCAGACTTGGCTTGAACTAGGTAAATCCCAAGTTTAAAAACTCTATGAAATCTTGGGAAAAACTCGACAACTTAAAAAATACTTTGGCAAAAAATGGGAATTTTTAAGCTACAATCGTATTTTCAGTCTATAATTATGTTTTGGGGCACGTTTTTCAATATAGAGGCATTTTTAGAGCATGCTTTTTCAGTTAACAGTTGCATTTTTCAGTCTATAGTTGCATTTCAGGGCGTATTTTCAGTACTTGAGTGTTTTAGAGCATGTTTTGGCAGTTGAGTGTTCATTATTCAAGCTATGGTCACATTTTTTAGTGGCCACATTTTTAAACACAAATTAAAATTAGTGCATATGACAGGGGCAGCAAAAACACTAGTTTTGGTAGTATATTTGGGTGTTTTTAATGTTTTTTCCTGTGTTTTGGCAAGTCACAAGTTAACTCTATGATAACATGGTCAGCAAAAAAGTTGCGAGTACTTTGCTGAGCACTCCATGAGTTTGCAATCTATGCTTGCAATAATGCCGCAGGTGTGGCTGAACAGTTAGGCACATAATTGGGCGAGTTTTGTCAGTGTCAACAGTTGTGCAAAGGACAAACTGCCACATGAGTGTCTGTTTAATGCATGCAGAGGTGGAAGTGATAGAGGAAGTTGATGAGACAAGTTTGAGGGCAGAAATTGTTTTCCCTACCAATGGAATGTGATTGTTCCTGTTCTTGGCAATGATAGGTTTTCTTTGTTTTGGAGGGGCATATATTCTTATTCAGTGGAGATGTGTTTTCCATTGATTAGTGTGATTGTTCCTTTTCTAGCACATGGTGGCTCATTTTCTTGGGCAGCCATCTTCTCTTGTTGAGCGGAGTCATGATTCCTTTATTGGCCACATTTTCTTACCATTGCTGGACAATGACAATTTTGGGGCTGTGACTATTTTCCCATTGTTGGTTGGGCATTGATTTGTTACAAAAAGTGACACAAACCCCTTAGCAACTAAACTCAAAACAAAGTTCAACTATTAAACATGCAGGTATTTCCACATTAACACTTCAAGGAGAATACTGCAGAAATTATTCTACAGAAATTTCAGCAACATTTTGACATGTAAACTACATTTAGAAAAGAATGAATGAAAGAAGAAAAATATAAGCAACCATAAAAAGACAAGACACATAGATGCATGTTGGGAAAACCCTTTTGGGAAAAACCTAGCCTCCAAAGCATTGCACAACTCAATTTATCACCAAATCATGTTATAATACATTCTTAGAGCTTTTCCATGCAACACTTCAATGAGTTCAGCATTCCTTTGGTAGAAATCCAATAGCATAACCTGCCAAAATATATTCCTTACCTCCTCTATACCATGTTTCCATTACATAAACTTAAATAGTCTTAGAAAACCACCAAAAAACAACACCATGGGCCCAAACAAGGTCCCAAATACAATGGTAAAATTTCTCACATCCCTCACAAGTTTGGAGTCATGGAATAAAAAACAATATTTACACAAGCATCTTTGACTTTTACCACTCCAGTTGGCAAATGTAACTCCCAAGCACTCCCGCATGAAGCACTAATTATATTTCATGCCCACTAAATAAGGAAAATGCAATTACAAGTCCACTATATAACCCCTTCATCAATACTTTATTACAACAATTTCCAAATCTCCAGAGAATAATAAAATAATTACATACGTCCCCACCCTTACATGGGCATTCTATTTTTCCCACTCCATGATTCTTGGAGATATATGCATAATTATCCATCTTCCAACAATAAGTTACAATAGACCTTGGGACAGGCAAGGTGAATGGAACACCTACTAACACTGTTTTTCCCATTGGATATTATCCATTTCTATTTTGGGTAGTGTGAATGTTGAAGGGACAGCATGGAAGGTGAAGTGTTGGAGGAAGAGAAGCCTCCTTTTATGGTGCGGGAAGCTATTGTTTTGGGAGTTGGTTGGCAATGTTTCCTGAAGCCAAGTAGGTTGACTGGTTTATTGAGGCCAATTAGTTGAGGATGTTTTAAGGAGGAAGTATGCTGCTGCAAGTGTGCTGAAGCAGCGCCTTTCGGGCATAAAGTTAACTGGCTATTGTTGTCCTGTTTTGGTAGTGGTAATAAGTCACTCTCAACAGGTTGCATGCTAAATCAGTCAGGCTAATGCAACTGGTTTTAGTCTACTACAACTGTAAGTAGCAGATCCTTCATAGAGTTGATGATAGAAGTCCATCTCTCTTCTCTATGGAGGTTGAAGTCCTTCATTTTTACTATAACAGAGTTACTGGAGGTCCATGTCATCTCCAGGATAGCATATGGGTGTAATGGAGCTTGATTATGAGAAGTAGAGCTTTTGTAAAGCCCAAGAGGCATTGTATACACATGTACTACTGTGGATTAGTGTCATGAGGTGTGTTGCTCACTTTTCCTAGAGATTTATTCCCATTTAAGGATTTCTTCAGAGTTAACCTTGTTTTTGCAAGTGTGTGTGATTGCAAGGTTGTTTATTTTATGCATGTTTGAGTTGTTCTCTATCTTTTCTTGATTTGTATGTCATGGAGATTGGCATCCATTATAGGCAGTAGTGGTGCATGTTGAGGTAAATTTGAGCTTCTCATTAAATCTGTTTGCTAATGACTGAGAGTGCAGCAGAGTTGCCCTGGTTTATGGATGAAAATGTGTTGAGCCTTCCAGAGAAGACCTGTTATGGTTTTTGCAGCAGCTTGTTCAAAGGACTGTATTGCACTCAATACCTTCTTTCAAGATCTCAAATGATTGTTGTTGCAGAACATGAAATATTTTGATAAATAAACCTATCTACCACCTCTCTATGCATGCCCTCCCCAAACTCAATGAGGCTTCAAAGACAAACCTAACTAGCAAAGTCATTCCCCAAACAGCCAAAGACTGATTGATCTAAAAACATCTCTCTTAGGGGGGATCGTGGCTCTTCATTAATGCCAACTCACTTCCCAATCAGGCTTTCATTTCAGGTTCAGTTTCTAATGAGAAGAAAAAGATCTGCATAGAAGACATGTACTGGTTTATTCACCACCATGCTCATAGAACCATAACTCGTTGAAATTTTCATGGCAATCTCCAAAATGGTTGCTACCTAAGTATAGAAAACCCACTCTAGATCAATTTTTTAGTAGATGAAATGGGAAACAGGGCATAGCTGCTCAAGGAGAAGACCCTAATATGCCGATTTATGGGAGCTTTCTCCAGACCCAAAACGCTTAGTTCTTGGATGCGAGGGTACTGGAAACCTTTGGTTTTGTGAATATTTTCATGATGCACAGTGTACTTTATGGGCATCTTTGACTTGAAACAAGAGAAAGATCAGTCCTTTCAAGGTGGAATGTAGTCAATGAACAAATCAGGGCGGTTTAGTTAAGTTACCAATCCTAGTATTGGTTTTGGTTTAGGTTTAGGGGTTCAGTCAACAAAATTTTTGGGTTTGAGTTCATTTTGGGTTTATCCATAGAAAAATGTATGGCCTCTTTTCATAATTTTGTTATTTTCTGATTTTTCTAGAACACACACGACTGGAACAATGACTTAAACTTTAATAAAAATGCTGATTGTAACTACCAATTTGGAAACTTCACAAAAAAACTTAAAAATAACTTTAAATCACACTCAGATTTGATTAGAAATCAATATGACTGGAGCAACAACATTGATCTTGTTTAATTGCAAGACAAGAAAAATGATGAGGATACTGATATGCAAGGTGGAAAATTAATTTTCAGAATTACCACTTTCCCAAATCAACTCACAAGTGAACAGTGATGGATGTTGTGCAATATGGCCACTGATAAGGCACTCCAGATTATTTGCTAATGCTCTCAAAACCAGATATAGCTCTATAGTCTATTAATGTCAGATATAACCTTTTGTTAGCTAGAACAGCACCTTATATGACTGATGTAACTTTCTAGAATGCTGGAAGAACACCTTGTATGACTCGTATAACCTTCTGACAACTGGTACAAAACCTTATATGATTGATGTAACCTTATAGAATGCTGGAACAACACCTTATATGACTGGTATAACCTTTTGATGACTGGTACAACACCTTATATGACTGATGAAACCTTCCAAAATGATGGAACACTACCTTATATGACTGATATAACCTTTTGATGACTGGAATGCTACCTTATATGACTGATGTAACATTGATGATGATTGTTGGTGGCTCGGAATGATGTAAACCAACAACTGTATAACTGATCTCAAGACTGGGATTTATTGATTTTACTCCTCCAATGGTAGTGCTCAGCTAGGGTTGATTGGCAATGCCATAAAAAGTTCAGATCCAACACTTTTTGATGCACAATAACTCCCCAAAGTCCTGAAAACCAATGTAGAAACCCTCAAATATGATGGACAACACTGTAGTAACATTGTAGCAGCAACATATAACCCACCAAAGGAAATCTTCATCAAATCACTGTAGTGAAACTATAGCTGCGACATGCAAACTTAAAATTATTCAACGAATCAACACATTTGTGATCCTTGGATGGAATCACCCAATATGGGAAACAAGGGTTTTTGTCCTTGATCCCAAATGTGGAATTCAAGAGGTTCCTCCTTGATCCCAAATATGGAACTCAAGAGGGGTTTTTGTCCTCTCAAACTCCAAACCAACCAAGGGTTTTCGTCCCTGGATGCCAAAACTCAAATGTCAAAGCTCACAATGGAAAATGCTAGAATGAAATCAAGATATCAAATGAGGCTAGGCGCCCTCTTTTTATACTTTTCCAATTTGGGCCCTTGATTAAAGTTCCCTCCAATTAGTATTTAAACAAATTTTTTATTTTATTTTATTTTTTAGTATTTAAAAGTACTTTTTAATTTATTTTTAGTATTTACAAATATGCTTTTTATTTTTAATGTGTTTGAAAACATTTTTTATTTATATTAATAATATTATTTAAGTTGCCTCTTAAATTAAAAATTGTCATGCCCAACATAAAATAATATTAAAATTATTTCTCTTGCTTTGCCCTTTAGCTTAGGAAATAGCATTGGAATTGATTGTCATTCATGTCAAAGGAAACTGTTGCTGTCAAGGAAGGAAGGAAAGGCCAAGTGAATTCATCTAATTCAATGTACTTTGGCGTCCAATTTATGGCACCCATATTTGTGAAATCGCCCCATTTAAAATTGCATCATATTGGTGAACTTGCTTTGATAAAATTAAAGTTAAATTTATTTATTTTTTGGGCTGACCCTTGGTGATTAGTGCCCCACTTTGGGGATTCAAAATTCAAAATAAATACATTATTTTAAGGGGCTGATCCCTTTCATGGTAGCGCTCTAAACTAAGGGACAAGTTGTCCCACTTTGATGGTTAGGAAGAGGCGCCTCTATAAATAAAGACACCTCCTTTATGATGAGTTAAGTCCTTTCAATGAGTCGTCCCTCTCCAAGCATGTATAAAGGGAGTTTGTAAAGTGTGGTGAAGAGTGTGTGGAGGAATAAAGATATATCATTCAAACACAAGCAGATTTTTGAAGGAGAGAAAACTAGAAGATCATTCAAGGTAGATTTTTGTGAAGTATCTATTTAATTGTCATCCATTGAAGAAGCATTTTCAAGAAGTCAAAGTTTTTGTTTATTTAGAGGTTTGTGCCTCTCAATAGAAGAGATTGGTGTCTCTTGCTAAGTTGGTGGTTAGTTGTGGGGATTGGTGTCTCCAGAGGGTTGGTGCCTACAAATATTTTTGTAAGAAGTATTTTAATTTTTGTGGCTGGATTTGGACAGTAAATCCAAGCAGTCCTTCTCTGTGGTTTTCTCCCAAAAGGTTTTCCATGTAAACCTTGTGTCCTTAATTGTTTGATGTTGTGTGATGGATATTGTTGTGGTTATTAATTTTAAATTGGTAAAAAATTATCTTATACTGATTCACCCCTCTCCCTCCCTCTCAGTATAAGTGTGTGCTCATCAAATAGAAATAGGATAGAGGTCTTCTTCGTGGCACTATTTCCAAAAAGGGGACATGACCAAAAACATACAAAAATCATAAATATATACAAGGATATATATATAAAATTTATATATAATTTTATAATATTATAATAATAAATTAATATTAATAATAATGAAAATTTGCAAAATGAGATGTTTGGCTTTCCAATTGCCAATTGCATTTATGTAATTTTTTCCCAAGGCCTTTTCAACAAATTCTTTTTGTGTGCATCTTGCAAGCATGGCATTCCAAGACATCTCATGTTATTGAGGCATTTTGTCAAACAATTCATGTGCCTTTTGTATGCTTCCACACTTGGCATAGATATCTATCAAAGTTGGCAAGTTCTAATACCTAATAAAAATCCACTATCAATTTTTCTTGATGGATATCCATACCATAGTTCGCATACTTGGGCTTGGCTTAGACTTGACAACTTAAAAAGTATTTAAATTTCTTTAAAATAATAATTTTAATGCAAAATACAATTACAAAATATATCAAATGAGTGTGGTGGGGGTAGTGGCCTTATTAGGGTTGAGGGGCAATGCCCTTCATGGGGTTCAAGGGTAGCACCCTTGGTGCATTCCTTGTCGTGGTACAAGTTGGGGTCGATAGTTGGAGCCCCTGCCACCAAGCTCAAATGAAGGCTTTCAAAACCACATAGATTGCCATGATGCATGTCATTTTCATAATTTTTAATTAAGCAAAAATTTATGTTTTTTGAGTGAAAATCACATTTTATCCACATATTTTCCATGTCTGCTACATTTCTTAAAAATTCTTGAAGCTTCATCAAGAACACCATTTTATGTATATTTTGTAATCATCATATTCGATGATACCACATATTTTTGAGGCATTTTTTCAAATAGTTATGTGCCTTGTGTATGCTTTCATACTTTGCATACATATCTACGAGAACATTTCCAACTACAATATTTGATTAAATTAACCCCTTTCCATTATGGTTTGATAGATGGCTATACCATGATTCCAAGGCTCTATTGTTGGCACATGTTAGAGCATGTTGGAAAAAGTGAACTGATTGGCTTAGACACTTGATTGTGTATTTGATAAAACATTGTCAATCATCATGAGGATACCTATGAAGAGCACAAAGATATACTGAGAAGGCGGGGAGCGGGCAGGGGGATGGGGGGAGGGGCGGTGAATCAGTATATCAACAAACTTTTGCCCGCTTACTTATTTATCAACTTCAAACTTAAACAAAAATCAACTATTTGATATGAACCAATTTACACAAGTTGACACAACTTTTATTGAAATGATTTTTACAAAGTAGGCACCAACCTACAGATTTACAATAAGATGATTTAGTAGGACACAACCTACAAGGAACATCCAAACCTTTACAACTTTAGTAGGCACCTACCTACAAGGAGCACCAGGCCCTAATGCAAGGCACCAACCTTGACTTGATGGTTGCAAGATGATGCCTTCAATCTGGCCTGCACTATCCCAATCCTCCAATCTGCCTTTGGTGATGAATGATCTCACACTTAGCCCACACAAGGAGATGGGACTTCAGATTTAGAATGCTCTCTTACACAACAACCAATATACTCTTCACAAATATTTCCAACACACTATATCATCAACTATACAGAGTGTCCTCCCACTGCATAGGTTTCTATAAGTCTGATTAACTTGTTAACTTAACCCATAATCATGATGTCGATCTGAAGTAACTTAAAACCACCATCGATCTGAAAGCACCATCATTGTATCTATATTTGAACATATATTCTATGCTTCTAAACACAATTAGTCTGAAGATGATCAATCTGAAAATGATTACTTCATTAAGCTCATCATTGTATGTAACATCTGGCTTTTCTTAAACTTATCATATTTTAAGCATTATTTCTACAATCTCTCTTTTTCTCAATCTTGTCCATTCATTTGTCATCAATGACTTCATCCTTTTATTTTGACATCAATGACAATATTTCCAACAACCTATGCTTTCTGTTAGCTGCAAATTAGCCTAAAAACAAAAAGAATGAATGATGAATTAAATGCCAAATTAGGAAAACAAAAAACTCACAAAAGACAGTGGGTTTGTAGTGGCAAAGTAAAAGGAGGTGAAATTTGGTATGGGTTTGCTTGTTGAGGAACCCTATCTAGATCCCCCACCAAAGCAAACTTGGATTTTTATCTATGTTGGATCAGACCTGAACTGGCAATTCCAAAGGGCCGAACCATTAAGAAAGGTTTTTATGAAATTGTGGTCCACTACATCAATGACACAACTAATGACTTCCTATGTATGGTTACTATTTGGATAAGAGTTCTATACCTCCCAATTGAATATTTTTGAGGCAGCACTCTTGAGAAATCATTTAGTGTATTGAGGTATACCATACCATTTGACTTCATTGAGCATCTATGAGTTCTCAATTACGTTCAAATTTGTATCAAAATTGATTTGGACAAGCAATTACTAGATAAAATATTTCTAGAAATGGGAGGAATTGATGGAAAACAACTAATAAATTATGCAAATATTCCCTTCAGATGTCAGATTTACAATCAACATAAACATTTGTCTTGTGTTTGCCCCACCATGTATGAACACGAATAGATGAAACCAATATAACAAGAGAAAAACGACCTTAATAATGTCAAGCGCAAGAGTTTGATACAAAAAAAGATTGACAAATGAATGGGACTTGGACAACCAGAAAAATATTCAATGAAAGATCTTTTCATTCAATCAAAAATTTACATATTTAACAATATGAAAATGACTGTTCAATTCATCTTCTAGATGAGTGTTCAACTTCTAGTGTAGCTAGGAAATATAAAATATAAAATATTATCCTACTACTCCTATGGTTATGTACATTATTGTTACGACCCCCCCTAATCCATAGGTGTAGTGGTAGAACCATTGTATGTGTTGCACATTGGGCAATTTGTTTATGGCGCCTTTTTTTCTTGATATGAAGCTCTAGTGTTTTGCAAAAGGTTTTGCCTTAGTGATTCCATTTTGCAGTTTTTAAAGAACCAAGATATAGACTTGGTATTCAAGCCTTAGTTGTTTTCTCAAGTCGAGTCGACTTTCCATGATGCTATAGCCCATTTTAAAAGAATTTTGCACCCATTTGTTGTGAAAATTTTCATCACCATTTTCTTTTGAGTGATGAAATTTGCAAAAGAAGATTGTTCAACTTTTTCCTTTGTTACTTCTATAAGTGAAAACTGTAGAACCTAGGTTGATGGTGCCCATGAGTAGTCCAAAAGTGTACCAACTACACTATGTGACTTGATTACTAGATAATCCAAGTTGGTTTTTCCCACGAGTAACCCAAAAGTGTGTTGAAGCGTGCACTGAAAGACCTAACTTTTTGTCAAGTTGAAAATGTGGACTTGTAGTCCACAGTAGCTACACATAAAAAACTACTCTTTTGGAAAGAAAAAATGTGTTGGAAATTGCCTAAGTGATTCCATTATTCAGTTTTTCAAGAACCAAGATATAGATTTCGTATTCAGACTTGAGTTTGTTTTCTCAAGTCAATTCAACTTTCTATGATGGTATATTCCATTTTAAAAGAATACTGCACATGTTTGCTCTAAAAAGCTTCACCACCATTTTCTTTTGAGTGATGAAATTTGTAGAAGAAGATTGTTCAAGTTTTTCCTTTGTCACTTCTATAAGTGAAAGTTGGAGAACCTAGGTTCATGGTGCTGATGAGCAGTACAAAAGTGTACTAGCTACACTATGTAATCTGATGACTAGATAATCCAAGCTGGTTTTGCTCACGAGTAACCCAAAAGTGTGTTGAAGCATGCATTGAATGACCTAACTTTTTGTTAAGATGTTAATGTGGACTTGTTGTCCACAATAGCTACACATAAAAAACTACTCCCTTGGCAAGAAAAACTATGCTGGAAATGAAATTATATGATGATCTTGTTCCATGGATAGTCATCAGAAGTGTGCAATCTTAGTAAGTGCTGATTTGAGCATTACTTTCTAACATGTTGTGGCAATAAAACCACAAAAAAGAAGAAGAAGAAGTTGTGGCAATATGTTGCAATGACAAATCCTCAATGGATAATTTGAGGAGTCTCCAAGTACCATGCTAGTGTTGGCCTTGCCGTTGCACCAAAAGGTTGACCTGTCAATGCTCGATTCAAGTGTCGGTTAAGATCCATAGGAGGTAGTTAGACCATGTCACAAACCCAAGTGCTGTGCTGGACAAGGAAGACCAAGGGACACACCATCTTGCAACAATCCACCCCCAGCACAAGCGAGGGGTTTGAACTTGTGACCAGCTCTGATACCAATTGTTGGCCTTGCCGTTGCACCAAAAGGTTGACCTGTCAATGCTCAATACAAGTGTCAGTTAAGATCCACAGGAGGCGGTTAGACCATGTCACAAACCCAAGCGCTGTGCTGGACAAGGAAGACCATGTTGTGACCTTTTCACACATCGCCCCATCGCTGATGGGGACCCCTAGTTGCCTGCTAGTTTTTAGGGTTCTGTCTCCTTGCAACGGTTACGAGAGATCACTTTGCCAAGAGCTTCAAGTCAGTTTGCCGAGAGTCACCCGAGCCGAGTCAGTAATTCATGCTTGAATCAGTGCGTAGACGTCATGGAAGCACTCAGAAGGCCCAAGAGACGAAGATCGACTGTAAATTCGGCCAATTCTGAGACTTCCTATTTTTTAGGAAAAGTTGCTTTTTCGATTTTTCATTTTTGGCATTTTTGGACCAAACGAGGTTCCCTATTTTTTAGGGTTGTTGTTTCTATTTTTTTTCTATTTTTGGAAAGTTTCTATTTTTGGAAGGGTCCCGAGTTCTGAAAACGCACTCAGAAGTTCGAAAAACTCAATAGAACTCTCAAAAAATCAAAATGAAAAAATTGAAAATTTTTGAAAAATTTGCAAAAAAAGTTCGAAAAGCATGAAAATCAGACCAAAAACGTTCAAAAATCTGGAAAAACCAGTCAAAACCAGTTCAAGATCAATCAGATCTGAAGATGAAATCATGAAAATCAGTTCTAAAATGGTGAAATCTGTGAAAAATGTGCTCAAGTCTGGAAAATTCGCCATGAGGAAAGGTATGTGAAGGTCTGGAAGGTCATGGAATTCGCCCAGCAGCTAAGGAGGATGTTCGAAAAAGTCATGAAGTCCGCCCAGCACCTGGGAGGCATATCCTTGCATCAAAGAGGCACATCCTAGGACTCTCCAAAGTCCGCCATGCATATTGAAGACATATCCTTGGACCTCTCAAAGTCCGCCCAAGGCCATCCTTGATTCCTTTGAAGTCCGCCATCTCATGAAGGATGTCCTAAAGACCTTCAAAGTCCGCCATCTTCATCCTTGACTCTTATGAAGTCCGCCATGCATCTTGGGGCAACGTCCTTGCAAGCTTTGAAGTCCGCCATCCTTGTCCATGCACCTCATGAAGTCCGCCGTCCAAAAATGCACATCCTAAAGACTCCCAAAGTCCGCCACCCATGTCCTTGCATGCTCTAAAGTCCGCCATTTACTCTAAAGGACGTCCAAAAGACTTACAAAGTCCGCCATAAGCTTGGAAAGAGCTAGCAAAGTATCAAGGACATCCATGATCTTGTCCAAGAAGCCAAGGAAGTCCGCCCAAGATGATAAGATGGTAAGATTTTTGGCTAAGTGTTAATGCCAAGTCTAAGAAGAGGTTCGAATATTTGCCTAAGTACAGAGGCTAAAAGGATGAAAAATGAAGACGTTGGCCAAGTATTGTGACACTTTCGAGAGGACAAATGCCAAGATTGAAAGGACATGTGCTAAAGATTATCAGGATGTGGCAAAGAATAAAACGGAATGTGCCTAACACGATGAGGAAAAGAGATAAAATTTGCCTAAGTATGGAGAAAATGTCGAGAAATTGTCAACTTTGACCCAAGAAAAATGCGCAAGGCAGGGAGAAAGGAAGGATCGTCCTTGGCCAGAAGGAGGAAGAATATGTCAGACATCAAGGAAATTCGCCTAACGAAGACATTCGGACAAGGATTTTTCCTAGAAAAATTCGACTGAGCAAGGAAGTATTTGACTTTGGCAGAGCAAAATAAGCTTAAAATCTCGCCTCGGCAAAGAAAAATAGGGATCTGGCAATGAAATTCTCGACGGAATGGCTTAAGATTTGGTTTGGCTAGACGAAATCAAGGACGAAATTGGAAAATAAACTCTCAGCCAAGAAAAAATGAAGGAAGATCGAGATAGCCATGGGTCCAAGACGAACGGGTTGGAATTAATTGAAATATTTTAATATTTTAATATTAATTTTCAACTATTTGGAAACTTAAAATACCTTGGACAAAATCAAAATTGCCAGACACGAATCGGACGAAAGTAAAGCACGCCAGGCGGAGATGAAGTCCGACAAAAGAAAATTAAATTCACCATGGATTTAATTAAATTATTTAATGTTTTATTTAAAAGTTGAAAAAATCAAAAAAATAAACATTAAAAAAAAAATCGAATTTTTGAAGATCAGTAAGATTTGTCCGGATAAGTTCGAGACTGATCCTTGTCGGAAGATAAAAGGAAAGTTGCCTGTTTGGAAAATGAAAACAAATCGAGATCGAGAAAGATTATGGCAGTTGCTAAATCGAATTCAATCTCTCAGCATTATAATGAGTTTCAGCAACTCATTTTTTCACACAGCTGAAGAGAAATTTAATCTTTCTCGAAATTGACAGGCAATTAATTCGTCCATAAGCAAAGTCGAATTTTCCCAGAGGGAAAAGTAGTGTTATGCTGAGGAATTTTTCGCGGGAAAAGAAGAGAATTATTCAAAGCTGAATTCTTTTTGAAGAGGGGCGCACATTTCAAAAAAATCAGATTTTTAAATCTGATTTGCATTTAACGCTCCTTCACTGAGGTTTGGTGATTGGTCAATTTAAATTTGTTATCTTTTCATGTACTGTCATCTTGATGAAGCTCTGGAAAATTTTTCAATTCCATTCAAGTCACTTTCAGCTTGCTTTTTCGCAGCAAATTTATTATGTGAACAGCTGAAAGTCAAATTTTCAAATCCAAGGCACGAGGTTTAAATAATTTTAAAAGTCTTTTTATTAATGTTAATATTATGACTGCAGGTTGACGGACACGGCAGGAGTATTATCCAGGAAGCTGAAAATGAAGTTCGCCAACAAGGGTGCTCAGAAGGAGACCAAGGTCATCTCAAAGTGGAAGAATGTCGTGGATACTGACCTCAGACATGTGGATTTTGACGAATTCAAGAAAAGAGTATACGGTCAGAAGGGACTTCCCACGGCAATAGCCAGAAGAATGGTCAGAAACGGGATATTCCAAGCAGCTGGATTCCCTCCGGCAATGGATTGTGCAGAGTTAATGGTAGAATGTGCTCGCCATTATGATGCCAGAAAAGACAGATTATCGCCCCTGACGGAAGGATCTTGGCACACTTGAACGAAGTGTCAATCCAGGAGACCTTTGGCATCCCTGAACATTCAAGAACGGTCTATAAGACCAAAGAAGAAGCCAAAATGCTATATGACAGCAAGTCAGATTTGTGCGCCACAACAGTCAACAAGGTTTGGATGGACAAGCCAAAGCCGTCAATCAAGAAGTTGCCTAAGAGGCCTCGCCGCACGGACTTCAAGGAAGACTTTGGGGATATTGTGCTGATGCTTAACAGAATAGCTGGCAATCCGCAAGGCGCCTTCTTTGAGAGCTGGATGTACTATTTCATCGACGAGATCACCTCTGGAGTCAAAATGTTCAACTGGTCACGGATGATAAGTGACAACCTCCATGAGCAACTGATCAACCTTGAAGAGACCAAGTCTTTTCACATGAGTTCATATGTGATATACCTGTTGGCCAGATCATACAAATATCTAGGATTGATCTGCAAAGGCAAAATTGGCAACGGGGAGAACGAGCTCAAGCCTTACGACTGCTATCCTCAGCTCCAATTGAAGGAGAAGACTCACTTCAGGAGGGTGCATGATGCATTCCTAATGCATATCACCAGAAAGCTTCAAGGAGGAGTGCACCAAAGGCTGAGCCATGAAGCAAAAAGTCTTATCAGCAAATATGGGTCTTGGTTCATCCAGTTCCCTAAATTCACATATATCAGGATCCAGGGATTTACTGGAAATCCCTATAAATTGCCTATCTATCCGACTAATCGGATGATATTGCTCGAGGTTTTAAGACAATTAGAAGAGTACCAGAATATTCAGAGGCCGACCAAGAAGGCGTCCGTCACATTCCCATTCTTCATCGGGAACATGCTAGAGTACTGTCCATCCGCACAGGCAGCTGAAAGTGCAAGACTAGAGATCCAATGGTATCCTTTCACGGCATACAAGTCCAGGGTCAATTATGACCCACATCATAATATCCGGACAATGGAAAGGAGAAAATATAAGCACAGGATGGAATTGGAGGATTTCTGGGCAAATGCTGCGGATGAATATGAGGTCAGACGGAAGATGTGGTCCAGGATGTCCTTGGATTTCATGATAACAATTGAGTTCAGTCGAGTGCCTGATCAGCTCCAAGATGATGGAAACCACGTCCAGCCTCGCTTTGAGGAAAGCCGACCTCTCCCTCCAGTAAAATGGTCAGAGCCAGAGCACGCAGACCTAGCCACCCTGATGAGGCCAGTGACGAAACATTCTCAATGGTGGGTCGATTATCATGTTCAGGAATTAAGACAGAAAGGAGTCACGCTCACATATGATCTGTTGAGCGAATCAGAGTCATATTCCTCTAATGCTGGTGCATCCCATCAGGACTTGGTCGGGATTGGAGAGAAAAGAAAAGAAATAATGCCAAGTGCTGAACCTGTTTCCAAGAGGCATAAAGGAGAGCCTTCTCGGTTAGCAGCATCCAGGAACATTGACTAGTTTGTGGCCAATATAGACGACTCCTTGGTGGAAATGCTTGAACCTCTTGCAGCTCAGGAAGTAAATGATGAGCCTATTCAACTAGATGATGAAGAGCCTGCGTCACCAACAGGCACAAAAATTTTAGGTTCAGATAATGATGTAGAAACTCAGGATAATGACTTAGAGGAAGGAATGATTTCCGCCCTCAGAGGGATAGTGGATGTTCCAAACTAGGACGAGGTTCAAGTAGAAGATGGCATCGAACAGTCGACCATTCCAGACTGGCTGTTGGAGAGGATGAAAATCCAGGTGCCTGCTGAGGCTCAACAAGAAGAAGATGATACTGCCGATTTCTTGGCTAGATTAGAGCAGGTTGCAGTCAAGAAGCCCGCCAAGAAGTTCTCCATTCAGAGGAACGAGACAGGCAACCGTTCCGTGCACATTGTAGTGCCTACAGTGGACAAGCCACAGGATGAAATCACTCCACAAGAGTATGCAATAACCACTGTTGACCTTGGTCCGACCTCGAAAGGTCAGGAAGTAGAAGAGTTAGATAATTCCGTCTCGACCATTAAAGCGAGACTGGAAAAGGAAGTGACCAAGAAGAAAGAGTATAAAAAGGAGGTCAAACGTCTCAAGGAATATATACAGCATTTGACCCAGCCGCTTGATCAGGGCAATGCGACCGTTCCTCCTCTCCTTAATTCATCACAGGAGGTAACTAGGGAAGTCGAGCACGGAATGGTGACGGCCAGGGAAGCACAAGACTGGATGGCAAGTGAAGGCACGAAAGCGGCCTTGTTCATGGAAAAGTTGGCACTGGCTTATGGACGAACCTCTTCATTTCTTTCCAGATTGATGGATATGGCAGAAACATGGGAAGGTGTCCCGGATATGCAGGAAAGGCTTATTCCAAGCCTTAGAATTTTGAAGAGCACTCCGAGGGAGGAGTTAGTTGATAAAAAGGTGATTGCTGCAAGGGCAGCATATGATTTTCATCACTGGTTTTGGGCAGTGACAATACGAGAAGAAGTCTTGGAGAAGGCAAGAGTCGATGGACTTGGAATTGAAGAACAGGTCAGGAAAATCCAGGAGAAGATTTGCATGATAACTACTGATGTGTTCGACCGTGAAGTCATCCGGGAGAACGACATGCAGTTGGAGAGATTGAAGCATAAGGTTCAAGAAACTTTCTTCTCGAACACTGGACCTTTCTTGAAACAAGACTTTGCGAGAGTGGCAAGACTCTCGTCCATTCGAAAGGATTTTGAGAAGCAGGAGGCAGATTGGGAAGGTACTTTTGCTAGATGTGCTGAGAAGTTGGACGGACTTGAATTCCGGATCAGCATGCTGCCGCCTGTCACGATGGACGAGGTCATTGCAGTAGTGTCCAGATTCGCCAAGCACAATGCCACTCAAATGGATAAGGACGCCTCTCCTTGATTATAGCTGGAACTGCCACTTTTCTGATAGTTTTCTGATGATTAACTCTTGTTATTTTGGGAAACCCTAATTAGGGTTTGGTTGTAATAATCTCGGCCGTTGATCTTGTTTTAATCTCGGCCCTTCATTTCATTTTTGGAGCTCTATATAAACTAGTGCTCTCTCATTTTCATTTTGTGTGGAGACAGATTATGTATATTGTCGCATTGAGACTATTTTGAATGATAAAAGCTCTTGAGCATGATTTGCCTTGAATCACTTCTTATTGTTGAATAGTAAGCGAGGTTACATATTGCCTTCCGCCATAGATTAGAGTTAAAGTTAGATTAAATAGAATTTGCTTTGAAAAGTTGTTAAATTGAATGAGAGATTGATCGTATTGATTCGATGGTGAAGTGTAGCTCATACTTTTTTCGAATGGATGATTTGCATTCGATTTGTAAAGTTAGCCTGAGCTCTTAAACGTGGAAGCTTAACTTCAACCTCATTCGAGGTGTGAAAATTATTCTCACAAACCCCTTGAAGATTGCACCCACTTTGCGTATGTTGTCCTGCAGGAGGCGAAACAAAGTGTGGTTTATTTCTCTTCACCGAGTCCTTACTGTCTCTTGAGTTCTTAGGCTTAGACTAGATTCTCTGAACCCTATTCTTTTTGCCATTTTTTTTGAGATCCACAATTGAAAGTCCTAATTGAGAACCTACAAAGATAAATTTCCTAAGTCCCTAGCTTGTGCAGACTTTCTACGTAAGTCCCCTTGCTTATTACCAGCATTATCACAACGACCATTGAGCTTATCCACACGTCGAGACCCGACTAAAGAAACCTTGGAATCGCCTATGCGGTGGTTTTTCAAGAGAGGATAAAGTGTCTTTGGGCATTTTTATTCTGAATGTTTGGTGGATGATAAAACACACATCAACAGACCAAGGGACACACCATCTTGCAACAGCTAGAAAAACTTGAAATCTTGATGTTTCTCCAAGTACCACGCTCAAAGAACTTGAAATCTTAATTTTGATGTTTCCCCCTATAAAATGAGATTGGAGAGCTATTGTAAAAGCCCCTTTAGAAAGAGAACATGAACTTGTATAGAGATGCACAAATCAATCTTGCCTTAGGTTTTCATCATGAGTCTCCATTAAGCCTCCCTTTTAGGTTTTCAACTTAATGGCAATAGTTTGTAAGGTGTTCTTTTGGGTTTAACTTACAATTCAAGTGCAAAATTATGAACAACAATAGGCAGTTTATATGGCCTCGAATAATCTTTATTGAGCTGCATATTTGGCAGTCTCAGTGTGCTCATTATCAATATCCCAATGGGAAATCATAGATACAAAAAAAACTACTTCTATCAACACTAGAGAGACTGAGAGCATAATTATCCTCTGTGAGAATTGAGTGCAACTGTACAATTTTTTTGTAGGTTGTTATCCAATATTGTAAGTATTAGTATCAATATTTACAATGGTTAGCTTATCATCAATTGGATTGATAGTAGCATCTGTATCAAGAGTAGACAAGCTTAATAAGCTTCTGTACCATTGCTCAACAATATCTATAATGTTGAATTTATTATCAACTAGATCGACAACATCTGCATCAAGAGTAGATGAACCATCATTTGAAATGGTGGATTGGACTCTCTTGTAGGATTTTAACAAAGGCAACTCTTAGTTTGCTGTTTGGAATGATCTATCCATCCAAAATGCATATGCTTCATTAATTTTATAGGTGGGTCCCTAATATAACATTGCTTTGTTGAATGTGTGTGTTGACCACATGATAGACAAGGATGTAGATCAAAACAATCATGGGAGGTATGTCCTTAATGTCCACAATGACAACATATTTTGACGTGATGGGTTTTAGTGCAAGTTGATTTTGATTGACATGACAACTTGTCAATTTCACAAGGCTGACAAATAGGTGAAGGTTTGATTATTATTTTGAATACCTCTAGACACAAATTTGATAGGTTTTGAATATTTTGAATTCACCACACTTGCATACCCTAGACCAATATGATATTTGTCGGGTTTTATTGTCTCCAAGACCTGCACAATAGGTGGACATTCAACAATGTGATGACTAATAAGTATTGTATCCATGATGAGTTTTGATAGAACTCTTTTTTGATTTAGATCCTACATTGTCTTGTGGCACATGAGGGGGCTCAACATTGCTTGTGGGAAT
Organism: Sequoia sempervirens; assembly: GCA_007258455.2. NCBI lineage: Eukaryota > Viridiplantae > Streptophyta > Pinopsida > Cupressales > Cupressaceae > Sequoia > Sequoia sempervirens. The sequence goes on along the minus strand of VDFB02270651.1, from coordinate 645,328,185 downwards.
ATAAACATTTTTCTTCTTCGTAATACTTTTCTATGACACATGAGGAGACTTAACATTCTTCTTCAAGGAATTTTTGTCTTTAATAGTCTTTTGAGTTGAATCGCTTGAAAAAGGAATATCATTGTAAACAACTTTCATCTTTGTTGAGGCATTGGGTACCTGTTCTTGTATTTGATCTTGCAACTTATTGATTTCTTGTCACAACATCTTGTATTGGTTGCAAAATTGCATAAGCAAAGGCTTGTATTGATGCCAACATTTTGATATTATCTCTGCTTCTTGTTTGTTGCTGACATTAATATGCAAATATAATATGCCAATGGTGTATAATGTGGACATAGTTACAAAGATTACACACTTCCAAGTTGGGTTCCATTGATAACAATCGAAGACAATACAATTCACAACACCTTATGGCTTTTGCTGTTGAGTGGAAATGGATTGGTTCCTTATTAGTCCAAGAGGTTGCCTTTTCTATACACCACTAGACTGATATACTAAACCTCTTGATATGCTTGCAGCTTTCAATATACCCATTGATACATGTAAGAAGCTCGTGCTTTCAATATACTCGTTGGTACATGAAAGTGATGTTAAAGTATGTTAGAGTAGAGAGGTATGTAGGACATAGGTAGCACCTGAAAAGGGTTTTCCCTATCAATGGCACCTACCTAGAAAGAAATCAAAATTTCTTTTAGTCAGGACTTATCTTACGATAGTGACAAATGGGTAATGGAGGGGATGAAAACGAGAATGTTCTTATTTATCCTTGATCATTTATATGGACGAAGCCATAGACACTGTTGTTGCAGCTATATTAGGTGTTGGGTGCATTAGTTTAATTGCAATGACTTGACCAATAAACATGAACCAGAGGTACCTCAAATACCAAGTGTGATTGTTTTAGATTTTGCAAAATCATATTTTGACTTTTGAACTTCTGATTTCACCAAAAACAACTTATTGCTTCATATATTTGACAAGCCTAAAAGTTTCCCCACCTATTCACACTATTCTAGAATGGTTTAAAATGACAAATTTTAAAACATCCTAACTATTTAAAATACTCCCAAAAAAATGAAATTCTAGACTCAAAACCTAAATCCCAAAAGGTTTGAAGAAAGAAAACTTAGAGTTTATACAGCAAATAATTCAGGAAGAAATGAAAAGCCACAGTAGCAATGGTAGAAGAGTCCAGATCAGTAGTAGAGGTCTAGATTATAATAAGACTACTCCCGTGCCTTCCTTAATCTTCACACTGTCTCTAATTCCATTTTGGAGCTTCATGCGAGGATTCTATCACTTAAGACTTTTCAAAAACCTTTCCCAGCTGTGAGTTTATTTTTTTAACAATTTGTTTTTCTATTGGCAGGCTGTGAAAACAAATTCATGTAAACACTATAAACAACAATCTTGTAGGTGAGTAGGAAAAAAAAATAGCTACCAAAATATGGATAAATGCCAAAAATAGATCAGCAATATCCAAATGTTGAAACACAATCAACAAACTTTTACTAGACACCTTATCATGCCTCTTGGCCTGAAACTTGCACAAGCAGAGGATCTACTCATCACTATCAGACCCTTGGTACATTCATGTGAAATAAACTTGTGGCATGATCTCTTGCTCACACTAATGGTGCTTTGATTTTCTTTTGCTCTTTATAGATCTACAAACGACCTTCTGTGCTTTAATTGTCTTCTCGTGCAGATGTATTTACTGTACACATAGCCTATATGTATTGAAGAAGAGTCATTTACCACTTAACAGACCAAAGCAGTTACTATAAAACTGACATATCATTTTTGATCTCCTTCACCGCTTCATGGACACACAAAAAATGTAGACTTTTTATACCTGAGATTGTACACTTCTTGCCTCTTGGTAATCGATAGAGGATGTTGTAGGCAAGAGGTCGTCTTAAGCAGCATCACAATAATCTAAAAATTGTTTAGCGGAAAACTGTTTAAACCGGAAGCTTTAATTGGTGACAATAAGAAAACAAGAATATGAATAGATTAGATAAGTAGGTATTCTAAGATGAAGAAACCATTTTGTAGATACTATGAATAATACAATCCACAAGTCTTGATATGGGATCCTCTCCAGATTACATCCTAATATGATTTCATTGGTACATGAGGGCAAGTAAGATGATTGATGTTTTTCTTCAGCTACTATTCTAATGCCTCTCTTTCTCAACACTTGTTGAGAAGATATTGAAGACTCTGTAGGTGGCCACAACCCATAATAAAAATTGTGCCTTGGAGGTTTGTGAGCTTCAAGGATTTCCTCACTTTTGTGAGGTGGTGACTTTGTTGTCAAAGAACACAAATTTGGTTGCTATTGTTCATGTTCCATGAACACACATCAAAAGAATTGCAGTTGAGGATATCGTATCTTGTTCTCTTTCTTGAATTCTAAAGCATGGTTTCTCTCTTGGTAAAGGAACAATTTTTTCTCCTCTCCTTTCTACTTTGCATAAGTAGTCATAACCGGCCATGGGTAGCTGGACTGGATACATTTACCCTAGGGGCACTTCATCAAATGTATCATATAATTCAAACCCTAGATGCTATGATAGAGCAAATGTCCAGGATTACTATGAGGATGAACCTCCATGCTGTTCAAATGGCCCAACACAAAACAAAAATTCACATTCAAATTTGTAGGCACCCATACTTGAAAACAAGTCAATGATAGATGTGCTCAATGAGCTCAAAAGACAATGTGAAGAAATAATCAAGGCCATATGATCACAAAGGTACCCTGCTATTATAGAAAAATAGGTTTCTCAGCCCCCAATGGTTCCACTTGATTCCATTAACATGCAGCTTGACCTTTCTTGGGTCAATTATGAAAGGCAAACAATGAGGGCTTCAGTCTTCAATTAATGCCTAGGTTTGATGAGTATGAGCTTCATGAAGGGGATGCACATGTTGATGTATTTTCAAATTCATGGAAAGATATCAGTCTGAAGATGAAGACATGTGGATAAGTTTTTTTGTTAGGCCACCTACACGAAAAAGTGAAGGATTGGTATCAAAGTTTTCCTGAGCCTTCTTTTGCTTCGTGGAATCATCTTATGGCTGCATTCAAAGATCAGTTCGCTTTGCATCTGGACCCTACAACTCTTGTCAAATAATTGGAAGACAACAAATGGCATGGAAAATCTGGCATGAAATACAATCACAGGTTTGTTATTGCTCTTTCCAAGATTCCAAATGATTTTTGACTTAACACGCCTGCTTGTATTGATATGTTTCTTGGAGCCTATGATGTTACTGTAGGTTCCAGTTCAATATGAGAAGAGTTCAATTTGGTGGACATATAGCAGGCATGTAGGTGCATTGATTTCATTGATGGTTTGAAAAGAGATATGATTGCAAAAAATTTATCCTCAAGAACAAAAGTTGCTGGTGGTGAACATGCTGTCGTAGACGACGACTGTATGGAGGTCGCATCAAGTAGAAGCACAATATCAAATGATGATTGTGACAACAATACAATTGAAAGTGACAGTGTTTGCACCTACCTTCAGCTGGTACAGTCATCTGTGGATGATAGCATCAAAGAAATCGATGACGACACCCAGCTTGAGAACAAGGATTATGACCTTGCTGTTTGTTGCAGCAGTATGGATAGTGAGGAAGATGTGTATGCTGGAGAGTCATTTGATGAATTAGCACTAGTAGCTGATTATGCAGCACATGCACATGTTGGCAATGCAAATGGTGAACAAGAAGTTGTCTTCTTGTTTGATCTTTTACCTTTGTTTGTCCCTTTTTCTGATTTTGAAGTTGCTATAGATTGTTTGCATGAGGACAGTGTAGGTAGAACTATACATGGGAATGAAAATGTCACAAATGTTTGTATATTTGATGAATTTCAATGTGAAATGTTTGTGCTTGAAGAATGTGAAGTGGGCGATCATATGAGAATATTTTTGTCTGGTGTGCAACATGTAGTCTTCCTCATGCACAATGCACTTCAGTGGTGTCATATGAAAGTGTTGTTGCATAAATGAACGTGGAAGGAGAAATTTGCCACAAGTTTGATTGTAGTAGCACATGAGCCACAAGAAGTTGCCAAAGTAAAATTGAAACAGTGAGACAATTTGAAGAGTACAACTTTTCGCACAAAGTGTCTCATGACCCAAATTGTTATGTTGATGAGGATTGCATTAGCATAGATGACGGTGAGGTATGTTGGATGCTTGTTGTCCCAAAGGTGAGCACAATGAATACAAATATTTTCTTCATGATGAAGATGTAGCGTCTCATAGGATGGTCATCGGATGGCAATGTGCCCTAGTTCAAGTGTTTCACTTAGGCCCAACATATGGCTTACAATAATGTTGAGCAAGAACAAATTCTCTAGGTTGATGATCAATCAGCTGCTTAAGTTTCTTGTATGCTTGAGCTTCTATTTTTTCAGTTTGATTTGTCAAAGGGAGAGCTTCCTTGTGCAGATCAACTCAATGAAGAGGCATATTTTTCTTTGCATTGTGAATTGGAAGTGTTCTCACTTTGCCTCAATTTACATAGATATGAAAACACCATAGACTCTTTTGGTGCTGACCTAAGTTTTCAATTGTTGCCCCCTACTACTATAAAGATAAAGGATGCAATGCAAGGTAGTGTGGTGGCTTATGTTTTGTGGTTGCCATACAATGACAAGGTTAACAATGGTGTTAGTCTTCACTTTTTCGGAGGCAACCACAAGTTTATGCATGATAGAAGGAGGCTGCATTTGTTGTAGTTGTGTAGAGAAGATAGCTCCAGTTTGATGGAAATCAATACCTTCAAGATGGTGCTTGACAAAGGCAAGTAATTCCATTCATCCTCTATAGGGCTGGCCTACATTGTGTTAAAATTTGGTGTCAGCCATATTTTAGTGTCTCTGTTTTGTCATGTTGGTTGGGTGTGAGTTTGTCATGTATATATGTTTGTTGTTCATTGTGAGTCAATTCCAGTCCCTTGTTTTTCCCATTTTTTGGTCTACCCAAAGATTCTAGATTCTTGTTGTGATTGCAAGAGACACATGTTCCCAATTAGAGCCACGGTTGGGACTCAAATCTATTAAGATATTAAATGTAATATTAATGGTCATCTTAGCTTTAGTTAGTTTTTAGTAACTTTAGTTATGCTTTAGTTGTTTTAGTGTCTTTCAATTTTCCGCTTTAGTTAGCTTCTGTTGACAATGGTTTCTTTTTATAAACATCATCTTGTACTTTTCTATATAGGGAGCTTTTGTCTCCACTTGTAAACATGTAATTATGAATATCAATTATCTTTTCATTGTATCAGAGCTCAGGCTCGAACCTAATTAGGAAGATTTTTTTTTTTTTTGAAAAAATAAATTTTGTGAAGATGATTTTTGAAAAATCGTGGGTTGTGCCAGCTGATTGTCTAGAGTTTATGCCAGCTGATCACAGTGTTACCTCGTTTTTCATGCTTTAGAAAATGGGAGGGATGGCTGCTTTGTCCAACAGCATGTTGGAAAGTACACAAAGAGTCAATGGGAAAAGTTATACTACTTGGAAGCAGAGGAAGCTCACATTTTTTGAGTGCCGGTGTCTTGATTTGATTGTTTTGCGGGAAAGGATCTGTAATCGCGAGGCAGTTATGCTTCTCTAGTTATCAGTCACCGATGATATGTTTCCAAAAGAATATGGGTAGACTAAGTTTATGTTTGCACGATGACCATTAAGGGAGGGTATTAAAATATTAAATGTAATATTAACGATCATCTTAGCTTTAGTTAGTTTTTAGTAACATTCGTTATGCTTTAGTTGTTTTAGTATCTTTCAGTTTTCTGCTTTAGTTAGCTTTTGTTAACGATGGTTTCTTTTTAGAAACATCGTCTTGTACTTTTCTATATAAGGAGCTTTTGTCTTCGCTTGTAAACATGTAATTATGAATATCAATTATCTTTTCAAAATCTGTAATGTCATTTTTTGCTTGAGTCTCTTCCTTTGTATGTGTCTTAAGTAATTTTGGATCCATTGTTAATAGTTGATTTGAGAAATTCTAAATGGACTATCTTGCTTAAAATTGTGCCTTTGGATGTTGTATTACTCCCCGCTTTCACATTTTAGTCAAATACCCAAGTTGAAATATCAAAATTTGGCTTAGTGTTGAGTTTTTTAGAGTTTTGGAGTATCGGGATTGTCCATCCCTACATGCCTTTCCTATCGCTCTTGAAAGCCACCTAGAAACCTTGTAAAGTGGCTAAGTGTCAAAATTGTTTTCCTTTTAGACTGTCCATGTTTCTCTTGCCTTCCTACCATCCCTTCCTTTTGTGATTCCTTCAAAGTTTCTCTGTCAGACTTTTAGACTTATTCATCCAACCATACCTATGAGATTTGTCATCTAGGTTGCGCTTTCTCCAAAAACCCTATTCTTCAACATTTCCCTTAATCCACTCCCAAATTTCTCGAGTCTTCTGGATTTTTGGAGTTTCACATCCCCTCATCCTATTGGTAGGTTGTTCGATGGAGGCATGGTTTCTGATGGATTCTTTGTTGGGATGTCAGTGGTGAATGTGCCTACGTCTTTGGATTGATAAGTATGTGATTCAATGGGAGCTTGATGGCCTAATTGCTCAACAAAGTGTGAGAGCTAAAGGTTTGTGGTGGAACATTAGAGGATTTCATGCTTCTCTCCCAAGTTTGATGGTCTGATGAGTAAGTGAAGGCTCGATACTTCGACAACTCTACTTTGCCTTTATCGGAGGGTTGATATTTTAATGCCTTATCATCCAAAGGTTCGATAAAGTGCAAGGTGATTATTTTAATGGCTATAAAGGCTCGATGGCACATTTCTCCTCCATGCGCTCCATCAACTTGCATTAATTGCGACTCGCCTAGCTACCAGAAGTAAATGCAGATGTCGTCCATCGATTTCAAGTGCCCATTTTGAGTAGGATTCATCTCTAGTCATGGTTTTTAATGATGCTACAGTGCAACAATTAGGCTTTGATGCCATGTAGGTGTTGAAGCACGCGATAGATCATTTCTTGGGAGAGGTTGGTTTGGCTGTGATCTCTAGACGCCAAAAAGTTGCAAGGAAGCCATTGATACCAGTCTAGTTCTTTTTGGTCAAGTACAAATCTGTGTAATCAAGAGAGATTAGTATTATAAGTGGTATTTGTAACAAAATATCTCCATAATAGTATGCATACATCCAAGAGGATTTCTTAGTCGTGGCTAGGGATTTTCCTTTGCCACATTTGCTGGAATGAATGTAATATTGGGTTAGATGCATATGACAATATTATGAAAATGTCACAAACTTTGTGGTGATCTTTCTCTTGTTATGAATGGATTTATGCAACACTATTATGGATTACTAAGCATGTTCTATTATAAGTTCCATGATCTTTGTTGTATGTAAATGCATAGCTCATTAGTCCTTTGGTTTCAATTTGATCTTGTCCTGGTGAAGTATAACTTTATTGCCCAATAGAATTTCTAGTCTACTCCCTAAGAATTCAAGAGACGGTATTGACTTGGTGGAACCAATAACCACGCTTTGCTTCGCCACACTCAACGACAACTACACAAAGGGGGTGCAATCTTCAAGGGAATGTGCTTGTGATTTTCACGTCATGAATAACTACCATCAAATCGAACAATAATTATCCAAACAGAAGTTAAGCATCCACAAAATAAGCTCAGTCTAACTTTACGCATTGAATGAAAATCATCCATTCAAAGAAAGTATGAGCAAAAAGTTTCACCATAAATCAATACTTATCAAACCTTGCATTCATCTAACATACATGAAATCAAATCTAAACTATGATGAGGGATAAGAACCATACCAACTCCAAAATAAGAGAAGTAATCACCATCAAAACAATGCATGCATTACTTATTACTTTAGCAGTCGTACACAACAATTACTTATCTCAACATGTTTTGCAACATGCTCCCATGCTTTGCAAATGAGGGGGTGAGCTCAATTTATAGGCTCCCCAATTACAATTCAATGGCCAAGATTGATTTAGGATCAACGACCAAGATTACAAATAAAACCCTAATTAGGGTTGCTACCCCTCGACCAATGAGAAAATTACATTCGAGGACACTTGTCCTTTTTACCAAATATGAACCAACAAATAAAATAGAAAGTTGTTGCATGTTGATTTGGAATGATTTGATTGGTTGGAAGATGACGAGGCGCCACCTTAGCGTGCTGGATGCCTTCCTTGGTTGCTTCATTTTTCTTCCACGTGCTTGCCTTAGAATATTTTCCTTGCCGATGACTCTGTCCTTTGTGCTTTGATCTTGGATTTGCTTTGAGACTTCAATTTCTTCTTCTCACCTATATTGGAAGTCTCGCCTTAGAGCAGGTGTCATTCCTTTGGATTTCCTCTCTGAATTTTCCAATTTGTGTCAAGAAGTTGTCTAAGTATGAAAATTTGTTTGGAACACTCTTCTTGTCACCATCTGATTTTGATTGGAAGCTCGTCTTTAATTCTTCAGGAGATGAGGATTGCTTCAATAGGTCTGGGATTGTAGATGAAACCCCCCCCAAGATGTCTGGATATTCTTTCAAGTGCCTTGAATAATGGAAGAAATTGGAACCTTCCCTGTGAAGAATTTCCATACTTAGCCAAATTTTGGCTACTTTGTAATACCTTCAAGATTTTGACCATTTTTGTGCTCAAATAAACTTCGCCGGTAGATTTGTCTTCAATTTTGAATTTGGCTTGTGTAAGTTGGATGTACTTGACGGTGTGCCTGCCGTTGTCTTCATGATGCCAAATTCTTGGCGGACTTCTTGTTGGTCTTGCAATGTGCAAGGGTGGACTCCCCAAGTTTTCTTTCATCTCCCTTCAAGTCAGACTTCACACTTTTTTTGCCATTTTCCTCTTTGAAGATTCGCCTTGTCCAGTCATCCACTTGCAGTAAAATAAATAAATCTAAATTTAATTCAGATTTTCTCTCTCCTAAAGATAACTTTTCAGGATAAGCTTTGAAATATTTTTATAAATTTTATTTTCAAGCTTTTAATTTTCTCCAAAATGGCTAATTTATTTGATTTTATCTTTATTTTAGCCATGGCGAAAATTATTCATTAATCCCAATGTTGGATGAAGATTTTCATTTTCTCTCTCCTGAAATCTGGCCTCGTGCTGAATTTTTTAACATTCTCTCTTGATATCAAAGTGAATTTTGTTTCAAATTTAAAGCAAACTTCATACTTCTCTTCGTCATTTTCATCTTGGCACGAGCATATTCCATATTTAACTCTTCATTTCTATCTCCCGAAATCGGACTTCTCATTGTTTGCCATACTCTCTCTCTACAAGTTGGACTTGGTGAACATTTTTCCATGGCGGACTTTGAGAGTCTTTTTCCATCTATCTTCAAATGTTGGAGGACTTCATGTCAAATTCTCCATGTCTCTCTCTTGAGGTCGGACGTCTTATAAAGTCTTCCATATTCTCTCTCTTGAAGCATGGCAAACTTTCCTAGTGCTTTTCCATATCCTCTCTTCCCTCTAGATGTTCCATGCCTTAGACAAATTTTATCATATTTGCTAGGTGGACTTTCAACTTTCTTTTCCATGTGCTCTTGATGGTCTAGGGGAACTTTGAGAATCCTTTTTCAAAACTCCATTTCTCCAAGGTCGGACTTTGCATGCGCTTTGTCACTTTTCTAAGTGCCAAGGTAGGACTTTCCTCTTGTCCGGACATTCTCACCATTCCTTATGGCGGACTTCAAGAAGTTCTTGCCATTGCCTTAGGCGAATTTTTCTTTCCAATTTCATTTTGCCATAATTTTCATCTTCCAATTTTATTTTGCCATAAAATTCATTCCATCCTAAGTCTCAAGCGAAAATGTTTTAGACATATAAATGTTGGACTTAAGAAATTTTTTCTTATTTTCTCTTAGTGTTGCGAAATTTTCATAGTGCCAAGCATATTTTAAATTTTCCAATGTCCACACTTTGGCAAAATTTTAATTTTCCCTCACTCATTCTTGGTATGGCGGAATTTCCATTTGCTTAGACATGTATTTTTTCCCAAGGCGGACTTAGCCTATGCTCAAGCCATTTAATTTTTCTTAGCACAAACTCAAGTTATTACACTTATACCCATATGGCGGACTTTCCATTTGCTTAGGCCATGTATTTTTTCCCAAGGCGGACTTGTCTTTGACTGAAACTTTTGCCATTGATTTTGTCCTTCATTCAGATTGCTGGTTTAAATCTCAGTCTTCTTTTCATGCCTCTATGAATTCTTGCCATGATTTTCAGTCATACTTAGGCGAATTTGCCATGATTTCTCAGATTTTTCACCAGTTTTCTGTGATTCCTTGACTGATTTTTTCAGATTTTCAACATTTTTCTGATTTTCACCATGAATTCATAAAATTTTCAAATTGATTTTTTGAGAGTTCTATTGAGTTTTTGGAACTTCTGAGTGGATTTTCGAAATTCGTGCCCTTTCCAAATATAGAAACCCTGACAAAAATAGAAACTTTCCCAAAATAGCAACTTTCTAAAAATAGCCCCTAAAAAATAGGAAGTCCAGAATAGGTCAAAAATGCCAAAAATAAAGTCCCTAAAAAATAGGGGGTCCAGAGGGGCAATCCCCCAAAAAGTAGATGTCAAAATCGACCGGAACGACAGTCAATCTTCGTCCCTTTGGCCTCCTAAGCACGATGATGATGTTCTCACAATGATCCAGGCTTAAATTCCCTCACTTGACTCGGGTGACCACTCAAAAACTCTAACTCATTGTAAAAAGACTGGTGATTAGCAGTTGCGACGCCAAGGCAAAAAGCCAAAAAGCAAAAACAAAGGGTCCCCATTTGCAATGGGGCGATGTGTGAAAAGGTCACAACATGTAGTAGAAAGGGCTAATCACTCCTAAATGTCTTGGTTTTTGATGCAATGTAAATTTTCTTGCTCGCTCATTTCTTGAAAACATTTGTTCGGGATATTAAACAAACTCTATTCTTCTCATAACTTGGGGGGTTCCTTCCCTCATTTTGTTAATTGTATTTAGATGTTGTGGTTTAGGGGCTTGGATTGTTTTTGGTTTATCCGCGATTGCTTTTGTTTTTAATGTCTAGTCATTTTCATAGTATGAAGTTTTCTTACCCCAATTTTCTCTATTGTAATTGGCTATACTTTCAAGTCCCATCGACCCACTTTGGTAATTTATGGACATTAATATAATTTATTTCATTCTTCCCTTGCAAAGTTATTCTAGAGTTATAATTCCTAATTGGTTTATACTTTGGACTCCAAATTTGTTTCCTTTCTAGTAATTGTTGAATTAATAAATGATTCATATATGAGAATGCATGCATGGATGTAAATATTCATTTTCTTACCTAATTGTGTTAAAAATATTTTATTTGAACCCCAATTAAATTGTCATTTCAGCCTACTGCATGACCAATTCTACTTAGTAAAATTTTAACTTGATCATAGATGGTCTAGCCTATGGTATCTTTTATGTGGGTCACTCACAGAAAACGACTTTGCACTATTTGGACAGAGTGCATGTAAGTATATCAAGAGTAAGATCTATGAAAAGACTCTCAATTACAAGCTTACAACAAAACATAGCTTGAAAACCAAAGCTGGAAAGACCAAAGCCAAAAATACCAGAGACAGATTTCTAATTCTAGACAAGAAATGCTTCATGAAACCAACATGAGGCAACCGAATCTCATACTACTAAAATGAAACAGAGTAAACAATACAAGTGAAACCATTAACATGGACATGTTGGAGATCCTCCTCTATGAATGATGAATATAACCTTTCTTTGACATGTCCACCACCATAACCTTGGCCCATGGCATTCTAGTTGCTGCACAGAAGACTAGCATTTATATTCTACTATAGATTACCACCTTGAACCATGTCAGTGACATCTACCTCTCTAAAGACTAGTCCATGGCTCTTACACCACTCAACTCATTCAGCCCACTTTTTAAAAAATCCATAATTTTGTTCAGGGTGATTTTAGGGAGATTGAAGCTCTTGCAGCTCTTTGTTTGAGCTTGTAAGTCCGTTCTGTTGGCACCAAGGTCTATGGCCTCTTCCTCGCAGTCTACTTGTTTTTAATTTCCAGTTGAATTTTCCTTGGTCTTCCAACTGGCCAGTCTGGTTTCTGCTTTATCCACTAGCATGTCCCTCCTCTTCTCACTGAAGTTTTTGCATTCCAACACAAAACTGGTAGTGTGTTGGTACTGATAAAAACAAGGGCATTTTCTTCCATGATAACCTTCAATCCCTTAACCTTCAATCAATACTTGGAATTTTGTCAATTCTTATGTTGCAAGGCACTATGAATTATAACTAACTGCTCCACTTGCTTAGAGAAAAGCCTATTCCTCTTAACCAAGTGGATAAAGTTTTATGTGGAACAACTCCTCTTTGTAGCAAAGGAACTAACTATTTGTGAGTATCGTTATTAGACTTACCAATTACTTGATGAGTCTCCCATGTCTCAGATGGGGCAGGCCGAAACGAGGCATGCTGACGTAAAACAAGGACTTGGTGAGTTTTTGGTAGATTCGTTGATTTTTTTAGACTCATCTGTTTGTATAGGACTCATGAGTCTTGCTAGGTGGACTTGAGGTCCAAAAAGTCTGCCCAATAAAGATTTCTTTTCTGACATTTTAAACCCTAAAAAGCAAAAACCTATAATCAAAATTTGAATAAAAGGAAAAATATATGACTTACAAGCAAAAACAAAAACAAAAGACTTCATACAGAGCAAAAGAAAAAATAGACTTCATACAAAGCATAAACAAGAAGACATAGCAAAAGACAACCAATAGAAAACAACTTCTTGTTGTACCTTAATTCATGACTCCACGTTGTGCTTTTTGTTATTGATGCTATGAGTATCCTAATCTACGAGTCTTGTACATGAAAAACACGTAGACATAGTTATAATATCTAAAAATTCGGTTTCCATAAGCTCAAATGACAAATCTACTTTTGTATTCATTTATTTGATGTGTACTTGTGTGTGTGGAAAAAAACATGTAATTGATTAGTTTTTTACATCTTTGAAGTTGATTTAGAGAAGAGGGCATAGAAAATCACATCCTTCTAAAAAATTCTCTATATATCATGTTTTTTGTTTTCAAATTGTTTAGTCCATGCTATGATTCTGTGCCAAGTCTGAATCCGAGTCCAAAATCAGTTTGTTGAGTTTGTGCTGAGTCTAAGTTGGGTAACTATGTTTGTGAGAGTAGGCAAGTGGTAAGCATCTAAAATCTGTTGTATCTTTGTCATGCCATGCCTGCCAACCAATGGGGTTTTTTGAGCAAGAGTAACCCCATCTATCCTAGCATCTAGTTTGCTAAATCTCAGAACTTGAAGATTGACAAATGCAATCCATTGGTTCCAAAGCCTAGATGCACCCTTAGTGAAAGGCATCTTTCCATGAGCCTTCGTAAACTCTTCCTTCATCCTATCATAATTATGAGGAATTTTACTAGCCTTGAGTGCATACCACTTGGGGATAAGAGCATGGGCTGCCATATGAAATGAGTTGTTTATTGTGTTCCATATCCATGTCATAATGGGCTTAATTAATATTCTCATAAAATTCCACCTAGATTTCTTACTACAATTTGCTTGTGTCATTGGATCAGGCATGCTATCAAGTGTCTCATAAATCTCTTTAAGGTTAGTAGAGTCTATATTAACATATCTAATTACCTTCATAGCAATTAAGATGATAGAGCAAGTGTATTTGCAAGCAAAGTAAAGAATAAATTAAAGTGAATGTTAAAGTTTTTCAAAATTAAGATATAAAGTAAAACAAAAATACAAAAATAAAAACTTAGATGTAAAATTAAAAAATGAAAAAGATTATCAAGGTGACACTTTTGAAATCAATAGAAATTTTGTTTACGTACCAAAAAAAAGAAGAAGAAGATTATCAACATTTTAATTTGTTACCTTGTTCTCAACCAAGTTTCTTGAGGACCTTTTGCTTCACCTTCTTCCCTTCTTTTGACATTTCATCAGCCCACATTTTCCATCATCACAAGCCAATATGGATTGTATAGCTTGTTGCACTTCCAACGTCCACTTCAACAAAATAAAATAGCAAGCATGTTTAGTTACTACTGGTTTGAGGAACTTATTCCTTGAAAAACTCTTAAAGAATGCAAGTGATGTGTGATGGTTGCTTGCAAACATTTGTATGTCTCTAGCTTTGGTCACCATTGTTTTCACTCAAGCTATCTTCCCACTCTCTTTCAATGTGTTGGTCAAAGCATGGACACAACATGGGGTGTAAAAAATGTGTTTGTAAGAACTCTCCACCATCAATCTAACTTACAAACATGAGCTAGATCAGTTACAACTTGTGCAACCTTTGAACCTCCAACCTCCTCTACACCTGACCTCAAAAGTTGAAATTGGAATCCTACATCCCTACGCTCCTTGAACAACTTCAAGAAAATATGATCCATCTGAACATGTAACGGTAATATTAATGAGTGGCTGGTGTCTAATATCAGTCCATCCTTCCATGATATTGAAATAGCCTTCCCTTATTTGTGTTTGTCTCATGTTTTCCATCAAGTAATTGACCCTTAAATATTGTTTGCCAAGGATGATGGTATGTAATAGAAGCTCTCCAAAGGGGCAATATGATAATCCAATTTTGTTTGCCCTTTTTCAACATTTTTTTTAAACTTATGGAGAATGTGCCACTTGAAATGGAATGGCATTGGGATAAAATAATTTGGGTACAATATCATTAGTCTCTCATGTGCTTGCATGTTCAACAATCTTGAAATTGTATTTCAGCCATCAGCTGTGGGCTTCCTCTTCCTTCTACTATGATACTCTTCACTCAAACCATCCATCCATAAATAACAAATTGGAATGATCTATCATAGATTGTAGAGGTACACTGCTAACTTTTGCCTCTTTATCCTTGACTAACCTAGTCAGTGCTCTCTTCTAAGGTCATATTTTCACAAACTCTAATATGTTGTTGAGTCACACTAGTAAATATGACTAACCTATTGTGACTCATTGGAAATCTGTTTTGCATAAATGGTACAAAACAGTGATTGCTCCTCGAGTTTTTGGACTCGGTTTTGTCTAAAATGGTCACATATTGCAATAAGGGTTTTGTGGTTTTGAATGGGCCTTTTGCATAAGCTTTGACAATGGTTGAAAGTTATTCAAAAGGTTTCTTGCAACATGTGCGTTATCAAAAGAACCCCTAACACTTATTTGACATTCATTTCTTCCCTCTCATATTCATCACTTGAAGAACCCATGTTGGTTATTTTGCTTTATAAAGAAAAATGGACCAAAAAACAAAAAAAGCCAGCAAAAAAATGGACCAACAAACAAAAAAAGACAGCAAAAAAAAAAGACCAACATACAAAAAAAGCCAGCAAAAAAAAGGGACAAACAAACAAAAAAAACCAGCAAAAAAAATTGCCTAAGAGCTTTGACAGAATGAGAAAAAAGGTTCCTGTTTCAGCCGTGGTGATTAAAAATTACTTGGCAGTGAGTGATTGATCACAGAATGGTGACAAGTGCTGACTTTTTTCTTTTCATAGCGGCAAATTGATTGTGGTTACAAAAATAGTTTGGGTTTGTCTTAGAGAGGGTTTAGGGTCTGAGAAGGGACATGAGGGTCCTTGTAGGCCCCCCTATGCCCTTATCAGAAGAATGAATTCATGGAAATTGAGAGAGAATTGTGTGACACAGTCCAATGTGTTTATACTCCATTTATTCATCTATGGGGAAGTTACATTGGTGGTTGTAACTTACATTGTGCAAGTTGCCTTATTAGACATAGCTAATGTGTGTTCCTTAATGATTATAAGCAATAAATGCCTCGTAGTCTAAACATTATATGATATCTAGTAGCCCCTCTTTTCTTTTCCAATTTTTAAAAATTTGACAGTCTCAAAAACAACACTGCAAGGATGTCTAGCATTGTTGAGAGACATTTTATGGATGCGCCTCCCAATATTTGATAGATATTGGTGTTGAGCCACAATTCATATGGACCAGCTAGGACTCAAACCTAGGACCTTCCCTTTGTTGTTGAAGCATTCTATCAATTGAGCTATTGGCCCCTCTTTGGCCAGCCCATTGTCAGTCCATGTGTGGCTTATTTCCAACACCCCTCTTTAGCCACACTATAGGTGCTTGGAGATCCTAACTTAGTTTTGATACAACATGTTGAGCTACAACTCATATGGACCAACTAGGACTCAAACCTAGGACCTTCCATTTGCTGCTGAAGTGCTCTACCAAATGAGCTATTGGCCCCTTTTGGCCAGCCCATATTGGTTTGGGTGTGGCTTATTTCCAACACCCCCCCTTAAGCCACATTGTAGGTGCTTGGGACTCCTAGCTTGGCTTTGATACCACATGTTGAGCTACAGCTCTTATGGACCAGCTAGGACTCGAACCTAGGACCTTCCATTTGTTGCTGAAGTCCTCTACCAATTGAGCTACTAGCCCCTCTTTGGCCAATCTATGGTTGGTCTGGGTGTGGCTTATTTCCAACACCTCCCTTTAAGCCACATTGCAGGTGCTTGAGACTCCTAACTTGACACCGATACCACATGTTGAGCTACAGCTCATATGGACCAGCTAGGACTCCAACCTAGGACCTTCCATTTGCTGCTGAAGTGCTCTACCAACTGAGCTACTGGCTCCTCTTTGGCCAGCCCATTGTTGGTTTGGGTGTGGCTTATTTCCAACAAAGGGATGATCCCTGCTGTCCTTGTGTACTGGAAATGTCATCAAGAACAAAGATGTGAGGGAATGTCTTTCTGTGTAAACCTGGAGAGTACCAAATCATTAGCTTCATTTCTTGTGAAAGTCAATTAGCATGGTAGTGTTTTTTAGAACTTCAGGTTGATATTATAAAAAATGCTCCTTTTTATACCCTTGTTTGATGCATCTACGTGAATTTAAAAATTAAAAAACATAGTTATGTTGTGCTAGAATAAAATTTTTATTTGGTTGAGCAGGATGCCATCAAGACTCTTGCAGATCATGTTCGGATGGCAGAAGAGGCGATGAGTCAATTTCATGAGTCAGAGGAGAAAGTAAAGTATTTAAATGAAAAGCTTTCTGCTGCAATGTCAGAGATAAGTACTAAGGAAAGTCTGGTGAAACAGCATGCCAAAGTTGCGGAAGATGCTGTGTCAGGTAGGATTCTTTACTCTTCTCTTTTACCATTTGTGTGTTTGATATAATATAATTTAATTTGACCAATGGGCCTGAAGAAAAGCACATATATGAGGGAGTCCCTAGTGCATCTCCAATAAAGTGAGACAATTGCAGGAAAAAGAATATTAAGCAGTGAAATACTAAAAGAAGCACAAAAATGAAGCAGCGCAAACAATTATTGAAAATTGAAAGCTCAATCAATCAACTACTCTCCTGATGTTAGGGATTCGGGAGAAATGGGTGATAGGGGTCACGAGATAGAGAAACTAAGTTGACTGTCTCTTGCAAATAACTACTTTGACAATCTTTACATTTTTAATCCTGTTAGCAGGCAGTGTTGTTTGACTAATTACATATTCTTTTCATGTAGACATGCCATATTTCTTCTCTGAATAGCATTTTCTTCTAAAACTGTCAGTCAACATTCTGTTTTCCTATATCATTATCATCATGCTCTGAAATTTGGTTGAGTGTCTTGTTTTCTTGGCAGGTTGGGAAAAGGCTCAAAATGAAGCACTAGCTTCAAAACAACAGGTTGAGTCTCTAACACAGCAAAAGACTGTTCTTGAAGAACGAGTAACCCATTTGGATGGTGCTCTAAAAGAGTGCATGCGGCAACTCCGGCATGTAAGAGAAGAGCAAGAGCATAAAATTCATGAGGTTGTTATCAACAAGACCAAAGAATGTGATAAAATCAGATTTGAATTTGAGGCCAAATTAGTGGTTTTAGAACAGCAGCTTCTTCAGGCAAGTGCGGAGAATACTGCACTATCCAGGTCTTTGCAGGAACGGTCAAGATCGTTGGCAGAATTAAATCAAGTTAGATCTCAAGCTGAAGCTGAGGTTAAAGTGCTCCAGGTAAATATCGAGTCATATCAAAATGAGAATTCTTCCCTCAAATATGAACTTAATGTGCTTAGCAAGGAACTTGAGATTCGCAATGAAGAAAGAAATATGAGCATGAAAAGTGCAGAGGCAGCTAACAAGCAGCAGTTGGAAACTGTTAAAAAGATTGCAAAATTAGAAGCTGAGTGTCAGAGACTCCGGGGTTTGCTACGGAAAAAATTGCCAGGGCCTGCTGCACTTGCTCAAATGAAGATGGAAGTAGAGAACTGGGGAAAGGAGTCGGGAGAAGGAAGGAAAAGAAGGTCACCTGTGAAAGCTTCTGGTTTATATCTTTCAACTTCATATGATTCTAGCTATGATGATTCTCAAGAACAAGGTCAAAAAGAGTCTGAATTTCTAACTGAACGCCTTTTCACCATGGAAGAGGAAACAAAAATGCTAAAAGAGGCCTTGTCAAAGCGTAATAGTGAGCTTCAAGCTTCAAGAATGATGTGTGCCAGAACAGCTAGTAAACTTTCCAGTGTAGAGAAACAATTAGAAGTTTTAAACAATGGTCAGAAACCAAGAAAACCCGCAGTTGAACTGCATGTGGAACAACCACGAGGTCAAACTACAAGCAACCCACCTAGCTTAACCTCAGTGTCTGAAGATGGGAATGATGATGAGATAAGCTGTGCAGAGTCATGGGCCTCTGCACTGATATCAGAGCTATCTCACATTCAGAAAGAAAAGAGCTCAGGAACTAGTAATAAGGCTCTGGACTCATGCAATATAGATCTAATGGATGATTTCACAGAGATGGAAAAGTTGGCCTCCCTCCCTTCACCAAAAATGGAACAGACAATTGGTAAATTGGATGACCCAAGTGAGAAGGGTGTGGTGGGAACTGAAGAGAAGGTTTCCTTGGAAGAAATTCTTGCAAAAAGGGATTCAGAGCTTCGATCTGCCAATCAGCAATGTTTAGATCTGTCCAAAAAGTTAGCTTCTGTGCAAGAAGAGTTAAGTGAATTGCAATCTAAAAATCTTGCCAACGAGAATACTTTAATCAGTCTTCAAGCAAGATTAGATATGATATTTGAGGCACAAGCTGAAGGCGGGGATGTGCAAAAGGTTTTGCAGGATGTTCAGTGTGCTATGGCAGAAGAAGTTGAAGCACTTTCTACTTTTCATGCTTGTGATAGGAAGCTACCAAAACAGCCTTTACCTTCAAATGATTTTGATAATCAAGAAAATGCTCTTCAGTTCACCAAAAGTTTGACAGCAGAGGGGGGGATTTCTCCCTGTGATACTAAAGTTGATATTGATGTTACTGATCCTAAGCTTGAAAGTACTGTCTGTAGAGTTGTTACTCTTGTAGAGTCTATTGCCAATGAAGCTAGAAGTTCACATAATTTCTCAGCCTCCAAACTGCATGATCTAGATGTCAGCATTGAGATGTTTACAAAATCCATAAATCAAATTTTACACGGTAAACCGGATATCATAGGGTTTGTTTCTGAGCTATTGTCAGTCCTGATCCAGCTTTCTGAAATGAGTGCTCCTGCTTTTGGTAAATGCAATGCTCACAATGAATCTAATATGGTCGACAGTATAAAATCTGAAATAGGTAAGTCTAATGACTTTGAAAATGGGAATCTTGATCCTAGTTCATTGAAAGAGGATACAGCATCTAGCTCCCCTTCTATGCCATCTTATACAAGTAGTCCAAATGCAAATACTGAGCTCAGTGTTATTCAAGAAGAAAAAAAAGCTTTGGAGTCTGAGGTGAAGGCTGGAATGGCTAGATATGCAGGTCTACAAGAGGAGCTCACACAGGAAAAGGCAGAGAAAGCTGAGTTAGACAGTGAGTTAATGGCATCCAAAGAGAAACTGACACAAACAAAAGGCCTACTCACTGAGGCAGAGGACACACTGGTAAACTTGCAAGAACAACTTGCTTCTGCTTGGGAGTCAAAGAAAATGGCTGAGAATGAGTTGGAAATCATAACATCATCCAAAGCAGATTTGGAGTTGCAGTTGAAGGCAGCAGAAGTGGATATCAAGCATTTGCATGAAAAAGTGGAGGCTCTAGAGTCGGAACTTCAAGAGGAACACCAAAAATACGTGGATGCTGAGGCAAAGTGTCAAGAGCTACAGGAATCATTGCAAAGGTTAGTGAAAGTTACAAGCATGTAATCCATATTACTTCGGTTTATTGTTTGCTGCAACATGGAAAAATAAGAAAATGAGTCACAAATGTGTCAGGTACTTTTCAACGTAAGGAGAAATTTCTTAGCATTTTTGCTTGTGAGAATGGACATGACATGGAAATTTGCCATTTGCTCTGAAATTATGGATTTTAAGCTATGTAGTATTGGAAATCCATTCTAATTTTATAAACTTATTTTGTTGTTGAAAACCAGGAAAGAAGAAGAGTTGGCAAGTTTGCTGTCCTCGATTGCAGATAATGATTCCAGCATGAGACAGGTATAGACTATTAGTGAATTGGATCGGTTGCTTTTTTTTCAAAAACTCGATGAGGATTATATCTGTAGACAAGTCATTCTTGAATTACTGACCAGCAGCTGGGATAAAAAACATTGCTTTCTTGTTTCATACTGTTCAGAGTTTTAGAAGATTGTCTTAAAAATAAGAGTCAATATCAATCATTAACAGTCCTTTTTCAATGCAGAAACAAGAAATAGAAGCTGCTGCAGAGAAGATTGCTGAGTGCCAGAAAACAATACTTCATGTAGGGAGACAATTGAATGCCCTATCCTCTCCAAATCATTCTGTAGACTGGTCTTCTGACAAAGAAAATGGGCTGTTCATCAATACATCTTCTGTTCGGGCATCCCAAAAGGAATTACATGACATAAAACATTCCAGACATCATATAGAGGATCTATCCAATTCCACTAGTCAGGAAAGTGAAAGGAATGGAAGAATTGAACAGGGTGCTTCCTGGAGTTCATATAGCAACCATGCCTCAGGGGTATCGGAACCTGATATTCCAGTAGCAGGAAATAGCAAGCAAAAGACTGGCCAACACACCAGTGTATCATCTGGCAGTCCTGCTGATGACTTGCAGACAAATAATGAATCCATTGCACCTGTCCATGAAGATTGTATAGAAGGCCACCTGACATTGCCTAGCTCTTTGGATACTGAACCAAGTTCCCCAAGTATGGCTCTTGTGAAGTATACTCATCGAAAAGTTAAGATTCCCCGTTCTTCAACTGGAAACGCTGTATCCAAGTCATTGACTGCAGATGAGGGAAAATCATCATCTTCAGTTTCCTCCTCAGAAAAGCATGGAAGTGGGTTCAGCAGGTTCTTTTCTAGGACAAGGACTAGCCATTAGACAAAGGTAAACAATCTACTGCCCATAAATGTGAATTGGTAAACTGCATAGTAGCTTGTCTATTCTTTTATTTGCCTACCTTTGAGATATGGCTCTATAATAGTTAAGACTAAAACCCAATCAATGGAAACCGCTGACTTATAAATGATGTCAATACTACTACAAACAGCTGCTTTCAGTCTCAAGTATAACACCTTTGTAAATTCCAAGGGGTGTGTGGTTTGTTTTTCTGCCAATCTTGTGGCATTAGGAAGTAGCCCAGCTATGCTGGAATTTGTAAATGTTATGACTCGATGGTGCAGCACACCAACCATCATAATTCATTAATTTATATGAGCTCAAATTCATCCTTTTTGAGATATCTCTAGTGTAGAATTTGATCATACTGACAATAATGTCTGAAATTTCAACAGTAATATGACTTCCTAATATATATGGCAGAGAAAATCAATTCAGTATAGGCATTAGCATGGTGGAGAATTTCAACTCCATTGAACTTTATATTGTGGTCCTATGTGGCCAGAAGTAAATATTTCACTTTAAATGCATTCATTGGTATTTATAATTATATTCCAAACTAGCTATGATGTTTTATAGCAATTTCTTAAGGCTTTGTCATGATGTTTGAATGCAGAAATGGTTGGGATTTGTTAATATGAACTCATAATTTACTGGTCTTATTATCTCTTGATATTGGTGTAATCTTGCCTTGCCTTCATAGGTAGAAATTTAAGAAAAGGCCTTCTGCTGGTTGAGTTATTACAACACCTAAGGCTAATAATAATCTATATGTGCTCAAATTATTGAAACCTATTGGTTCTCGAGTGACAAAATGACATTGAAGGTACTCTTTATAAGAATTTGTTTCTTTTTGTTGCCATCTTTGACCACCCCCTTGTGCAAAGGTGGTGTTGGATCCTATAACAACATTCTTAAATCTTAGATCTTTTATCCATCTTCAAGGCTAGGATTTTGTCATCAAGAAGGGAAAAAAAGGGATCATCAATAGACTTAGGACAGTAGAGGTCAACTTTGAGAGTGGGTTATCTCAAAGGGATCATCAATAGACTTAGGACAGTAGAGGTCAACTTTGAGAGTGGGTTATCTCTCCTACATTTTTAGTTCAGCTGAGACTCATGAGGGCATTCCTAGAAGTACACCTCAGCAGGTATTGAAATCAAACAAAATGGACAACAAAAAATAATAATACTTAAACTTAATTGCATACTTGATCCCAAATTTTATCACTAGGTCAATTAAGACTACTTGTCTTTACTCTTACATAGCTGCTCACACACCTTGTAAAAATCAATCGTTAAAATTCCCTAAGGCCATTTCATTTGACATCTCTTAAACAATCACAGGACACATGCATGCATATTCAAGTTTCTTGATGTTATACAATTCTGGTTCGTTCAGAATATTCTCATGTTTTATAATAATGAACATTGAACAACATGCTAATTCTAATCTAAACCTACAATTAAACAAAATGCAAATATTGCTTATATCTAAATATATGGTCTCCGAGCAATAAAGATCAGTGCTCGATTCATTGGACAATAGAGTCGTAACAATAAAAAGGAAAAAGATAATTGAACACATCATTAATAAAACTAGGTTTGCACATGGAAACCAAATATTACATTTTAGTAAAGAACATATGTTTAACAATCCATGATTAGAATAACAACAATCCATATGTATTAATAGAATGGTTATTACAAACATATGTAATACATTAGGTGTTTTCACACACCCTAAATATATTCGTGCCAACAAATGTGGAAAAAATAAATCTAGTTTTTATTAGGGTATTTCCTTGAATCACTGCAAACAATCATGGAGACATTTTTCATAGAAGAAATGTACATAATAAAACATTCCTACACTTGCAAATCTTAGCTTTTAGTCTACAATTACAACAATTCAACATCTGAAACCTTAGGGAAACCTACAAACAAAATTGGAGCCAAAATTGGTTTAGCAAGCAACCCTTTGAATGTTGAACCCATTAGCATATATAGATATGTTGTTTGGGCCTCCAACAGCTACAAGGGTGCCTTGACATGATAAAAATGGTGAAGGCGCACAAAAACCAATCATTATGTACACACAATTGTTTGTGTTGCGATTTGTGACTAAAATCACATGAAAACCTTGGAAAATGCCATAGGAAACAAGGAGGAACACGTAACAGATTTATGGAATCACATTACATTGATGACATCTCATGATTTGGAGTGATATAGTCCATCTAAATCCACAAAATCCATTGAGAACGCCACCCACCAATGGCATGCAGACATTGAGTCATGGAATCCTAGTCACAATAATAAATCAGGGCATGGATTGTGCCATTCATTTTCCCATTAAATTGCACCATTTTGAATAAAAATGATTTTTTATCAGTCACTTTTGATAGTTGTAGAGCCTTATTGGTCACATTAATGGCTTTTTGGATCATATGTGGGGCATGTAGGAGTTGGTGTGAAAAAGCATAAGTTTTAGACTTCGAAGATCATGTTTGATAGGTGCTTCATACCACAAGGGGATGGAAGAGGAAAGTCTTAATGGGGGATTTCGAAAAGGATGAGCATTTGTTTACCTCTATCAAAGATCATCCAGTTGAAGGAATTCATCTCCCTCAACTTGAAATTACTTCCATTACCCAATTGCAACAAATGTGATCTTCTCTTCATACATTTAAACTGGTGAATGCCTTTTGAAAATTGAAGAATAGCACGATAACCAACCTTGCCATTGCAAGACAACCACACAAAATAGGTCACCACACTACCTTGTATTGCATCATCTATGTTTCTAGCAGCTGAGAGTATAATTTGAAAAACTAGGTCAACTCCAAAAGGAACAAAAATATTTTCATACCTATTGACCTCTTCCATTGAGTTAAAACAAAAAGAAAATGTTCGCATGTTGCATATTTAAAAAAAATAATATTGAACTTAAACTAGCTTCATAGGTTTCAAAGAACATATCAATGCAAGCAATTGTGTTAGGTCTAAAAGCTTTTGGAATCTAGGAAAAGGCAACAACAAATCTATGGTTGAGGTCCATGCTTGACTCTCCATCTTATCTCTTGATGTTTGCTAGCTCTTGAACAAGAATAGTAGGGTCGACAATCAATGTAAACTCTTCTTCAAATGCAACCAATAGATCATTCCAAAAGGCAAAAGAATGCTCGAGAAAACTATTATACCATTTATGTGCTTTTCCATTTAGTGACCTAACAAAAAATCTTATCCACATGTCCTCATCTTTCAATTGATACTTGTCTATATAAACTTTGAAAATGTAGACATGTGCATTCCCTTCATGCACATCATACCCATCAAACCTTGACATCAATATGTATATCCTAGATTTCATTGTTTGCCTCTCATAATTGACCCAAGAGAGGTAAGGTTGTTTGTAAATGGGATCAAAAGAACTTTTGGGGAATGGAGAAATGGTTTTATGTAACAGAGTAATCTTTTGATTATAAACCCTTGACCAACCTTTCACATTCTTTATTTTATTTCACAGGCTCATTAATGTTCTTCATACTTGCATACATGATTGCTTGCAAAGCAAGGCGTGTATTTTCACAAGATGCAAGTTTTCTTGAGTAGCTTGAGTATGCACCACTAGGATATTCAAGGAAATTTGATAAGTAATTTCTAGGATTTGAAACATAATATGGACTTTAAGGAACACTCCTAGTGAACTCAAGTCCATACTAGTTGGCCATGGTTGATCATGCATCGCCATGTAGGGTAGAGAGCATAAGTACAAAATTGATATGCTTCACGTTTTGGAAAGAAAACATGTACCTTAAAACCAATCACTATAGATACTAGATGTGCTTCGCAAGAAATACCAATGACAACAAGGTACAAAAATAATGAACACCATCTTGTCAGTACAATTGCCACCTCTTACAATGAGAAAGTCCTTGAAGCCTTGAACAAACCTCCAAGGCAAAATAATAATAAATTTTGGGTTCAACCACTAGTAAATTCCTTCAAACAATCTCAACCCAACAATGCCCTTTGAGTTGATAGCCCACCAACTTATCTCAACAAGATTCTCCCTAGCACTGGTGCCATTTTGCTGGGTTCTAAAGTAATACTCCTAAATATTAGATCTTTTATTCATTTTCAATGCCAAGGCTTTATCATCAAGAAGAGAAAAAGAGGATCATCAATATACTTAGGATAGTTAGAGGTCAATTTTGAAAGTGAGTTATCTCTCATACACTTTAAGCTCAACTTAGATTCACGAGGGTGTTCCTAGGGGTATACTTAGTAGGTATTGAAATCAAACAAAATAGACAACAAATAAAAATAATAGCTAAACCTAGTTGTATACTTGACTCTAAATTTTGTCACTAGGTCAAGTAAGATTTATTTTATTAACCCCTCTATAGTTGATCACACAACTTGTACGTGCACCTCTAGATACTATTAGTTAAAATCCCCTAAAGCTATTTTATTTGTCATCTCTTACATAGTGACTGGGTGCAAGCATGCATATTCAAGTTTCCTAATGTTATAAAAATTTGGTTCACTCACAATATTTCCCTAGTTTATAATAATGAACTATGAACAACATGCTAATCCTAATCTAAACCTATAATTAACTAGAATACAAATATTGCTTAGATTTAAATGTATGATCTCAAACCAATAAAGACCAGTGCCTAATTCATTGGGCAATAGAGTTGTAACAACAAAGAGGGAAATGATAATTGAACACAACATCAACGTAACTAGGTTTGCACATGGAAACTAAAGATTACATTTTAATGAAGAATATGTTTAGTAATCAATGACTAGGATTGCAAAAATCCACATGTATCAAGAGAATGATTATTAGCTATTATAAACATATGTAATATGTTAGGTGTTGTCACATATGCACCAAAACCTAAATACATTTGTGCCACCAAATGTGGCAAAGAAAAATATCTAACTATGATTAGGGTATTTCCTTGAATTATTGCAAACAATCATGGAGACATTCGTCATAGAAGAAATGTACATAATGAAACTTTTCTACTTTGTTATCTAGCTTAGCTTTTTGTTTATAGTTACAACAATTCAAAATTTGAAACCCTAGATATTTGTAGACAAAATCGAAACCAAAATTGGTTCAATGACCAACCCTTTGAATGTTGAACCCATTAGCATATATAGATTTGTTGTTCAGGCCTTCAACTTGCACAAAGGAATGGCATCATCATGGAAATGATGAAGGTGCATGAAAACCAATCATCCTCTGCACATAGCTGTCCATGTGTCAATTCACAATATAAATTACATGAAAACTAAAAAAAAAAAAACTTTAAAAATGCTATGAAAAAAGGATGAACATGCAATAGATCTACAAAATCAAAATACATTGAGAGACAACTCAATATCTAAAGTGATGATCTGTATGACTCCATAAAATCTGTTGAAGATGCAACCCATCAATGGTGTGTAGACATCGAGTCGTTAAACCCTAGTTACAATAATAAATTAAGGCATGGACCATGACATTCATTTTCTCATTAAATTTCCTTACTTTTAATAAAAAAATATTTTTGGGTGCTTCTCAGTCACTTTCGATAGTTGTAGAGCCTTATTGGTCACATTAATGGCTGTCTAGATTGTCCTGGGGTGGGTAGTAATTGGTTTGATAAAGTACGAGAGTTCTGGACTTTGGAGGTCGGGGGGATAGATACTTCATACCATAGGGGGATGACAGAGGAGGGAAGTTTGAATGAGGGTGTCCAAAAAGGATGAGCAATGGAGAATGTTGGGGATCGGTGGTCGAAAGGGAGTCATACCGAGAAGGCATGACGAGGTAGGAAAGTCTGACATATCGAAAAGATCAGAGGGAAGCATGTTTGGTAGGGAAAATCTGACAGTAACACTGGGCACATACAAAGATTTCACCTTGCATCACGAACACTTGAACATTCCTTGAAAATTTGGCACTTGCAACACAATATAAGAAAATGGGGAAAATAGTGAACGACACATGCAATTTTGACAAGGGAGACATATGTAAAACTTCTCGATCGGCTATAAATGGGGGCCTAAGTATAGTCAGAACAAATTAAAGTGGAAGGACTCCAGCAAAATTCTGGAAGCAAAAATTGAGTCCCAACAGGTGGAACTTAACATTTCTTTTAAGAATTCGGGCCCTTGAATTTTGCAACGGCCATAGGGATGGAATGTTGTATCCAAGGAGGACTGGAAACTGTGGAAAGAGCTAGTTGAAGCCTTACAAAATGGACCTGGAGCAAAACTGTCGAATGATTTGATTGATTATTTTTTCTAAATGGTTGAGAAAATTCAAAATTAACTGTTGCACCAGAAACAGCATTTTGAAATCTTAAGACGTGAGCATTTGTAGATAATTATTTTGTTGTTGCAGCCACTGGCTCACCAGTTTAAAAGACAATTTCAAAGCAATTTGATATTTTTATGCATAAATTTACTCCTACTAAGAAGTATTTAGCGACTTTGGTTTTTCATGGTTCAAGCTTTGGAACATTGGGGACTTTGGAAACTAAGTAATCGTTGTCTGACTCTAATATCTTGGGCAGTCATTTTCTTTTCAAGATAGAGCCGTAATATCCTGAAAGTTTTCCCACGGGGCGGGCCTTTTATGGTTAAAATTCACATTCTAATACAAATAGTTAATGTATGAATATGATTATTTAGCCATTTCGGTCACTGTAGATGTTCCCATGACAGTCTGAGCATATGATCGCAATCTATACTCTCATAATTTAATTACATGGATTATGAACAATGAAATGTGATTTGAGAATAAAATTACTGGGATGATCTGAAAGTAATCTTTGCCTGATTGAAACATGTATTTTTGATTGCATATGCCCTTCTTTGACAATAGCCCCAGAAATTGAATTCAATCTGGTATTTACCCGGTAGTAATTGAGAACAACATTACCCTACCATAATAATCTTTAGATCTCTTGGTTCCAGTTCCAGCGAAGTTACACTAAAAATGTCAGAAATTCTGTAGATTGGAATTTCAACTCTAGCGTAAAATAAACCAAAGTCGTCATTTTGCAGGTTATTCGTAAAACGAGTGATTTTCATTTGCAAGAAATTTAAGTTTAAGATTCGCAATACTTCGATCACGCGTTTATTCTGACCAAACCCTATCACAATATTCAGCTCGTTAAGCAACAGTATTTTTGCAAAGGCAATCAAACAAATGTAGGCTGACAAGCAATCAGTATTATGGACAAAAACATTTCAAACATCTTGGCTTACTCTTTAACTCAGATTTGGCATGCTTATGGCAGATTAAAATTATTATCTTTTTGTTTTTAGACGACTCTCCCCTGACCGCGGTCATGACATTTGTGATTCTCTTCTCCTTGATGATGAGACTGTCGACCAGAAAATGAGATTTACAAAGCAGCATGAATTAATAACAGCAACCAGTAAACTGTAATTTAAGTTAAACTCAATCCAATCAAACAATGAAGCAAAATCAACATTAAAAAACAATCAAATAACAAAACAATGTAATATACTTTCCTTATGTGAAGATTGATTCATTTCCATTGCTCTTTTCTGTTTTGCCTTTACTATCAGTTTTGATGTGCACTATATTGCTTCAAGTTCAAATGAGTGATATGATAAATGGATGCAAAACGTCAAAGATTTGTGATTTTATAGCAAATGTTGATTTGAATGGACAATCAAGATCAAAGTATGAACTGAATGGATCAAGGGTGGAAATTCAAGAATAATTGATTGGGGATTTGATTGCTCGTTAACTCATATTGAGTAGGAGATGGCTTAATTGATTGATTAGTGAAGTGGAATTGATTAGCCTCCAAGAGAGTGTTGTTAGAAATGAGAGGTGTAAATGCATGAGATATTTAATAATTAATTATTAAATAAATAAATAATTAAATTTATTTATTATTGATGAGTGGATAATTTTGAGAGAATATAAGATAATTAAATAATTATTTAATTTAGAAAGTGAGAATGTGAATAATTAAATAATTAAAGTAATTTAATTATTTAATTTAGGAAGTGGTTGAATGTTAATTAAATAACTAATAATAATTATTTAATTAATTTAGAAGAAATAAAGTATAATTAATGACGTAATTAAATAAATAGGATTATTTAGTTAAAAAAAAGATCAATAAGAGTTAAGAACACAATTAAATAAATAAGATCATGAAGATTTATGATAAAGTGAATTAATCAAATAACATAAAATCATTTAATTAATTGTGGAATATGAATTAGTGATAATAATTAAATAATTGAACATTATTTAATTATTAGGAAAATGATGATATTTAGTGTTAAAACGTAACTCGCAAGCTAGGACAATTTTGAGTATCTACATTTTCCCCCTTTTTGATACAATGCCATTTTGAGTGTTGTGTCAAAGAAAATTCAAAAAAACATGTCCAAGACCTATTTCGGTATGCCTTGGTCACATCGGTATAGTGTGGTGCCCCCTCACGAAATTTTGTAAATTTAAAAAAAAAAATTGAAAAATTTGAAAAGTTTTTCGACAAACTAGTTTGATAGGTTTAGGTGTGTAGATGCCGAAAAATTATGTTTATAGGTCAATTCAAACATCCATATTAGCGATTTAGGTACATGTCTAGTGCGTCCAATTATGAAGGGGGGTCCATTAGGTCTTGGAAGGTCTATAAATAGGCCTCTGGGAGGTCATTTTCCTCATTTGTGCATTGTGATTTTAAAATTTGAGAGGAGTGAGCATTTGTAGAAGACCAGCGAAGCGATGGCGGGAATTTTGGAGGTTTCTCATCATAGGTGACATGTGTAGACTTATGGGCGACTAGAGGGGTTGGGTGAAACGGTACGTACCTCATTTTTATTTTGAAATTTTTACATTTTTTGGTAGATTTTAGGGCTCAAAAAGTGAGCAACAGATACGGTGCAATTTTTTGCACTGTAACTGTAGTTGAAAGTACCACAAATGTGAGTTTTAGCATCACATTTGTAAGGTGCAACACATTTGTCCTGTGACACCACAACTATTTGTGGACTGCAAGTGTTTCAATGTCGTAATCATATTGTGGCACTGCATACGTAGGATTATACACCGCAAATGTATTTTTGCAACACAACTGTATGATAGTGCATTGCAAATGTTTTTTCCGAACTACAATTGATTTGTGAGCCACATTTGTTAATGTGCACTACATTTGTAAAATAAAGTGACACATTTGACTGTTGCTAAATAAAATGCAATTTTAGGTAAAATTTTGTAGAGTTGAAAAGGTCAAATATGTTTAGACAGGTGTCATGATTGACGCAATGTGTTTATTTGAATGTAGGTGAGGTTGCTACCATTGTATACTTGAGAGACCCAACCATCTTCAATGGTGATGCACGATCTTTGGATGAGATAGAGAGGACTACTCTGCACACATTGAGATTGTATTATGTCACCTTCATGCTTGAGATAAGGGCTAATCAAGGGTTGATTACTACATTGGCTGGGAGATGGCACTCTGAGAGTAGTTCATTTCATCTGCCTAATGAAGAGGTGACAATGACACTCGAGGATGTATGATGCATCATACACATTCCCATTCATGGTGAGAGGGTAGCATACCACCTAAATTTTGGATTGGTTGCAATGTAGAGGTGTTTTAGCACTAATGACCTAGGAGAGGAGTATGAGATTAGATGAGACACCCTCATAGATAGATACGAGCGTCTGATCATTGTTGTGTTTAGTTGTATAGTTGGTGTCTTGGTGCTTGATTGGTGAGGAGGTGCATATTTCCTATTGGATGGGGCCATATGTTGGTTGACATGATGGATGAGGGCACAATGTATGCATGGGGCCCTTGTCTTTTAGCCATGCTAAACTTCCAGCTACATGATGTTGCCTATAGGGGAGAATGTTATATTGGTTGCATGGTCACTCTGTTCACGTATGGGTGTGGGAGCACATTGCTATGTTTTGACCGGTGTGATAGAGACCTACCTCTAGGACTGTTGTATGTATTCATGTGTGGAGGGGTTGTCACACAAAGATATGTTGGGTATGTCAGATACTAGAGGCATGCTATTGATTTATTGGTTGGATTCACTTGGAGACCATACAGACAGTGTGCCCCTTGGGATGATGATGTAAAGCATTTATCGTATTGTCGACATACTAGATATTTGATTGGATGCATAGTCCAATCAAAACATATTATCGAGAGGCAGCCATCAGAGTGAGTGCTTCGACAGTTTGAAGATCAACAAGATTTTCTCATTGGGATTGCTATGTTTGCGCAGTTAGATGTGGTGGATGGCAAATATTTCCTATGGCTAGGTACTGATATTCAGAGGTACCTTTTAAATTGCTACAATATTGAAAAGGATCAGGATCTCCTGATATAGTAATCTCAGTACCATTATAAGGGAACTTCAAGCACTGATGGTAGGTGGATAGAACAACCTTCATGGCATGAATCCATGGGTGATTGAGGAGAATATTCTAAGGAAGTTCCAAGTACAGAACTTGGAAGATTGCCTCTTGAATCAAAAGACCAAATCTGATGGGGATGATGATGACACCCTTTGAAGAGCACTCTACATCATCATATGCTTTATAATGATCCTTTTAGATACATCTATACATTCTTCGAAGAAACCCATAGTAGTAACTAGTTTTAGTGTACAAGCTTGCTCCGCCATCTATTAAAACTCATCTGATTTTATGTTTATTTATGTATACTTCAAGATGTAAGGGTTAGTTATGATTAGGATTTTGTGAAGTACAATCATGCTCTGTGAAAGTGATGTGGTGAGTGGAAGCTAGGAATCTTGTCATGGCCTAAAATTGATTAATGTTTAGGTTTGTGGGAACATAATAATTTCCTATAGTGCTTTGGGGTAAGTGCACAAAGTTGAGTCCATGAAATGTGGAATTTTTTGCCTTAGCCAAAAAATGAAATCGACATTTAAAAACGGGATCTCAAGCCTAAATGTCAAACGAGATCCCGCTTTTTAAAAATCAAGATCCTATTTGTTAAAGGGTCCCGAACCGATGGACACGAAACGAGATCCCGATTAGTACGAAACAGGATCAGGGATCCCATTTTGTAATAATCAAGATCTTGTTTTGTAATGGTATTTATTTTTTAAAAACAAAAAAAACTTCATTTTCACTACACATGGGATCCTAATTTGGTGGGTGATAGCGACTACAAAACCATCCTCTAAGTATGCCTCCAACCCCACTTTTTAGCATTTTTTCTATTTTTTATTGAAATTGTTAATAGAAGAATAGATTTTAGCATTTTTTAAAAATTTATTTGACATTTTAAGCATTTTATTTCCCATAACAGTAGAAATGAGGAATTGTAGAAATAGATGAAAAAATGTAATGAAACTTGAAGATATTGAATAGAAAAGAAAAAATGAACCTTGAATTGTATTTTAGAAACAAAATTTAGCTTTTGAAACCTAAATTGTTCAATCAAACAAAAAAAAAATGCATTTCAAAACACTAGAAATTGAAATGAAATAAAAAAATTGCATTTGGAAACCCTAATCAAGCTTCTTGAAACCCTAAAGTCAAATCAAACAAAAAAATTGGATTTGAAAACCCTAGTTTGAAATGAAACAAAAAAATTGCATTAAAATCCCTAATTGCTTAGATTGAAACCCTAAATTGAATTGAAACAAAAATTTGCTAAAACCCTAAATTGAAATCGAACAAATCATTTTGATTTTGAAAACCCTAATTTAAAGCTCAAGAAAATTCATTTTTATTGCTTAAATGTTTTAAATTTCATTTGCATTGTATGTAGAAAACAATATGTTAAACTTTAGTTTCAATGTTAAATTATAATTAGATTATGTTAAAGAATAGCTACAATTCATAAATTTTATCAATGTTTGTTTGCAAATTCCTAAATTGAAGTGTACAATCCATTTCCAACTATCACTTAATCAGATAATATTCAACATTCATTTCTATTTTATGTTTTGATCTCTCTTAGTCATGGCTTGTTTCCATTTCTTGTTTGCATGTGTTCTCTGTTGTCTTTTGACAATCTTAACCCTTATTCTAGTCAATTACTTGTTAATTAGGCTTATAGTTTAGTCTAAAATCTCAATTTGCACTAGTTACCTAAACACTAAAAGAATCTAAATATTTTTCTTTTCTTTCTTTTAGGTTCTTTCAATTCCAAACAATCGAAAATAAAATACTTGATTCAACATTAAATAATTTTATATTATACATTTTATATCATAAAATTCATTTAAGTGGGAAATATTAATGAAAAAATGGTTAAATAAAATAATCTTATATTGAATTAAAAAAATATCCAATTAAAATATACATCAAACTCAATCTTAATAATACATAATTATGTGTTTCTATTACGAAAATAGTCATTCTATTCATAAAATCAAAAATATTCATAAACTAGGCACTAACTTACAAGTTCATTATTCCAAGGGCCACCCAAACTTCACCCTAAGTTCCCTAAACCCTAAACCCTGAACTCTAAAATCTAAAACCTTAGCAATAAAGCATTCATTTTGTCCTAGGACCTTAAAATGAAATTTGGTTGCCTTAGGAAACTCCACCAAATTTTATTCCCTTAAGCCATGTCATAATTATTGTAGGACCTTACTACATAGATTGGAACCTTAAGCCATCCTATTACCCTAAACCCTAAAATCTAAACCGTAAACCCTAAAGCCATCATTTTTTCTTAGGCCCTTAATGAAATTTGGTTTCCTTGGGCAACGTTACCAAATTTTATTCACTTGAGCCATGCCATTTTTTCCTAGGACCTCACTAGACATAGATCCCCTTAAGCCATCCTATCACCCTAAATCGTAAATCGATGTCTTAAGGGGTCATAATATGACATTTCTTAAGGGGATCAAAGAAGTTCTCAAAATTTGGTGAAGTTGCCCAAGGCAACCAAATTTAACAATAATAAGATCGTGCAAGATTATAATATGAATGAGATTTCATGATCTAGGTTGGTCAGTTGAAACAAGAGCTATCTAAATCAATTGTTCCACAAGAAAATGTTCTTCACTAACTTGCAAGTCCATTATATTCCAAGGGACACCAAAAATTCACCCTAAGTTCCCTAAAACCTAAACCCTAAACCCTTAACTCTAAAATCTAAACCCTAAACACTAAAGCATTCATTTTGTCCTAGGACCTTAAAATGAAATTTGGTTGTCTTAGGCAACTCCACCAAATTTTATTCCTTTAAGCCATGTAATTTTGTCATATGATCTTACTACATAGATCCCCTTAAGCTATCATATTACCCTAAACCCTAAACTCTAAACTCTAAACCCTAAACCCTAAAGCCATCATTTTTTCTTAGGTTCTTAATGAAATTTGGTTTCCTTGGGCAACGTCACCAAATTTCATTCACTTGAGCCATGTCATTTTTTCCTAGGACCTCACTAGACATAGATCCCCTTAAGCCATCCTATCACCCTAAACCGTAAATCGATGTCTTAAGAGGTCCTAATATGAAATTTCTTAAGGGGATCAAATAAGTTCTCAAAATTTGGTGAAGTTGCCCAAGGCAACCAAATTTAACAACAATAAGATCGTGCAAGATTATACTATGAATGAGATAAATCATGATCTAGGTTGATCGATTTATGGTTTAGGGTGATAGGATGGCTTAAGGGGATCTATGTCTAGTAAGGTCCTAGGACAAACTGACATGACTCAAGTGAATAAAATTTGGTGAAGTTGCATAGGACCTTAACGAAATTTGGTTGCCTTAGGCATCTTCACCAAATTTTATTCACTTAAGCCATGTCATTTTGTACTAGGACCTTACTACATAGATCCCCTTAAGCCATACTTTAGGATGTCTTAAGGTGTCTTAATATGGCATTTCTTAAGGGGATAAAATAAGTTCTCAAAATTTGGTGAAGTTTCCCAAGACAACCAAATTTAACAATAATAAGATCATGCAAGATTATAATATGAATGATATTTCATGATCTAGGTTGATCAATTTATAGTTTAGGGTGATAGAATGGCTTAAGGGGATCTATGTCTAGTAAGTTCCTAGGACAAAATGACATGGCTCAAGTGAATAAAATTTGGTGAAGTTGCCTCAGACCTTAAGGAAATTTGGTTGCCTTGGGTATCTTCACTAAATTTTATTCACTTAAAATCCATGTCATTTTGTACTAGGACCTTACTACATAGATCCCCTTAAGCCATCCTATTACCCTAAAACCTAAATCCTAAACTCTAAACCATAAACCCTATAGCATTCATAAATTGTCCTATATTAATAGTTAATTGTATTTTCATTCAAGTAACATGCCTTAGACATAAATGAGGCTTACATGTTTTATCATTTGTATTCAATTAGGCCATTCATATTGAATGGTTTAAGGGTATTTCCTTAACATGTATCTTACATTTTGAAATTACAAATCTAATGTAGATTCACTCATATCTTAGAGATCACATGGATTGATTTAATAATATTCGCAATCCACATCCACGCCATCCATTTCCACCACCTTCACCTCCACCTCCACCCACTCCACCTCATAACCCCCCACCTCCACCACCTGAAATCGATGGTACTTGTTTGCAAGCACAAATCAATGCCAATGTTAGAACCATCCAAGATCAAATCAACATTATTCAAAATGAAGAATGTGTCACACCACCTATGAGGATGTTTGCATCTAGAATGCAAACCATTGTTGATGCTTTCAGGGCTATGGATGGGATCTTGGATGAGCATCGACGATGGCTAGAGGAGAGGAGAAATTTTGATTCTAAAAAGGAAAATGCAAAGAAATGAAGAGATGCAGTAGAGAGCCACAATTTTTTCTAAATTAAGTCAATGATCTTAAATAGTTATGAATTTATGAATTTGGTTCGATGGATATTTTGTGTGATGAATTTATAAATTTGGTTGGATGGATATTTTTAGTGACATGAATTTATGATTTTTGTTCTAGATGGATATTTTTAGTGACATGAATTTATGAATTTGGTGGAATTTATGAACTTATAATGATGAATTTATAATAGTATATATTTTATGACTATCTACTAGATCATGATTTCTCTTGTTGGAAAATTTATATATATATATATGTGTTAGACATAATTTGAGATTTTTGTGAATGTTTCAAGTTTAGTTTTTAGTATGTACATGTATTAAAATTGCATATAGTTCTAGATCTTAAATTTTGAAATTTGTATGTATGTACATAGTTTAGTTGAATGATGTATGCATGCAAATTATGCATCATATTTTTTTATTTTAAATGTATGTACATGTTAAATTTTGAATTTTGTATGCACATGCTCAAGTTCAATCAATGTATATGTATGTGTATGTATATGTATGAACATCCTATTTAAAAAAATTGCATGCGCATTTCAAATTTAACTATTTCTTATAATTTTTTAAGTTTGTATGTTAATTTTGTATAATTTAATGCAAGTGCACACTTATATCTGATATCATGGATCATTTTAACATTGATGATACCATCAATCCACCACCTCAGCCACCTCCACCTCCCCCTCCACCTCCCCCTCCACCTGCTCAACATAATATCCCACCTCCAACACCTGTTGCATCTGATGAGGCTCGCTTGCGAGCATGCATAAATGATCAAGTTGCATCCATTCAAAATCAAATCAATGCTATGTAGAATCAAGCATTGATTCCACCACACGTGAGACGTTTTGCATCTGTGATGCAAAACGTTGTGGATGCCATTAGGACTATTGATTATGATCTAGATAAGCATCGACGAGAGAGCAGATGAGACAATTTTATGCAAACAGTCTCTCTTATAAAAAAATTTTAGACCTTAAAATAACAAAATCCCACCTATCCCCTTACTTTCTCGACCCTGTTACTCGACAACCCATTCTTCCCAATAAATCTAGAATATCCATGAGGTGGTAATTACATCCACAAATGAGTGCACATTTTTGGGATCGATGGTAATGGATTTTGATAGTCCACCACACGCTAATTGGGAGTGCCCATTGTATTTTTTTAGGAAACTGTATGTAGAGTTTGTTATGGGGAAAAGCCCAATTATTTTAATTTTAAATCATTTAAGGGTGTTGGTGGCGACATGCCACAATAGAGGTTAGGGGCAAGGGTTGATCCCCAATGCCCCATGCATCTGCAACCCCTTGTTGCTGCTCTTGGTCCTCACATTCCCACACCCGTGCATCATCGAGCGGTGGTCTCGACATTAGGATCCCTTAGTACACTCGCAAGAGACCTTGATCAACATGCTTCTGCGATAGTGGGTAGGGAGCATAGAGATGATGATGATGGAGTGTTTTATGGAGCTGGTCCAAGTACCACTCTAGGAGTGTCAAGGCCCATCCCACATTTATGTACCAGTTGCCATCAATTATGCTATGTACCTGATCAGGCCACACCTAGTTTAGGTGGACGTGGAGATTCTGGTGGTTCATCTGGTCGCATTAGTTCATTTGTAAAATTTCTTACAATAGACCATCACCCTGAGAACACTGCGACACAAGTATAAATATGCATCTACATGTTCATTTTATAAGAATTTTGATGAAACATGTATATATCATAGAAAAGTTTGCAATACATTTTAACAATCAAATTGTTTGGTGTACAAATGACACTAATGATGGGGCAATCATCCACTCCACGAGTATGTACATCGACACTAGTCCTACTCGGCAACCCTTATGGGGTATTTTGATTTCAATTTTTTAAATTATATATGAAATGATTTTTAACTTGAGTTTTAAATTTATAATTGAATCATGAACATATGTTTAAAAAATTTATGTTGGTTTAGGCAAGTCAATCGACTTCCACGTCGATTCCACTCGAGGGGTTGTCGAGTACTCCTCCACTATTGGGTGTCATAGATCAGGGGCATGTACATTTATATTGTAAATTGTTTAACTTACATTAGTATAGTTACAATTATGAATTTTGAATTCACTATATATGAAATGTGGATGTACACTTGTAAATATTATAAGCTTTAAATGTCTACATGTATGTCTAGGTTGATACCATAATGAGAATGGGCATCGGGCGAACATTAGATGTTGC
Organism: Sequoia sempervirens; assembly: GCA_007258455.2. Taxonomy (NCBI): domain Eukaryota; kingdom Viridiplantae; phylum Streptophyta; class Pinopsida; order Cupressales; family Cupressaceae; genus Sequoia; species Sequoia sempervirens. Next base: position 645,289,654 of record VDFB02270651.1, on the reverse strand, counting down.
AGCTACTTGTGAAGCCTCTGATTTTTAGGTTGTTTAAAAAAATTTCTACACAAAATGTGCAAACTTGAATATATATACTTTAACCTAATACAAGTATACATGCTTTAAATTTGATCTTGTAGGAATTTGTTAGTGTGACTTTTAGCCTTGACCTAGACATAGTTACACCTCCAAGAGGACATGTAGGGCAGGCTCCAGATATCATGGTAATTTAAAATTTTTATTATATTTAAAGTCAATTATAAATTATATATTTTTGAATATAAATTTAATTTTCAATTTCAAATTGAATATATATAATATGAGCTAATACATGTTTTAAATTCTTTTTCTTTTATACCATGAGACACATCTTGTAGTTGAGCATGTACAAACAGGTCTTGGAGAAGAGGGTGCACGACCTCAGAATAAAGTACAATTAAAATATGATAAATTATAAATTAAATTGAATTAAATCATTTTTAATTGTAGACTTACATCTAATTTCAACTTTCTTTGTCCTGTTTATGTAGATTGATTCAGAGAATTTAGAGGTTTGTTCAGGTGCACCAAAGCATCCAAACCTAGATATGATGGTAATTTAATTTTATGATGAATTATAAATTAAATTGTCATTAAATCATTTTTCATTGTCTTACATTTGATTTCATCTTTCTCTTGTATAGAGTGGTTCAGGTCATCCACATACTCCGCATGGCGTGAAGAGGTATCTTGATTATAGAGACAATACATGACCTAGAAACATGATTTTTTTTGGATGTTGTGGTTGTGTTGCTGATATGTGGTTGTTATTGATGTCAACACTATTAGCATTATTATATTGAAGGCTATATATGTCGAGGATATTGACAAAATTGTGAAAGAAAGAGTTCCAGGTTGCTAGTGGAATAGTGAAGGTCATGAAGGTGTCTTGTTCTATACGTTGAAGATCAGTTGTTGTGGACTAAAGGGTTTATTGTTGAGAGTAACTAGTTCATCTATCAAAATTTTCAGAGGTCCGCGTGTAGATTTGATCATTCTATGAACAATTGTGTTTTGACAATATTTTTGTGGGTTCTGTCAGTGTTCCTGATTGAAGTTTATGTGATTCTGATAATTTCTATTGTTTTGGATGCCTCTCTATTAGTTTTGGTTATTTGTGGATGCTTCTAGATCATTCTCTATCATTCTTGTACGTCCGTGTTGATCAGTGTGGTCATGGTCAAAGATTTTTCTTATGCATGTTCAGGTTTTCATGTTCTTGGCTGACATGATGGTTGTAACGTGTTGTAGATGATTGCAGATTTAAATTTGAATGTTTGGTGTGCTCAAGGATATTGTTTTGGGTCGTATCATAATATTAGCCAACGGTGTTTGATCCACATTGAAAATACATTTGTAAATTTGGGTCGACATTGTAAATATGTTTTATATTTTTTGGCTGACAAGGTTGTTGATGTAATTCCATGTTGCAGATATATAAGAGTGATTGTTTGAGTGAAGTTAGTGTGCATAAGAGAGCGAATGTATGCCAGAGAAAGTGCAAATGTGTGAATAGTGTTCTAATCATTCGATTGTAGAAAAGAGTAAGAAGAAGTTTGAGCGAAGAGTGAATAAGGTTTTCTGTGCTTAACTGGAACTGTAATCAGGCTTGTGTAGAAGCTATTTTCTCAGTTCATACCCTGTGGATCTAATCCAAATTATTGTGTATTGTTGGGCAATGATCCCTCTTATATTTGAGCAATGAGCTCTAGGCAGTGTGCCTAAATGCATGTGCATTCTCATTATTTTTTTATTATACTTTTAATAGGGCATAATATTGTGGACTAACATCCACCATGGTTTTTCCCCTAACAGGGTTTCCATGTAAAAAAATCTTGGTGTTCTCTGTGTTTCTAATGTGCTGATAGTTTATGGTTTATTATTCATTCATTAGATCTAAGATTTAGTTAAGTAAAGTTTGAAAGTTTAAATATTTTGTGACAACTGATTCACCCCCCTCTTAGTTGTCTATCCTTGTTTTTCCAACAATTAGTATCAGAGCAGGTTCCTCTGAAGAAGTTTGAAAGCTTGAGATGATTCGAGATGACATCATATAAGGACATTCCTAGATTCGATGGAACAAACTACTCATTGTGGAAAGCTAGGATGGAGTGTCATTTAAGGTGTATTGGCGAACCCTACTGGAAGATTACTAAGAATACATATGTTATTCCTCAAAATGGTCCCTCCACTACTGATGAGATTAAAGAGGCTGAGAATAATGTTAGGGCTATGGAAGCTTTGTTGAGTGCTCTAATAGATTTAGAAATGACAAATGTGATAGGTTTGAAGATAGCTCATGAGATGTGGACGAAGTTGGAAAATTTGTATGAAGGAGATGTACATGTGAAGATGGCTAAGCTACATAGTTTGAAAGGCAAGTATGAAAACTTGAAAATGGGTGAAGATGAGAATATTTCTTCTTTTATCAAAGAGTAAATGAACTAGTGATGGGTATTAGATGTGTCGGTGGTAAGTTGGAAGAGGAAGAAATTGTAGCTAAAGTGTTAAGATCATTGCCTACCTCCTACAAAGCAAAGGCTCATGCTATTGAAGAAACTAGATCATTGATGAACATGACAAGAGATACACTGATTGGTAAACTTGTTGCCTTTGAGTTGAGCGAATTTGGTGAATCTGTTCCTAAGACTGAAATTGCATTTAAGGCTACTGTATCTAGAAGAAACAAGCAAACATATAATCTGAGAGAGTGTTCCAGAAAGTCATTCAAGTGTGAGGAAGAAATGAAATAGATTGAATATGAAGAAAGAGAAGTAGAAGAACTGGAAGCACTGATTGTGAAGAAAGAAGGAAGAGGACAAGGTAAGTATAAAGGAAAGTTTCCACTTAAATGTTTTTCTTGTAGTAAAATAGGTCATTTTGCATCAAGGTGTTCTGAAAGAGTTCCTAGATCTAATCCTTACAAATCTAGATTTCAAAAGAAATGTTACTATGCTAAAGAAGGAGTGACTGATGATGAGTCTGATAGAGATAATGGAAATGGAGATTAATGGGTTTTCATTGCTACCATTGAAAATAGTCCCATGGCTACTGAATCTACTAAAGTTGAGAAAGCTCTTGCAGCCCAAATTGAAGATAAGGATGAGTGGGTTATTGATATTGGATGCTCACATCATATGACTGGTGACAAAAGTAAATTTGTAAGTCTTGAGAAGTATGATAGTGGGGTTGTAAGGTTTGGAGATAATAATGCTGGTGTGATTCGTGGCAGAGCATCTATTTTTCTTGGTGGTAAGCACAATACTGATGATGTACTTTATGTTGAAGGCTTGAAGTACAACTTGTTGAGTGTTGGACAGATGGTGGACAATGGCTATGATCTTCAGTTTAAAGATGGAAGATGCAGGATACATGGAAGTTCATGAAAAGTAATTGCTTTAGGTAAAAAGACAAAAGGTAATATTTTTCACCTGAATACTGCTGGTGAAAGTTGTTTAATTGCTCAAGTAGATAAAAGCTAGTTATGGCATGGGAGGTTATGTCATGTGAATTTTGATAACATTTTCAAAGTGAGTTCCACTCAAGCAGTAAGAGATCTACCTAACCTAGTGAAGCCTGCTAACACAATTTGCAAGGAATGTTAGATGGGAAAACAAACTCGAGTTTCTTTTTAGAGCAAACAACATCATTCAAAGGATTACTGGAGCTAGTGCATACTGATCTCTGTGGTTCCTCTAGAGTCATAAGTCTTCATGGTGAAAGGTAATTTATGTTGCTTATTGATGATTACTCTAGGATGATATGGGTTGCTTTCTTAAGAGAAAACTGTGAAGCATTAGAAAAGTTCAAAAGTTTCAAGGCCATGGCAGAAAATGAGAAAGGTCTGAAAATAAAATGCTTAAGGTCAAATAGAGGTGGTGAGTTCACCTCCAGGGAGTTCAATTTTTTTGTGAAGAGCATGGAATCAGAAGACAGTTATCTGCTCCTCGAACCCCTCAATAGAATGGAGTTGCAGAAAGAAAGAACATAACAATTTTGGATGCTGCGAGAATAATGATGATAGAAGGAAATGTGCCTCACATCTATTGGAGTGAAGCTGTAAGCACTGTTGTGTACACTTCGAACCGAGTAAATGTAAATAGTAATTTTGGTAAGACTCCTTTTGAACTATGGTTTGGTTACAAGCCTACTGTTAGATTTTTCAAGATCTTTGGAAGAAAATGCTACATTAAGAGAGATGAGGATATATGCAAGTTTGATGCAAGAAGTGATGAAGGAATCTTTCTAGGTTACTCTACTAAAATCAAGGTCTACAGATGCTATAACAAAAGATTAAGAAAAATGGTTGAGAGTGCTAATGTCAGAGTTGATGAGGATTCTGCTAAATCATCTAGATACTGTGGATATGATTCAGATGACTAGGAAGATAGCACACGCAAAGGGAAGAATGCTCAGACACAAAATCAACTTCAAATTGTGCCTTATGTTCTGGTAAAACAACCTCAATTTGTTCCAGTAAATCAAGTAAGTCAGGAAGTAGAAACAAGTACAAATGCAGAAGAACCAGAAGTTTGAGAGAGTCCTAAGGTTCCAAGGTATGTAAAGCTAAATCATTCTAAAAATAAAATTATAAGAGATAAGAATAAAGGTGTGAAAACTAAAAGAAAGATTGCAGAAGAGTATTGTCTCATTTCCAAGATTGAACCTAAAGATGTCAACAAAGCCTGTAAAGATGAACACTGGATGGAAGTTATGAAGGAAGAATTGATGCAGATTGAAAAGAATGATACATGGATTCTTTTTCCCAGACCTAAAGACAAAAATGTGATTGGTACTAAATGGGTCTTTCGGAATAAGCTGAATGAAAAAGGTGAAGTGGTCCGGAATAGAGCAAGACTGGTATGTAAAGGGTATTCACAAATGTAAGGTATTGATTTTGAAGAAACCTTTGCCCCTGTTGCCAGAATTGAAGCTGTTAGATTATTTCTTACTTATGCTGCATACAAGAACTATAAAGTCTATCAAATGGATGTAAAGTCAACTTTTTTGAATGGTGAGCTAGAAGAAGAAGTATATACTAAACAACTGGATGGATTTCAACTAACTGATAAGGAAGACATGGTTTTCAGATTGAAGAAAGCTCTATATGGACTCAAGCAAGCCCCTAGAGCTTGGTATGCTAGACTGGACAAATACTTATTAAAGCTTGGATTCAATAAAGGTACTGCTGATATCAACTTATATTTCAAATTGGATCATGAAAAAGAGTTAATTATTGAGGTCTTTGTTGATGACATTATTTTTGGAGGAGATGATAATCTATGTATGAAGTTTGTTGATGAAATGAATAATGAATTTGAGATGAGTATGATTGGAGAGATGAAGTTCTTTCTGGGATTGCAAGTTACTTAGTTAGATAAGGGGATCTTCATATCTCAGTCCAAATATGTGAGAGAGCTGCTGAAGAAATTTGGCATGGAAGACTCAATGCCTGTTGGTACTCCCATGGTATTCGGATGCAAGTTAACAAAAAATGATGATTCTCCTAAGGAAAACCAAACAAGATACAGGTCAATGATTGGTGGATTTCTCTACTTAACTCAGACAAGAATAAACATTATGAATGCTGTATGTATGGTTGCTAGATTTTAGGCTAATCCAAAAGAATCTCATGTGAATGTTATAAAGGGAATCTTTAGATATCTAAAAGGAACAATTGATTTTGGACTTTGGTATCCTAAGGATGATGATCTTACTTTGAATGCATACACTGATGCGGATTGGGCAGGAGATGTAGATGATAGGAAGAGTACTAGTGGTGGTGCCTTCTTCCTAGGGAAGAAGCTGGTGTCTTGGTTGAGAAAAAAGCATAATTCCATTTCTCTATCTACTGTTGAGGAAAAGTATATTGCTACTGCAAATAACTGTACTCAAGTGATGTGGATGAAGCAGATGCTGAAAGATATCAGAGTAGTATATGATGAACCTATTGCCATATATTGTGACAACTCAAGTGAAATTAACATATCAAAGAATCCGGTGCTACACTCTAAGACCAAGCATATATCAATCAAGTTTCACTTCTTGAGGGAGAAAGTGAATGAGAAAGAAGTCAGACTAGAGTATGTGCCTACCAAAGAACAAATTGCAGAAATTTTCACTAAGCCATTGCCAAAGGATACTTTTGAGTATCTCAGAGAAATGCTAGGGGTGATTACCCCTCCTGATAAGAACTAAGAGATGCATTTACTTGCATCAATCCATGTGTTTCATGGATATTTTCTGATCTGGATTGATGTTTTTGTGGCTGCTACTCAAGGGGAGTAGTCAGATGTGCAGATATGTGGTTCAAAGCTTGTATGTGGAAATATGATGCTTATCTTTGCCATTGATGTGAAAGGGGGAGAAGAGTCATGTGAAAAACTGCTGCTTATTTGAGGAGAAGAGCCTTGTGGGGAGAATACCATGTAGAAGAGGTTAAGGAAGTAGAGTCATAATCTAAGGAGGAGTAAGTGCTGATTGAGAGTTGTGTTGATGGTGTTTTTCACATCATGTGTTGCCATCAATGCCAAAGGGGGAGATTGTTGGATGCTGTGGTTGTGTTGCTGATATGTGGTTTTCATTGATGTCAACACTATTAGCATTACTATATTGAAGGCTGTATATGTCGAGGATATTGAGAAAATTGTGAAAGAAAGAGTTGCAGGTTGCCAGTGGAACAATGAAGGTCATGAAGGTGTCTTGTTATGTACGTTGAAGATTAGTTGTTGTGGAATAAAGGGTTTACTGCTGAGAGTATCTAGTTCATCTACCAGAAGTTTTAGAGGTTCACATGTAGATTTGATCGTGCTATGAACAATTGTGTTATGACAATATTTCTGTGGGTTATGTCAGTGTTCTTCATTAAAGTTTATGCGATTTTGATAATTTTTGTTGTTGTGGATGCCTTTCTATTAGTTTTGGTTATTTTTGGATGCTTCTAGATCATTCTCTACCATTCTTGTATGTCCGTGTTGATTGGTGTGGTTGTGGTCAAAGATTTTTCTTATGCATGTTTGGGTTTTCATGTTCTTGGTTGACATGATGGTTGTAACGTGTTGTAGATGCTTGAAGATTTAAATTTGAATGTTTGGCAAGTTCGAGGATATTATTTTGGGTTATATCATAATATTTGTCGACAGTGTTTGATCCACATTGAAAATTTATTTGTAAATTTGGGCTGACATTGTAAATATGTTTTATATTTTTTGGTCGACAAGGTTGTTGATGTAATTCCATGTTGTGGATATATAATAGTGATTGTTTGAGTGAAGTTAGTGTGCATAAGAGAGTGAATGTATGCCAGAGAAAGTGTAAATGTACGAATAGTGTTCTAATCATTCGATTGCAGAAAAGAGTAAGAAGAAATTTGAGTGAAGAGTGAAGAAGGTTTTTTGTGCTTAACTGGAACTGTAATCAGGCTTGTGTAGAAGCTATTTTCTCAGTTCATACCTTGTGGATCTAATCCAAATTGTTGTGTATTGTTGGGCAATGAGCCCTCTTGCATTTGAGGAGTGAGCTCTAGGCAGTGTGCCTGAATGCATGTGCATTCTCATTATTTTTTATTATACTTTTAATAGGGTATAATATTGTGGACTAACATCCACCATGGTTTTTCCCCTAATAGGGTTTCCATGTAAGAAAATCTTGGTGTTCTCTATGTTTCTGATGTGTTGATAGTTTATGGTTTATTATTCATTCATCAGATCTAAGATTAAGTTAAGTAAAGTTTGAAAGTTTAAATAATCTGTGACAACTGATTCACCCCCCCTCTCAGTTGTCTATCCTTGTTTTGCTAACAATTTTATGGGTTATATTTATTTATTTCATGGACTACATTTTTGGTTTCTCATGTACTCTGTTGGACTTTATATTTCATGGCTCAAGTACTTAGTTGGAATTTAGTTCATCGGTTGTACTTTGATGGACTTTATTTCATGCGCTTAATATATTGGTTTCATGCACTTAATATGTTGTAAATTATGGACTTTATTATTGTTTGAAATTTTAATTTACACATGTGCATTTATGCATTTTATGTTCATAGTCAAGACATTAATATAGGACATTAATGCGAAATTAAATATAAATATGAAATTAAAGTTGAAATTAATAGGACATTTTAATAATTATACTTTACAAATTTAGTGATCTCATACATGATATACATGATATGTACATTCAATAATTAGCGATAATTAGTCAATGAACTTATTCGATTCACGTCAATCAATAATTAGTCAATAAATCATAATTTACAAACAAAAGCAATCCATTTATATACCAAAAAGGATAAAATTTTAAGAAATAAATAATACCATACAAGATTAGAGAACAAAAGCATTAATAAATTCTATAAATAATAGCATCCAACACTAATTTATAAGTTGTCAAAACAAATAATGGCATCCAATACTAATTTATAAGCTTTCAAAACAAATAATGGCATCCAATACTAATTTATAATCTTTCAAAACAAATAATGGCATCCAATACTAATTTATGAGCTATCAAAACAAATAATGGAATCCAATACTAATTTATAAGCTATCAACAAATAATGGCATCAAATACTAAATTATAAGCTGTCAAAACAAATAATAACATCCAACACTAATTATAGGTTGTCTTAAGGGGATGTCTTAAGGGGTCCTAATACGACGTCTTAAGGGGATCAAAAAAGAGTATAACTGAGTATAAATAAGTGATATAAACAAGTATTATAAGTTTTAGAGTGAGTCCTCATAACAAATGATATAATTAAGTATAATATTTAGGATATGTGCTAATATGACATGTCTTAAGGGGATGCCTTAAGGGGTCTTAATACAACATCTTAAGGGGATCAAAGAAGAGTATAATTGAGTATAAATATTAAGTGATATAAACAAGTATTATAAGTTTTAGGGTGAGTCATCATAACAAATGATATAATTAAGTATAATATTTAGAATATGTGAATCCACCTCCACATCTTAAGGGGTCATAATACGTCTCAAGGATATAATTGATTTAATAATAATTTATGCATGATATTTAGTGATTATACACTCAAATATAAAGTTTCAAATTAGGAAAACATGCACATTTGACAAAAAATATATAGAATATCGATTTTGATACATAGAAGTACATAGAGTACATAATTGTGTATGTACATGTATTTGTAATTTGTACAAAATGCTTAATTCTGTAAGTATGCACGTACATATATGTCATCTCAAAACAATTTTTACAAAATTTGGATATGCCATCTCAAGAGCATCTCAAACTCATGCCCATAATGTAGTAGGTCTTCACACCACCTGATATCAAAAAGGTATAAGCAATATCAATGAAATCATCAAAACATACATATTTTAATTTATATAAAACTATATATATGTACACAACTCAAGTACCTACATTTAAAAGTATTCCACACATGTGTGTAGGTTGAATCCAAGCATCCTCTCCTTTTTGTTTCAAAGTATGAGATCAATGCAATGATGGCTTAAGGATACAAAAAAGGATAATAAATCAATTTTAATTATTAATGTACAAGCAATATCAATATGTAATAAAAACATGTATTTAAATATAATTTAACTAATAATTACCTGTTTTTACCAAGTATTCCATGTTGTTTAGGCCGAATCTGCATGGACTAGATTCTTTTTGTGATTATGGCTTAAGGATCTATAAAAGGACAATTTAACTAAATTTTAACTAATAACACACTTGACCAATATCGAAACATGTATTTAATCTATTTAAAAGGATAATATAAAATGAAAACTATATTTACCTGTATTTACTTATTCCATTGTACCATCTACATCCTTTCTTTTTTGCAATGCATCTATGATTGTCTCATGCTCTTCCATAGAAATTGTCCATAACACTTTATTTGTAGGTCTTCCACGATACTGATCTAGTTTTATATTTGTTGCCACCACCAAATGTGAATAATGTATAATCTTTTTATGCGTTTCATAATCTTCGAATGCAGGTAGACCATTCTTCTTTGTTAGGTATTTTTGTAGCCAAGTGCCAACAACCACCACTGATCCTATTGGAAAACATGAAAATCATCATTAAATAAGTTCTCAAATTTTTCTTAAGGGGATCAAAGACTTGTTCTAAAAATTTGCTTAAGGGGATCAAAAACTTGTTATCAAAATTTTCTTAAGGGGATGTCTTAAAGGGATCACCGTAACTGTTGGATAATGATAGCCATAATCATCTTCTCGAGGTGCTATTAACTTATGTTTTGTCTCCACACAATGAGCCAACCAATATTCTATTTCCTCTTCATTCTCCTCAGGTGCAACAACAACTTACACATGTCCTGCAAACAAAATTTGATTTAATAACTTGTGCATATCCATATAAATAATTTAGTATTACAAAATAACTTAATAAAGTTAAATAAAATGAAATAAATTGAATTAAATTACCTTCTTGTACAAGGTTTGAAACACATTCATAGTCTTTAGATGCAAACACTTGATCATTTTCTTCAATAGTTCTTTCATATTGATCATGTGCTTGTGCAGGTGTCAATGATCTTTGCTCCCATTGTTCAACCCATTCTATATTTTCACATGCTTCCCAATCTCCAGAGATATAAAACTGGAAAAAAACATGCAAGCTCCCTTGTTTAGATAGTCCATGTGCTTGCTGTCAAACTCCTAAATGAATTCCATTTAGTAGATCTACTGATTGTCTCACAGTCAACTCTAGGTACAATGTTCTCTTCTTCAACCAACCAAAAGAATCGATGAAATGTAGAGTACTCACTCGAACCAGGTAGAGATAATCTTGTATCACACCAATCCACAATCCCACGTGCATCTTTAAATTTTACTGCATCCTCAAATTTTAATTGTTCTCTAACAAGAATTCTTTTGACACACACACTAGCTCCGTCATGTTCTCCTTTACCATGCCCAACTTCAAAAAAACTCCATATATGTTGGAAATTAAGTTCCTTGTGAACCCTACTTAACCAATAGAACATTCGAGCATTCTTGAACTACCTCGTACAATTATCTGACCATATGAGGTGTTCTTTCATCAAGATTCCTCTTTCTCTTAAATTTCTATAAAATATATTGAAATAGTATTGAACAAAATTTGACGAGTGTAACTAGTTGTCACTCAAATAAAAATGATCCTCCCTCAAAATTTTCTATCATCCTCCGTGCTATCATCTGCATGTCTATAAACAATATGGACAAACATAGCTACTTGCACTAAATTATAATACTGTGATTGAATTTCCTCTTATAGAGCTAGAGTATAATTTTCCACAAAATCAACCACTGAAAGTATAGTACCAATTGGAAATGTGTTTCTACATCCGTGAAATTGGCCATCAAGCCATCAAGCATGTTGAGAGTGCATGACATATTTTGGTACAATCTTATTCTTAAATTCACTCATGAATGCATGCACACTAACTTTTTCTGTAACTAAATTACAACGCTTTCCTATTTTTCCATCTTTTAAAGAATAGTGAACATTCTTAAATCTTTTAACATCTACTAATTGTTGTTCAAAATTATTATCAACACTTTCATGCATACAAATTCTTAAGAATGAAAATTTCCACAGTTAATGCATTGTCTAGAAATACAAGAACTTAAATAAAACAATTTACCATTAGATCTTTCACAAAACAAACCTGAAATAAACTCCCTTATTGCTTCAGGTGGCATATTAATACCACATTCCTATATAATCATGTGAGTATGCAAGGTACAACGTATATATCGAAAAACATCATAAAAATAACGAAATTGAACATGCATTTTACAACAACAAGATATTCGTTGCTTATTAATTTTTACATACCAGGGTTTACATTTTTCAAAAGACATTTGACTTATTTTAATATTACCAGGTAACACTAAATCACCAAAAAATTTTCTATAAAATTCAGTTTGTGTTGTATCTAATAGGTGTTTTGGGTGAGGATCGCAAACTTTGGACCCCACCCTTAATTTTCAAACATCTCTAGCATTAGATGAAACCCTAGTATTATCATGCCAATATTTTTCAATCAAAGATTTAATTTCAACATTCAATTTCATATTAGACCTCGGGAGTCGACCACTAAAACTCCAACATTGGTTGATAGGATCATTTTCTATACTTTCTCTTCTTTTTGCCGCTCTTAGCAATGTTTTAGGATGTATTTTAAAACTTCACTAATATTGCTTACCATTCTTTTATTCAAAGTTTCTTTATTAACTATAGCAGTTGTTATAGCTCTTCTTGCTGTATTTTTATCTTTAGATCGACTATTTTTCCCAATAGATTGAATGGCACTAGCAACAATAGACATAACATGTTTTAATGATTGATCTTTTCTTTTTGGTTTAACAAAAAAGCCTAACCTTTTTATTATTTTCCTCATTTTTTGCATTCTCATCAATTGCATCATTAGTTGACATTGAAATGCAATTTTTTACGATAATTTTTTTTTTGTATATTCTATTCACGTGTGTTCTTATTTGCCTCCAAGAAATTTGACCAGGAAGATTATCGAAAACACCACTTTCAATTTAAAAAAAAGTATTTTCATTAAATTCAACATCACATTCTAGATTTTCATATTCATCTTCATTTTCATTTTCATTTTCAACTTCAAAATGATTTACATTTTCATCTTCATTTTCATCAACAAAACAGTTTTCATTTTCATTTTCAACAAATTCTATAAAAGTTTCATCTCTTCGAATATTTTCAATGTCAACATCGTTAAGTCCAACATCTTGTAAAACTTCTACATACGAATTTACCATTTCACTAACATGTGGATTTGAAGACGTACCTAGATTTGTGCATATTGAAACATTCTCCATAGCATTGAAAGAGGGATTTGAAGACATAGTAGGACTTGCTTGTATTCTTCTCCAAATTGACTTCTTGCAAATTAGCTTCATCTACAACCATGGTCTCCTCAATGTTTTTATCTTCAATAGTTGTGGAATTGGATGCTCCACCATCATTCATTGATTTAATTCTCATTATTCTTTGTCTTTGTCTTTGTTTCTCCTCTCTATTTGCTTCAATTTCTTTAGGAGTCAATGTCTTCCTCCTCTTATTACAAGCTTTTGAACCCATGATTATAAAATTTTCAAGCACAAATGAATGTGAATAGTGAAATTATTCAAAAAATTCAATCCAAATTGGAAGTTGAAGACCTATAAGGACAAAATTATTCCTCTTGTGTTCCTCAAAACAAGTAGATAACTAGCACAACTCCACTTTAAAAACTATTTTCTTCATGCCTCCTTTGAAAAATTCAATCCATATTGCAAGTTGAAGACCTTTTGTTCCTCCAAAAAAGCACAAAAATAACACAATTCTACTTCAAAAATGGTTTACATGATGCCTCCTTTGAAAAAATTAATCAAAAATGCAAGTTCACCACCTGTAAAGACAATAGCTGATGAGAAATAGCCCAATATGTCACACTCAGCCGTACATGTGAAGTTACAGACTTCACAGTAAAATTTACTAGTAAATTAAAAAAAAAACGGTTTAAAAAAAAGGGATCCTGTTTTATAATTGGGATCCCATTCCCCAATATTAAATGTGGGGACTGTTGACAAAGGAATGGGATCCCGTTTCTCTGTCAACTATCACCGCATTTAATATTAAGAAACAAGATCCCATTTCTAAAAAAATGAAATTGGATTTGCTTTGTGGTAAGGTTTTTGGCTTGTATTTTGGTTCGGGAAAAGCATTGGGAATCCGAACCTAGGCCTACAACCTAGTTTGACCTGCAAGTTGAAGGTCCTAACAATTTCAGAGAAAAATACCGAGTCTGGACATATGGTTGATGACTTTTTTTGTAGAACCTTTTGACGAAATTAAAACCCATTTTCTAAGATGAGACAGTGTAGATTCCAAATATGTAATTTTTTTACAATTGGATTATTTTTTCTATTTTTCAATTAATTTTTGATGAAATTGGTCCATAAAATTTAAATATCAAGGTTTTTTACTATTTTAATAACTTTTGATCAACATAACATTTTGACGAATGGATTGCACAAGAATGTACTTCAGAAAATTCTTTTCAATTTTTTTTTTCTTTTCAAAAAATGATAAGTTTAGGTCATCTTATGCATGTCGTACATGACGATTTTTCAAAATGACAAATATGGCTAATAAAAATTTAACAAAAAAAATCAATAAAAATTATCAAAAAAATTCAAAAAATGTGCTTAAGTGAGTCACAAATCTTTTCCCAAAAGAATTTAGAAAAATACGATAATTTAGGTCAAAATATGGATGTCATACATGTGCATGGTATGGTAAAAAAAAGTGACTTTTAAACAATGGTTTTTAAAAATGCCTATTGAAACTTAATTTGTACCATCTGGGTATTGAAATAAATTACATATTTGGAAACTAGACTCCGAGTACTACATTTTATGATTAGTGACTTTTTTGAAGATTCCATCTCTAAGTGCTTCAAATTTTAAGGTCAAATGTGTCAAATTCTGAAAATCAAGGAAAACACTTCCACTTTTTGGCCAAAAAGTGGACTCAACTTCTTGCTAGCACCCTTTGTCTAGGATTTTCTTATGCTTAGGAGATGTACAAAGTAACTCAAGAGTGGAGATCTGAGCAAGGGTTTTACCTAGATGATCTAAAATATTGTATTGAGATGTTATTTGAGATCTTGGAGTGGCCCCTTGCAAAATCACTTTAGATCGGTGGGTAGTAACCACACTCAATATTTTTCCCCTTAATGGTAATGGTGGATACATTATTATTAGATGGTTTGATACTATTAACTGTGTATTCATAAGCAACACAGGTTTAGTCGACCTAGTCCTTGGTTCCTAAACTAGAGGCTTTCCCTAACCCATGATTCTATAAAGGATATTTGAAAATGGTATGATCAAAATTTGAGGATCCTTGTTGATTTTCAATTTGTATATCTCCTTCATCTATATGAACTTAGATAAAATTTTTAAGTTTAAAGCATGAGGAGGTTTTATGTGCTTTCATTATGTGATACTCACATAAGTCATTGTCAGTCCACTAAGACGACTTGAAGGGTCTTGGTTCGTAATGTGTTATCTCTAAGAGTTGAATGAAATTAGATTGCAACAATTTCTTTGAAACTAACTCAATAGGTTCCCCTAAGGGCGTGCATTTTCGTCGTGGTTGGGTATTCCTCAGAGGACCACGTTGTGTTGTATTTTGAACCACATTGTTGTTTGTTCATGATTTTGTGGTGGGGTAGTGTTTTTTGGTGAAGGTCCTTTAAGATTGATGGTGGGGCATCCCTTGTTTATAACTTTAGCATTGACCACCCCATGTTGTTTGTCATATTTTTATTGAATGACCAAAATTTATTTGTATCATTTTTTTTTTTGAGTAATTATTATTTTCTTTGAAAATTTTAACTAGCCCTTTCCCAATAAGGGCTTTCTCAATGGATAGTCCTTTTTCAATGACCTCGAATGTGTTCAAGTAGTGAATTTGGAGATGAAACACCACATATTTATTAATATTTTCTATGAATATTTGTACTAGTTGCTTCTCTAGTATGTGACATGGGCACTTGCTAGCAAGGCTTCTCCACCTTTTTAAGAACAAAGAAAATCTTTCTCCATCCTTTTATTTTTCTTTACATAAATTGATTATATTTATGTCATTTAAAATTTTATAAGAGAAGTGTGATATAAAATTTTCCATCAATTAACTCCATGTCTTGATGCTTGGAGGTAGGTGAGAAAACCATTCAAGTGTTTGACCTCCAAGACTTCATGGAAAAAGTCTCATTAAGTATGTGTGATCTTAAGCTACGTCCAAAGAGGCCATGTGAATTCTCTTGCATGTTCGATATGATCTCCCTTCCCTTTATATTTGTCATATTTTGGTTTAATGAAGTTCATGGGGAAAGGAGGCATGCATACATGCTCCTGTCAAATGGATAAGGACATAAGTCCTCTATCGAGTGCATTTTCTTGTTTCCAGATACTTGCATATATTTGATGTATTTGTTATTGCAGGGTTTGTAGCTGTTGAGCTAGGATATCCATTATCGATGTTGTTGCATGAGTTATGTCTGATTGTGGATGATATGTTAGACCTTGAAAAGGGTTTGTGACTAGTTTTTGTTTTGATGATGTGAAGTAGAACCATGCATGTTTTGATTAATTGTATTGAAGTGATGTTGTTGCACTAGTTGCATTGTTTGTTGAAAAGGATTTGTGAAAGTGGGGTTAGGATTGGATTGTTATTGCTGTGGAGGTCCGTTAAAGTTTTGATTTGATCCAAATATTGTTTGATTCCAAGTTAGTGGTGTGTCAATGTTTTATGATGTGGAAGTTGTGTTAACTTGTGGTCCTAAAAAATGAAGGGTTTGTCCTTCGAGTTTTATTTGATTGATTTTGACTTATGGTTTTATGATTTACAAGTATTGTGTTGGTTTGTTGTGTTGCAATTTGAGATGTGAGAAATTGGTTTGTGGATCATGCACTGAATGTTGATGTAGGGGAATGTTAACAGTTTTTGTGTTATACGAGGTATGCCCAAATCACAAGCCTGTGTTCAAATGTTGTGATGTGGTGGTATGTAATGAAGTTGTGTTAGCTGCACCTTATCTTTGAGATACTGTATTTGATGATTCTCCTATGATAGTGGAAAAATCAAAGTCACCGGGGAGTCTAGCTCCATTTTGTGCAAGTGGTAAAAGAAATTTATTAGGGTTAGTGTATATGAGTTTGTCAAGTATTCACAAAATACTAGGATCTTGTGATGCATCATCTATTTCTTCTTGTTTCATATTTTTTTCGATGTTGTTTATGGTGTAATAATCAAAAGATGGTGGATTTTGAGATTGTAATGTTGATTGATCATTATACATTGACCCGAAGTGTAAATCACTATTGGGGTTATAGGTATGGTCGATGGTAGGATCCATTTCTTTTTGTTTTCCTTGGGATCTTGTTTGGACCATAAAATATTTGTTTATGATTTATGATTTTTGGATTTTTAAGATGTTTTTGGATTTTCACTTTTTGATGTTTTTAAATTTTTGGATTTAAAATGTTTTTGGATTTTTTTTAATTTTTTTTTATTTTATGCAATGCTGATATGAATTTAAGCTATATTTTTTGGATTTTTGATATTCTGCAAATGCTTATGAACTTAGATTTTTTAACTTTGATTTTGAAAGGGAGATACGTGACAAATTTTTTAAGGACCAATGTGATCAAATGAAGATACCTAAACCTCAAGAAGGATAACTGATCCAATGTTTTGATAAAAAATTGGACCTTAACTAGACTTGTGAGTTAAAGGTCCTACTTATTGGTGAGATAGTGAAAAAGGTAATAATGAGGTATAAGGTGTTCACAAGATAAGTAAGGACTGATCAATAATCTAGTTTGTTTTGCTATTCCAAGATGCAATATGAATTTCTAAGATGGTGGAAGATGAACTTAAATTAGGGATGCAATTTTAAGCTAGGTAAAATTGGAAAAAGTTGAAAATATAAGACTGAACTAGAAAATACTCTATTTTTGGATTTTGTTTATTGTGTAAAATTAGGTCTAAGTTCTATACTTTCTGAAATAAACTTTCATTTATCTGTATAAATAGATGCAGAAGAGAATAAACATATGTGGTATAGAACAAACAAAAATGCGGTGCAGACATAAACAATTACATCATAGAATTGCAACACATGTGTTACAATCTATTGGAATAATTGTGTAACAAAAATAATTATGGTACCAATTTTGACAAATGCAATGTTCTAACTTTTTAGGGTTTTCTAAACACATATGCATTGGAGAATTATGATAGTTATGGTTCTAATTGACACAATTGTGGTGTAGAAAAGGACATATGCATCACAAAAATCAACAAATGTGTCACATAGATTATGCCATTGTGTTTTAGAATATAGTTGTGGCACACAAGCTAATAGATGCAGTGCTCTATATTTTTTTCCCTAAAATCTAGTTTTTTCTAAGTGACTATATGTGTTTGATTTTTTAAATTTTGACAAAAAAACACTAATAAAACATTGAAGATAGTAAGATAAAGCTATGACTCTTTGAATCTTGGTAATACAGATAAAGACCCTAAGGCCAAGTGGTATCATTGGTAAGAACATGCCCAAGACAATTAAATACAAGCACAACTTAGCTATTCAATTAGGTATGTAAACTTGTAGTAGGCCCACCTCATAGTTAAGTGATAAATACTCCACCAGATCAGACACTTAAACAATTAAAGTAATTGTTCAACACCTTTCTATACGAAAGTAGATAGCTAGACGCCCAGTGACAGGCCCAATATGACAAAGGATTACCTTATTTCTCTCATTGAGAGGCTATTGCTAGCAACTCAAAAAGATTTTATCTTAGCTTAAGGGAGGACATGGTGAGTAAATTCACATATTGATCCTTGTACATTGCACTACTACAAATCATGGTTGAATGGCTCTTAGAATTCTAAAATCAAGGGTGTGTAGTAGGGGTCTACTATGAACAAAAAGAACATCTATAATAGCCTGAGTTGAGAGGGGTCTCCTCTCTACTCCTCACCTCCCTGTCTCAGTGAACTGAGGGTCATGGGGCTTAACTTCAAATGATACTAGCTTTCCTTGAGGTACAACTTTCACTCTCCCCCCTTTATATAGCATGTCGGGAAATGTTCTTGATATCAAAGCAAGGGGTGATGAGGCTCCCAAGTTAGTCTCACTATTGAATTAAATGGTTATAGTGCAACTTTTGATCCCCAAGATTATTCTTTGGTGTTGCATGGGGAGAGCATATATGTTAACACCATACCTCAGTTGTACAACAAGGCTACAAATTAGTGACGTTTTTGATTCCCAAGATCACACATGGTGCGAGGGAAGAGCATACATGCCACTAATCTACCAAACACAAAATACAACCATTATTTTTAAATCCCAAACAAGATTATTTATTCTAGAAAAATAAAGACACAATATTTTTGTAGATAGTCTTCGACAAAAAAAACCTGCATAAAACTCATTAGCATGTTTCAAAGGCATCTTTAATTGATGAGCTATAATAAAGTGTTAGTAATTTCAAGGTATTTCTTTGCCCAACGATAGCCACCAATCTGACAGAAAATATCAGTAACCCAAAGAATTAGCCTATTAAAATCAGAAAGTAAACCATAATCAGAATCTGAAACCTCAATGTTACCTCTCTAATAGATGCGATGCAGGGATATAATGAATGCATCACAAGTTACAAATGATCGCGGTTCTAGATCAGGATGAATGTGGTGTAGGGCAGAACAACTGTGGTGCAAAATCAAAATGATTGTGGTGCATAACCAAAACAATTGTGGTGCAAAATCAAAACAATTGTGGTGCATAACTAGAACAATTGCGATGCAAGTTTCAGTTGTGTGATAGAACCTGCACATACACAAATCAATAAAATACGTAAAAAAAAACTTAGTGATAGAACCTACACATACACAAATCAATAAAATACGTAAAAAAGAAGTCAAAAAGTATGATTGCAAAGTTAGGATATCAGAAAATAATTGTTAAACCTATGTAATGACTAAAAACAACAATTGTTAGCAAAACATTAAAAATTTAGAACATAGTCAAATGTAGTGTAGAACTATGACAAATGCGACACAAAAAAATATGCATGTCATAATATGACAGATGTGGTTCTTTCCACACACAGATGCGGTGCCAAATTCTTCGTATGCAGTGTAATATCATAACTATTACAGTGATGTTCCTATAAATAAAAAATATTAAAATTTTCACAAAAACTCGTTAGTTCACGTTGGGTTCACCATTTTGTTGACCAAAAATAAAATTTACAAAGTAGCATGAATTAATAACAACCACTAAACTATAATTCAATCTAAACTCAATCCAATCAAACAATGAAGCACAATCAACATAAGAAATCAAATAACAAAGCAATGCAATATACCTTATGTCAAGATTGATTCATCTCCATTACTCTTCCCTATTTTTCCTTCTCTTAGTTTGATGTGCACTATATTGCTTCAAGTTCAAATGAGTGTGATATGATAAATAGATGCAAAATGTCAAAGATTTGTGGTTAGCATTCAAATGGGAATGAGGGCTGATTTTATAGAAAAGCTTGATTTGAATGGATGACCAAGATCGAAATATGAATTGAATAGATCAAGGGTGGAAATTTTATGAGAGGAATTGACTACCTAGTTAACTGACTACAATTGGTTGCATGATTTCAGTTAACTATTTGCATGAAGTAGTCAAGGGATTTGATTGCTTCGTTAACTCAGATTGAGTGGGATATATGATTGAATTGATTGATTAGTGAAGTAAAATTGATTGGCTAGTCGTCTGGAAGAGAGTATTTATTAGAAATGAGGTGTAAATGAGATATTTAATAGTTAATTAATTAAATTAATCATTAAATGAATGTGCAAGTGGATATTAAATAAATGAATAATTAAATTTATTTATTATTGATGAGTAGATAATGTTGCATCAAGAGAATATAAGATAATTAAATAATTAAAGTAATTACTTAATTTAGAAAGTGGGAATGTGGATAATTAAGTAATTAAAGTAATTATTTAAATTAGGAAGTACAGATGAATGTTAATTAAATAACTTATAATAATTTTAATTTAATTAATTTTGAGGAAATAAAGGATAATTAATGACATAATTAAATAAATATGATTTATTTAATTAATTAGGAAGATCAATAGGAATTAAGGACGTAATTAAATAAATATGATTTATTTAATTAATCAGGAAGATGAATGATAAAGTGAATTAATCAAAGAACATAAAATCATTTAATTAATTATGGAATATGAATTAGTGATAAAAATTAAATAATTAAACATTATTTAATCATTAGGAAAAGGACAATATTTAGTATTAAAACTTTACTCGCATGCTAGGCCAATTTTAAATATCTACAAAGATTAGTAGTGTGGCTCCACTGTAAGAATTAGTAAATACTCACATGGTTGAATTTGTAGAAATTTTTCCAATAACTTCAACAAATTGATTTTTCTACTTCATCTGATTCTATGATGCTAATGATGCCCATTTTTACAAGAAAAAGTGATAACAAAACTCAAAATCTTAGTTGTAAAAGATGGTGGTGATATAGTAGCTATGTAGAGTAAGGCAATGCACAAATAAAACTATTCCTCCTTGCCATAAACTGAAGATACAAGTAAATAATTCAATGGTGGAAAATTAAAAGATAAAACTTCAATTAAGCCATTATATTTCTATCAAGGGCATTTTTGTGAGTGGCTCACTAAATTATCTAATCTACAAGTCATAAAACTAGTAATTATGCATTCAATCCTACAAATGGGATGTCAAGAAGCCAAAAATATTTTGAGAATAGGGGAGAGGGGATGATACATGCTCAAGGTCCAATATGTGTTATAGGACCTGCATGGATAGGGACCCATAGTGGTATGGCTATAGATCAATAAAGAAAAAAATTAACATCAATAAAAAACTGTATTATGCCCAAACATTGATCTAATATTTAATGCATAATATTTTTTAATCTTTTTTAGACTATAGGTATTTAATGCACAATATTTAGTTTCTATTTGTTTGCAAAATAAATATAGGTTGTCAACAAGTCAGACTGTATTCAAAGTACTTCTGACAGATCATAGAAAAAATCCTTGGTGCTCATAAAAGAGCCATATGGTAAAAGTAGACCCTAAATACGTAAATATAGAAACACAATTGTTACACCAACCCGAGACTCCCTAACAATAATGGACACCTACACATCAAAATAGAAATGCCACATCAACACTATACAAACCCATATGTCCTATCTTCGATTCATAATATAACTTATTATAACCAAGTTTCCCACTAGTACATGACCCCTTTAACATGTATAGGAATTTTCATGTCCCATCTAACGTGACCCCTTCAACATTTATAGGCATCCATCTGTCCCATCTTGCCAAGTGAACTGCACACCTACTGGTCACTTCACCTCCATGCCCACTTGCATCCAAAAAACAAGCTGTAAGGCTGCCATTCTTCCTAGAAAGACAAACATAAACAAATGCAAACATTCCACCAAACTAATCAACTCATAATTTAATGACCAAAACATATCAAATCTATAATTTATGTCATTCAAATTTCAAATTTGAAACATGATAGGAATTTAATACACCATACCAAACAAGCATGAAACAAATCATAATAATTCCCAATTCAAATAATCATGAAATCCTTACAAACTTATCTTATTTTGAAGTGAGCAACATTAGAGAAAGAGGAGTCATCGACACATAATTGAGTGACATAAGAAGAAAAGGAGGCAACAACATAGAAACAAGACTACCAGCTTCCTTATTATTCTAAGTATTACTCTACATGCATTATCTTAAGATTATTTATGCTTGTGAATGTGTTTCCCTTTTATAGAATGTAAGAGTAGTCCCTAGTTTGTTGATCATGTACATGTCTATATTGTACAAGTCTATTGGATGTGAGGTTTGTTACACTCTTACTATTTTTCATCACTATGCTTTATATTGTACTTTATTACAGTCATAGGTTAACAATTACATTTCCCTTATATACAATGTAAGTGTAGTTCCCAGTTTGCTGTGCATGAGTATGCATATACTATACATGCTTATTAGATATTATATTTACTAAACTATGACTTACTATTTTTCATCCCTTTTCCTTATATTGTTCTTTGGTAGAGCCATAGGTTAACACTTATGTTTCCCTTGTATACAATGTTAGTGTAGTTCCCAATTTGTTGTGTGTGAGTATGCATATACTATTCATGCCTATTAGAAATGACATTTGTTAAACTCTAACTTACTGATTTTCATCCCTTTTGATTTAATTTGTCTTCCATTACAGTCATAGGTTAACATTTGTGTATCCCTTTTATACAATGTAAGTGTAGTCCCCAATTTTCTATGCGTGGATATGTCTATATTACACATTCCTATCAGATATGAGATTTGTTAAACTTTGACTTACTATTTTTCATCCCTTTTGATTTAATTTGTCCTTCATTACAGTCATAGGTTAACAATTGTATATCCATTTTATACAATGTAAGTGTAGTTCCTAGCTTGTTGTGCATGGATATGTCTATATTGTACATGCCTATCAGATATGAGATTTGTTAAACTCTAACTTACCATTTTTCATACTTTTTGAGTTAATTTATCTTTCATTACAGTCATAGGTTAACAATTGTGTATCCCTTTTATATAATGTAACTGTAGTTCCTAGTTTGCTATGTGTGGATATGTCTGTACTATACATGCCTATCAAATATGAGATGTTTTCAACTCTGACTTATTGTTTTTAATTCCTTTACCTTATTTTGTAATTCAATATAGTCATAGGTTAACAATTGTGTTTCCCTTGCATACAATGTAAGTGTAGTTCCTAGTTTGTTGTGTGTGGATATGTCTATAGTTATACTATACATGCCTATCAGATACGAGATTCATTAAACTCCTGATTGTTATTCATCCCCTTGTTTTTTTCTTCACTAGAGTCATAGGTTAATGGTTGTAGTTCCTAGTTTGTAGTGTGAGTATATGTGTATTCTATATATTCCTAAGAATTCCAATGTTGATCACAATGAAGTTGTTCCACCCACTATTTTTGTCATAGGTTAACAATCTTGCTCTGTATATATGTATTCCTATGTTTTTTCAGTTTACAATATTTTTGAATGTCAATGCAACAAACTAAAAAGAAAACACATAAACAAACTAATTAATCTTCTGTTCAAGCATCACTGCCATATTACACAAAGTAAACTATCATTGAATATAAAAATTCTTACATATTATTGTTTGAAGAACTCAATATATGTTTTTATTTCCTTTAGTAGTATTGGTTTTGATTGTACTTATTTTGTGTAGATGAATAAGGAAAATCAAATGACAACTTTTACTGCAAAAAAGATCCATGAAAAGGTGGCCTTCCCACAAAAGAGGTGTTACATTCCCCCCAAAAGCAGATCCTCCAGTTAATGCGAACAACAATCCACAACCTGTTGCACTAGTAGTGGAGGTTACTACACCTCGAAGACCATAGAATATAACAATGCAGTTCAATGACTGTGGTCAACATAGGACATGATAGGGGAACTCCAAGATGTAGAGGACAACATGTCCATATAAGGGTTGTATAAAAAAAATGGAAAATCCCAATAGCCATGCTCTACAAATGGTCAGGTGGCCTTACAACTGTAGACATACAAATAATCTTAATCAATATCATGCATCTAATTCCATTTCTTCTATTAATCAAATAAAGTGATTTACTAGATTAATTCACTAACCATATTTAATTAAATAAATCAATTTGTTTTATTAAAATCCTCAAAATCCTCTTATTAATTAAATAAATCATTTTGTTTAATTAATACCCAAAGTCCCTTTATTTGATTAAATAAATCAAATTCACTAACCCACTCAAAGTTAATTAAATTTTAAATTAATTAACTTTAATCTCCATTACCCATTCTCTAACTTTTGACTCAACCTCGATCAAACTCAACTGTAGACTAACCCACCTACTTGCACATGAAAATCAATTTTTCTAATTAACTAATTATCTCATTTTCCCTTTCAAAAGAGAATATTCCTTCATTTGACTTTCTCATTCAAACAATTTCTTCCCCCAAAACAATTCAAGCACATGCATTTCATGTCTCTCAAACATGCATTTGGCGCCTCTTACAAACACATACTAAGTGTGATCAATCCTTACCCATTAGCATTGAGACAAATGCCATTGGTCCTTTTTAATCCCACATTCTTCCTATTCTTCAATTCTTCAAACCTCTAATCTATAAATAAAGGCCTTCTCTACTTGAAATCTATCCACAATTTTATGCATTTACACTATACACAAATTTTGTTTTCATCACTTGCATCTTGTTCATCATTTTGAAAGCTTATCAAGGGTTCGGAAGGGGCCATTTTCCACATCAAAGTAACACCAATCCACTATGAGATAGAGTTTGCATCATGTTTTCATGTGCTTTTGTTTAGTTTCATTATTTATTTGGTTGCATATTTAACATGATAGAGTATTTCATAGAGATGTTTAATTTGTTGTGTTTTGAATGACTAACATGCTAATGTGTTAAAGTTTTGAGCATTTGCAGATTTTAACATCTACATAATGGTGTTAGAAGGAGGGCAGGATCTCTATTCTTTTGTTGTATTTTAGTTCATTCTAAAATAATTCTGCCTACTCTCCATTGACAACAACTACATTACATATGAATTAAATTGCTGGTAAAAGTTACAGAATGCAACCACGTTTTTGGGAGATTGGGTGTATTTTAATGCTGCAAACTTCAAAATAATTGTTGTTCTCACATCCAAAAATGTTGCCTGGGGCATTTGTCATGGGCAAACTTCAATTTTTATGATGTTTTAAGTGTTTTTTTGTCATCAGCTAAGGAAAAAACGTGTCAGCAATGCAAAAACATCTTTGTAATTTTTGTTGGAATATAGGAGAGTAAAATCTTGGTAAGTTTGGAAGTTGGCCACAGGAAAAAAGTTATAGAATGCAGACACGTTTTTGGGAGATTGGGTGTATTTTAATGCTGCAAACTTCAAAATAATTGTTGTTCTCACATCCAAAATAAGTGTTTTTTTGTTACCAGCTAAGGAAAAAACGTGACAACAATGCAAAAAACGCCTCTATAATTTTTGTTGGAATATAGGAGAGTAAAATGCTTGGTAAATGCATTTTTTTTACTATCAATAAAAGAGGGAAATTGCAATTTTTCTTTTTGAGGAGTTTTGAGTATATTGCCAACGTCAAATGGTAGGGGATGAATTATTTTTTCTAGAACCAAGTTAAATTTTTTTGGTATTGATTGCGATTTTCTATTGACTAGACTCCCCAAATTGAATTTGCTGCAAAATCTACATTTAGTTTCATATATTCACATGGGTATTGGTCTTGATTTGATTTTTTAAGGACACCATACTTAGAGCATGAATTGTGTTTTGATTTTTAATGTTACATCTTTCACGTGATTTGAATATGAATTTTTATTTGGGAAATGCTCAAATCTATCTTTATTTAGAAATTGTATTTTGATTTCTACTGCTACATCTTTCACATGATTTGAATCTGAATTTTATTTGGGAAATGCTAAAATCTATCTTTATTTAGGATTTGTGTTTTAATTTTTAATGCTAAATATTATCATTAATTCTTTGAAATAAATCTCATCTCTAAGATTTTACTTTGTAATGTTTGCAGGTTAGGTTAGCATTGGAATTGAGCATTGGAATCGAGCAAAAGCAAGTAGATTAGAGTTGAAGAAAATTGAGCATTGAACTTGAGATTGACAAAGCATTTTTAAATGCTTAGGGCTTCCATTTTCTACTTTCGTTTTCTATTTTAGGCCAACTCACTTCAGTTTTGGGTTTAAAATTAACCACTGATTTAATCTCTTCAAGTTGGTTAAAATTGAACTTAGAAACATACTAGATTTTCAATTTGGTCTAAAATTGAACAAAATAACTTCAAACACTTGATTTGGTGCTATAAAAAGAACCCATTATTGTTTTTGAAGTCTAAAATGAACATTTGTATTTCTTGTTTTGTAATCTTTTTTACAAACTAATATCATTTAAAAGGTGTATGCACTTCTCTCACACTTCACGGTGATCTTAAGAATCAAAAGTCTTTTGGTGATATTAGGTTGTCAAAAAGATTGCTTCCACACTTCAATTTGGGCTTTTAAAAATTGAAAAAATCTTGCTAGTGTGAGTAAATACATTACATATGTTCTCTCTTTGTTCACACAAACAAAGATTGATCGAACTACAAATGTGCTTACTCACTTTTGTTTTCCTTTAGAGGGCTTGCTTGGTGGGAAAAAGTAATCACCCTAGGGAATGACCCAACCGAGAACAGGCTAAAGCCAAACGACTTCCACCCGGTATATAAATGTGGTTACTTGAGGAAAGTTCAAGTATCACAAGGATTGTTTTGACAAGAAGGGAAACAATGGTCTCTTGCCGTATGGATGATCCCCCATGAATGGAATGCCTACATTTGTTTAGAAGTCCAAATCCTTATCTATTTGTTGATGCAAGAATGGTTGTTCTAAATTTGTCCCACATTTTTACGACTATTAGTAGAAATGATAAGTATGCCATGGGAGTTTCATGGGTACTAAAACTTGGCTGACCCGAAAAGTGTGTGCCGTGGAGGGGAGCTAGTGTGGTCAAGCTTTTAATCATCTGCTACGAGTAGGCGTAGCTGGATTTATCCAAGTGGGAACTCAACAAATATTATCTCTTGACTATCCATAAGATTGTGCATTATCTTGGAATCAAAACACTTTGTTTGATCTAAAACATTGGAAAACAAACATTCAACATGAACATCAAATTTCAAACCCTTTAGGAGGAGCAAATACCTTTTGACAAAATCCAAGTGCTATTGCTTTCCCTAGGGATTCTATCCTTAGAGGTTTCTAAGTTTGGTTTATATCTCAATTTTCTCCTACTAAAGTTAACTTTAGGAAACTATTGCCTTGATTTTCTTGATTTCCACATAATGGACTTTGTGGGATGAAAAAGAAATTGGGACATTAGACATTTAGTTTGAAAAGATAATCAAGAGAGTGTTTGTGGTAAAAAGAACTCATTAAGAAAAGCTAAGAACAATTGAACCCCACACATGTGTTCCAAATGATTTCCCACACGATCAAAATCCGAAAACCAAAGTCCAAAGGTCTTAGTCCAAAAGCTCTCAAGAAACGTCTTTCTATGCTTTACGAATTTAGAGAGAGATTGGCTTACAACTTCTACAAATGTGCTTTAAGGAACAATCCCAATTTGTATCAATTCTATTGCCAACAAAATCGAAGACTTTTTCAAAGGTTTGAGTATCTCACATAGGAAGTATTACATGGTTTTCAAAACTGAGGTCTTGTAAACAAGAGTCTTTCTAGGTACACATAGGATCAAAATCAACCTTCATCCATCTTCAAAAACATCAATCAAAATAATCTCACCAACAACTCTTGGAAATCTTGAAAAATCCTCTATGCTAGACTTTTGGCAAACCCTTGAATCAAAAAAAATAAATCAAAGTCATCTTGATTGGCTAGGTGTGTATGGATGCATCCTTCTCCTTACACTTAGTCAAAATTATCATCTTATGAGCAAGTTTATCCCATAACATCTTAGGGTCTATTTTTTCATTATCCAAACTCAAATCCAAATCTAAATCCAAAATCAAAGGCAATCAAATCCAAATCCAAATCAAATCAAATCAAAATCCAAAATCAAAATCAAAAAGTACCAAAGTCTAGTATCCCCCTCAAGATTTCTCAATATTTCAATCATTCATATCATCCGTCCTTCATTTGTCTCATCATCATCGTTTGATCCTCTTCATCCTAGAATTTCTTTTTTTGTGCCTAAAAGTTTGGGTCAATCTAAGGATTTAGAGATTTATCTCCCACATTCCTAAAAAATTAATCCCTATTTTATGGTTTAAACTAGATCTCAACACAAGAAAAATATGGAAGCCAACAAGGAAACATCTACTTCAAGTGGCTTGAGTCAAATCACTCCTGAAATCAATCCCATTGGATCAAGTGATCCCCCACCCAACCTTACTCTAGTATCACAAGACCTTCAAGAGGGTCAAGTAGAAGACATCATCGACAATGTCTTGGGAATGACATAGGATGAAATCATAGAAATGGTCCAAAACCCCAAAAATCATAGGATTTTTAATACCATGATGAAACTTAATTGTTCACAATACATGCTAGAATTGGCAAAAGAAGGTGCTAAACTCCCTTTTGACTATGATATAAGAACCATTGTGGAGAAACCTTTTTAGAATATGTCGCTTGTACCATTCACCTCACCCATTCAAGGCACTGTCCAACCCATTCCACAATCCACATCATCTCTTGCCACGACACAACCCATTGTCAACAAGGGAAGTTCATTACTCCATGCTCTTCAAACACATCCCCTTGTCAATAATCAAAATTTTTATGCAAATACCATCATAGGAACATCAAATACCATCCCTCAAAATCCCCTACATCAATACGTCTCACTCATCTTCCATGACACCAATAATCCACCCTCTTTTCATGCAACACTAGCATATGCTCTTGACACACAAGTTTCTCTCCCATTGGTGCAAATGGGTCTATTTGAACAAGGAGGACTCTTTGGGGCTCATCCTCACTTGTTCTTGGAAATCTACCACCACTTCCACCAATCCCACCTCTGATTCCATCACCACTACCTCCACTACCACTGACATATACATCAATCCTTGGTTTAGGGAAACCCCCTCTACCTAACATCCCAATCACAAATCAATCGAACCAAAATAATCCTTTGAACATCAATCAAATCAGTGTATCAAATCCTTTGAATATGCCATCGATATCACAACAATAGGTGGCATCCATCCAAACAACACCATCAATCCCCATACATCAAAAGAAGGCCTCACAAGGACCCACCATATCAATCGCACCACTCACATCAACACAACCCCAAATCATCACTCAAATAGCAATTCCAAATCCTCCACTACTGCCACCAAATCCAAACACAGCAATCCAATACATGACATTACAAGCAGCTCATCAAACCTATCAAACAACACTCCTACAATACCAAAATCAACAAGCTACACTAGTTGCACAACAAGCACAAGCACAAGAAGTTGCCTAGGCACAAGCTCAAGCTTTGCTGCAACAACAATAGGCCACACAAGCTGCTCAAACAATGCAAGCCGCTCAAGCTACGCAAGCAACACAAGCCGCACAAGCCGCACAAGCCGCACAAGCCGCCCAAGTTGCACAAGCTTCCCAACAAGCTCAAGCACAAGCTCAAGCATAGTACCAAGTTGAACAACAAGCAACACAACAACAAGCATACCAACAAGAATTGTAGCAATATCAAGAGCAACAAGAAGTAACCCAACTCCTAGCCCAATAACAAGCATTGTTGGTACAACAGCAGCAGGCCCAACAACAAGCCTTGTTGGTGCAACAACAATAGAATCAACAAGCGTTGTTAGTTAAACAACAATTACAAGCATACTTTGTGCAGCAAAAAGTGCAACTACCTCCCACCAACACACCAAGAAATCCACCCATCACTCCCACAATCACACCACCTCGAAAAACCTTCATTCCACCTCTCGATCCTCAAGATGATGTGTCAGCACAGATCAAATTCCTCTCGCAACAAATGCTTGACCTCCAATCAAGGAAAACAACGAAAACACCAAAGAACTTGTCCCCTTACCTGTTTGACAGGAGCATTGTGATGAAATTGTTCCCACAAGGATTTGAAATCCCAAAATTTGACAAATACAAAAGAATAGGTAACCTTGAAGATCACATCAGGGAATTCCAAGTGCATTACATGGAGGTTGCATACGATGATTCATTCCTCATGCGACTATTTCCTGGAAGCTTGGCAGGGCCCGCCATGGAGTGGTTCTCTTGTCTCCCTCCTAGAATCAAGAAATTCCAAGAAATTGTTGACACGTTCATCCAAAACTATTCATTCAACATAGGGATGGATGTGAGTCTGGAAGAGCTATCCGCTCTAAAGCAATTCAAGGGGGAGTCATTTGCTTTGTTCTTATAATGATGGCAATCCAAATCCAATAGAAGCAAATGGGCCATGCTAGAGGAACAACAAATATGTACCATCATCGCCAACCAGCTTGAATAACTTCATCTTTGACATAACTGATGTGTGTAGTGAGGATGAGGACCCTGTTATAGATCTACCCATGTTGTTCAAAGATTCTTTCCTCTTTATGATTAGCACCCTATCCTTTGAGTCAAACAACTAAACCAATGAGATAAAGTTAGTCTATCCCCAACTCATCGACTATGACCAATGAGGACCGCCAATTTTAGACACATTAAAAAATGATGAGGCACTCTCGAAATTCATGAGATTGTGGGATAATATACCATGTGGAGATCACAAAGCAAGATTTGACATTGAGTTAGACACAGACACCTACTATGGAGAAATGATTGAATCCCTCAGTCACAAAAATGAAAATATGAGAATAATCTCTAGGTCTTTAAGTGAAAACCACACTGTGGCACTTTTAGACCCAAAAATAGTAAAAAAAAGAACATATCTGATGGTGAAAACCTCTTTGAGGTTCCAGAGGATGGGGGATTGAATATTCCTCATAGTGTTCTACATCAGGAGAAGTTAGTAGTTATGGCAGAGAAGTGTAACCCAGTCAACTTGGGATTAGAGGAAACACAACATATCACCTTTTATGCCAAATCATTGTTAACAGAGGAACAAGAGCTCCTATATTCATTCTTAAAAGAGAGAAAGGTGAACTTTGTATGGACCTATGCAGATATGCCTGGTCTTGATCCTGAAATTGTAGTTCATCATCTAGCAGTATATCCTAAGGCAAAGCTAGTGAGACAAAAGCTTAGGAAAATGCATCCCCAGATAGTCTTGTTGTTCAAAATGGAACTACAGAAAATCCTTGATGCAGGGTTCATACGGCCAATTGACTATCCAGAGTGGGTATCAAATCTTGTACCTGTTTCAAAGCCCACTATGGGCATCCGTATCTACACAGATTTTAGAGATCTAAACAAAGCATGTCCCAAGGATGACTTCCCACTTCCAAACATTGATATGATTGTAGATATGAATGCAAGACATGAGATGCTATCTCTAATGGACAGATTCTCCAGATATAACCAAATCGTGATAGACAAATAGGACCAACATAAAACGACTTTCACTCATCCATGGGGGACAAGTTGCTAGAACATGATGCCGCTCGGCCTAAAGAATGCAGGAACAACCTATTAGAGGGCCATGACACTAATATTTCATGATATGGTTCATAAGACTATGGAAGATTATGTTGATGACATATTGGCCAAATCTAGAAAGAGGCGGGATCACATAGTAGCGTTAAGTGCCATCTTTGATAGACTTGAGGAATACAAAGTCCGAATTAATCCAAAGAAGTGCGTCTTTGGCACACAATCAGGGAAGTTGCTAGGGTATATTGTATCCATGAGAGGAATCGAGGTAGACCCCACCAAAGTCAAAGAAATCCTCGAGATGGAGGCACCAAGGACATTGAAATAACTAAGAGGTTTACAAGGAAGACTCCAATCCATTCACTGATTCATAGCGCAACTAGTAGACAAGGCTATCCCTTACTCTCATCTACTCCATAAGGGGGTAGTATACAAATGAGATGAAAAGTGTGATCAGGCATTCAACAAGATCAAGGAATATTTTCTCACACTGCCATTTCTCATGCTACCTATTCTAGGAAAGCCATTGATTCTATACATATCGACAACAACAACAGCTCTAAGTGCTCTCCTAGCCCGACATGATGAAAATGGAACAAAGAGAGCTATTTACTACATTAACTAAATTATGGTAGGGTATGAGTTGAACTATACATTCATTGAAAAGGCTTGTCTAGCAGTGGTGTTTACCTCACAGAAGTTCAGGCACTACATGTTAGCTCATAAAATAAAACTCATCACCAAGATTGACCCACTTAAATACTTGCTTTCTAAAGCAATGCTCATAGGATAGATGGCTAAGTGGGTCATGATCCTATCAGAGTGTGATATCAAGTATGTGGAGCAAAAGGCTATTAAGGGACAAGTCATTGTAGATCAACTTGCAGAGGTGCCAATGTATTAAAAAAACCCACTAATATCAGAGTTCCCCGATGAATCATCTTCAAGCTAAGCATAGCAGACCACTAGAAGGTGTACTTTGATGGATCCTACACACAACATGGATTGGGAGCTGGAATATTTTTTATCACACCACAAGGAGACTACATACCAAGGTCATACAAGTTGTTTCCTTACACAAATAATATTGCAAAATATGAGGTCCTCATCATAGGGCTCAGAATAGTGGTGCAGTGGTAGATTATGGAACTCAAGGTCTATGGTGATTCCCAACTAATCATCAATTAGGTAAACGATGAATACTAGACAAAAGATGAAAATTTAACACCATTCAAGAAACTAGTGGAAAGCCTCAAAGAGTCTTTTATTGACATCACGTTTGAGTAGATACCTAGGGCTAATAATAGAGCCACATATGCTATGGTGATAATTGGATCCCTACTGGACATCCCACACAACGTCCCTAAGCAAGAATTCCTTGTAGAGCAACTTCTCATACCAGTATTCAGGGTACCAGAGTTTGAATTTGTGTGTTAAATCGTTGGTCGTGGTGATCCCTGGTATCATGACATATACACCTACTTGAGAATAGGAGTCCTTCTAGCTGACATCACCCTGAACCTCAAAAAGACCTTTGTCAATAAGTCATCCCGCTTTGTCATTTTAGGAGATACCCTATACTGTAGGAGCATTGAGGGAACCTTGTTATGATGCCTAAATGTTGAGGAGGCTTTGATTGCTTTAACCAAGGTGCATAATGACATTTGTGGCTCACATTCAAGTGGTATGACCTTGGCTAAGAAATTGCTGAGAACGAGGTACTATTGGCTATTAATGGAAAGGGAAGCTCACGAATATATTGAGAAGTGTTTACAATGTCAACAGCATGGGGACCTCATCCATGCACGAGCTCAAGAGCTCCATCCCATCATAACACCATGGCTCTTTTCATAATGGGGGCTCGATCTCATTGGAAAAATCACCCCCACCTCATCTAGTGGACATAAGTTTATCATCACTACCATTGAGTACTTCACCAAGTGGGTAGAGGACATTCCCATGACCTACATTACAGGAAAGCAGATATCCAAGTTCATCCTGAACTACTTAATTTTCTGCTACGGTGTCCATCAAGCCATTATCTCAGATAATGAGACACCATTCAAAAACTAGGATGTTCGAGACCTATGCTACAAATTCAAAATACAACATCACTTTTCCACTCCATACTACCCCCAAGGGAATGACCAAGCTAAGGCTACAAACAAAACTATCTTGAAAATCTTGAAAAAGACAGTCAATGAAGTTGGCTGTGACTGGCACTTGCAGTTGAATCCCGCCCTATGGGCCTACCAAACAAGTATTCACACACTGATAGGTGCAACATCATTCTCCCTGGTCTATGGATTAGAATCCATACTCCCCATTGAGATCGAGATCCCATCACTAAGAATATAATTGAAAATCTCATCACAGATAAAGAATATTAGGTGTCAAGATTAAACGAGCTGGAATTACTAGATGAGCAGTGCATGGATGCCTTAAACCATTTGCAAGTTTACTAGAACTATCTCAAGCAGAGTTATAACAAGAAGTTCAGGAGTCAAACCTTCCAAGTTGGAGAGCTTGTGCTGAAGGAGAATCAGAAGAATGTTCCAAATTTAGATAGCAAGGGAAAGTTTGAACCCAATTGGTTGGGACCCTTCATCATCACAGTGAGCTACAAATCAGGAGCATATCAGCTATCTACACCTGAGGGAGAGCCTCTACAGGAGCCTATCAATAGCTCCCATCTCAAAAAATTTTATGCCTAAACTTGCAAGGTATAAATCCAAAAATACAAAAAAAAAAAAGAAAATCCAAAAAAATTTAAAAAAGGATTGAAAACAGTAAAGAAAATAAAATCATCCTCTAGTGAAAACCACTTTGGTCGTACTTTGGGCAAGTACCCTGGTGAAAACCATGCAAACATGCGCCTCATGTAAATAAGCACTTTCCATCCACCATGATCCTTGCGACTTGTTTTGCATCATTTATCCATCACACTTCCATATCTCCATCCATCACCCATCCATGTCTGCATCATAGCTTGATCTTATGTTTGTATCATGATCCCTCATAGTACTACTCAACCCATTCCAAAGATCAATTTGTCCTGCCTATATTGGGGTAGTCTATCGTATCATGTTGGGGCCATGTTCTTATACTTGCATTGGATCAAATTCATGTATATTCTTGAAATCTTCCTTAAAATCAAAAAATCCAAAAACATTCAAAAAATTAGAAAATCCAAAAACATCAGAAAATCACAAAACCCAAAAACATTCAAAACATATCAAAATCCAAATACAGGTCAAAAAGTCAATGAAAAAAT
Source organism: Sequoia sempervirens (assembly GCA_007258455.2). NCBI lineage: Eukaryota > Viridiplantae > Streptophyta > Pinopsida > Cupressales > Cupressaceae > Sequoia > Sequoia sempervirens. The sequence goes on along the minus strand of VDFB02270651.1, from coordinate 645,254,494 downwards.
CAAAAACAGAGTCATCTTGTCTAACTACGGGTCTCTAAGCTCTGAACATAGGAAATTTTGATCTTTGATCATCCCTCGAGACACTTAGGTCAGTCCTTTAGGAGTCCGTCATAAATTGGCAATCTATTTGTTTATATCTCATCAATAAACGATTATGTGTCAGTCGAACTACGTGGTCTCTGCATGTATAACATAGGCAAGGCTAATCTTTGATCAGCCCCCGAGGCCCCTAGGATAGGTCTTTAGGTTAGGCTCTTGGTCAAAATCTTAGAAAACACAAAAACATTAGAAAATTTGAAAATCAGAACATTTGTAAAACATCCCGAAAATCCAAAACAACCTCAAAACATTTCAACATACCAAGAATATCCATCCCATTTCACTTTCACCTGCAATAAACATCAACTCACAAGACCTGAAATATTTCCCACCTCTATTGGAATACTACTAGTGAACTGGTTATTAGAAAAACTAAGTCTTTGGAGGTTTTGAAGTCTTGCAAACTCAGGTAAAATGGGTCCACTAAGAAGGTTGAAAGACATATCTAGTAGAGTAAGATTTCCATGAAGAAAAAAATGTTGAGGAATGTGACTGGTATGGAGGTTTCCCTGTAAGGATAAATCAACCATTGCAAATGAAATCTCCAATATTCTAAGGAATAATGCCAACCAAAGCATTCCATGAAGGGTCTAACACCCCATAATGCTACAAATACACAAAATCAGGCAAAGCTATTTTCTTGAATCCACCACAAATTTCACTTGGAATGGTGCCACCAAGCTTATTGTTTGATAGGACAAGGTTATTTAGCATTCTCAAAATAGAGTATTGAGTTGTTATCTGAACTAAGTCATCTCTAAGCTTAAATGTAGGCAAGGATAATCTTTGATCAGCCCTCGAGACACAAAAATACAAAAACATTTAAATAACCCAAAAATCCAAAAAAAATAACCTCATAACATTTTGAAAACATAAAAACATCCAAATATTTGAAAAAATCCATCCGTCTTATTTTGCTTCACCCACAATAATCAATCCTCCATAATAAATCAATTGTCACCTTCAACCTTTGGCAAAAAAATCAGAAACAAGTATAGCAAATTTAAAAGTGTAAACCCAAACGTCAAGGTATCAAGTCTAGATCAGTAGGTAAACAAGTTGGTCAATTATTGGTATCAATAGCCCATCATCCCATTAGTCTCAAAATCTTCTGATAAAATCATGTCCTAGGGTGCATCCTTCCTACAATGGACATCAACATCAGACTTCACCATAGTTTAGTCTTGGCTAGTGGTATGAAGAACATTGAATTGTTTGTTTACTTGATCTTTTCTTGTGATTTATTTTATTGCACCTATTCCCATGACCTCTCAAGGATGTCTATCTAAAAATATTTAGAGAGAAAGGTATGGGGCATTGATCATTATCTTTTTTTTGTTGTGTTTATTGGATGCTCTTGTAACATAATTTGGCGAATACTTGCTTTGGTAGGTGTGTATGGAAGAAGTTTTAGACAACTTGTTGACTATTTCATTGATAGGTTATGCCTTTCTGTGTTTTGGTCCAAGATGTTTGAAACTTCTGAAATGCATCCTAGTGATGTTTCCATATGTCAAGTGTGAATAAGAATACTCCTATTTGTTTTTTTTGAGTCAAAGTCCATCACACTAGATACATTACCATCCTGGTTATTTGTACCTTGATGCATTGTATCTATGTGTGTTATCAAACATAAGGAAAGTTATGCTCTTTACATCCCCACTCCCTAGATAAGAAACCATCATAATTCATCATCACATCTAATAAAGTCTCGATGATTCATAAACTTGTTGGACTTCTGCATCTTCTTAGATTCAAGGGTTGATCCCTATTATTCTTCTTATTCTTCTATCTTTACTAATATTTCTATCCAAGCATTAAATATGTTTGATATATCATAATAGACATGAGGTTACCCATGGTCGATGACTATCTATACATCATCAAATTTTTCTACATTAAACATTCGAGCTTTATAGTTCCCTCTGAGCTGAACTAATCCTAAATCTTTATCGTGAGATCGACCTAAAAATTAGAGTTTTCGTCCGATCTCTTGAGGGGAAAGTGTACTAGCGTACTTCTTTCCACTGCATACTTCTTTCCGCTGAGGCATCCGAACAAGTTAGAATTCTTTTGAATTTTGATCTCAACAATTTATTCTTTGAACTTGATGGAGCTTCCAAATTTTTTCTATTTTTAAGTTACTTGTAGACTCTGTCTGCTTCATAAACCCTTGTCCCCATGTGTCAGTAGGGTTTTTTTTATAAAGTCTTCAAGTATTCTAACGCTTTGTTGACCTACTCGGCCATTCACCAGTTTGTTAAGTCTTTCCTAAAACCACAGTGCACATTCATTTACCCGCCCCTTTGGTTAAGAGCACCGGTCACCTAGTCATCCCATCGACCTTAACTATTTCCTAAAGTTGGATTTTAATTTTCCCTGATGACTTAGGCTTAAGTCATTAGCCTGTGAGGGTCATGTCACCGTTGGCCTAACCGAGGCCCATTTTAAATACTAACCTTTCCATGTGCAATTTTTAAGATTTGAGGCTGTGGGAAGAGATCCTAACCGTACCTCGCTAGCTCATGAGCGATAAATGCCGGCCGATTAAAAGCTGCGAGATCAGTAAGATGAAGGCGCATGTCTTCATACGGATGTGGGGCCTAGTCTCCACTATCAAGCTTATGGCCCGTGGTTCTAAACTGATGACCAAGATCAAAAGCCAGAGATCATCTCCACCGTTCCCCACTAGCTTACGAGGAGAAAGTGAATGTCGGTTAAAAGCAGTGAGATTAGCGAAATCACGAAACAGGGACTGGTCTACTCAGTTTGATATATGGATGGAGCCCGCTAACATATAAGTTTCCATCCAAGGTGGGTTAAGGACATTGGATGAGGACACATCAGGTAGGCATCACTGAATCTCAAACCTAGTCAGCCTAGATGGAGCCACTCGATCTGCCATCTTGATGTGAGATCAACGAACTCTATTCAAAGTTGATAACACGACACATGATGGCCATTTTAATCTTGCAACCAATGGACATTAATGAAATATTCTCTACTGGTGTGATCATATTGATCTTCGTGCATGTGAAGACTTAATTGTTGGCAATCATGAAGTGTGATTTGCAGATTTCCATGCACTTGGGAATTAAATGGTGACAGTAAACCTGCCAAAAAATTTCCTAGTTTGTGCGTGTGTTTTTCATCAAGCATTTGTGGTTGATATCATCACTTTTCTCAATAAATAGAAATGACATGTTGCTATTTTCATTATAAAAAATGAGCTATTAAGTCCTCAAGTCTGTGCAGCAAGCCAAAATTTGAGTGTAGATTTTCTTGTAGCAAAATGAGTAAGGCTAGCACTCCATCTATCCCAATGCAAAGGTCTGCTAGGTGAAATCTATAAGAGTCTCATGGAATAGACCCGAAGCTCACACAGAGTGTTCACAAGAGTGTCCATGGTGAGGAATCTTCACCTGTGATTACTAGATGCAGTCACTGACTGAAAGCCCAGGTTGCAAGCTCAGAGGTGATGGGAATGAAAGGGAAAGAAGCTGCTGGGTCATCCAACAGAGTGTAGAGAAAACTTAGATATGCTCAAGGCTTGACAAAATTATCCTATTGATGTTACTGATAGCTCATTTGACAGCTAGATGGAGACATACTCTAGTTACCACTAATACCTTGCAACCTTAGGATGAGCTCTATCCCCTGACGAAGAGGTGTTATCTATCCTTGCTTTGGCTGTCAAGGCTCTGAGTGGATGGAATGACACCATGGTGAAACAAGACAAAGGTGAAGCTAAGGTTGAGGTTTCATCACCAACCCTTTCTACAACGCAGAGTGGCCTTGTGTATCATGGGGTGTGTGTTTCTGGTAAGAGGGCTTCTGGTTTGTGAGAAGGTGGTGATTAATGAAATTTTTGTGTTGATAAATGATTTATGTGGTTGTCGTTTTCTCTGCGTGCGTGGAAAATTTTGAGGCGTTGGATATTGATTGTGTGCCCTTGTGGCTATTTGGGTGTTGGTTTTGCTGCTTACCTAGCAGTGGAGGAAGATTTTGGTGGCACTTTACTTCTTCCTCATGATGGCTTTGGATTTTTTTGTTTTTCCCCATCTTAACAAAATTATCATGTGGGGAATTATGGGAAATGTAGGTGAAATTAAAGACAAAATAAAATTTTGTATTGAAATTGCATTTGAGCCAGTAGCTTGTTTGCTCCCTTATTCTATAAAAGGGAATTCAAGGCTGATTTGTGGGGATTCTGATCAAGTTTTGAGTTGGGTGCCTATCTGGGTAGAATATTAGGCATAGGGGAAAGAAAATGAATAGAGCAAATAACTTGTTTTGAGCTCTGATGAACATATGTGATTATATTAAATAGTTTTACAGAAGTGATTGAAATAGAAAACAAACGCATAAATCTGATACATGTGCTCTCCTATTGTAAATCTGTGTGAATTTTGAATGGAATATCAATGATGCCTTCATTCATCTTTGAACATATTTTTGAATGTGTGTCTCTATCTTTGCTTTGGTTCAAGTAATCAATTAAAATGCTTAAATGGGGTCATGAATTTGTAGTTATTTACAAAGGATTTAATAAGAACTCATGTATTAGAATTTGTGAGCTCCATAATGCTAAGTCTTTGTGAGAGTAGTCCATTTCATCATATTTAAAATCATTTATGTGTTACTGATCTTTGTGTATGTGACTCCGATGCCCTATGTAACAAGACACTGTTCTATTTTTAAATATTCACATAAAGGGTATATTAATTGCTTATCTAGTGACTGACTTGAAATAAAAATGCAAATTCATCTTAAATTCATTAATCTTGAGGCATGTATGTATCAATAATCTTGAGAATACCTTCATTTTGATGAATGGGCAACAACTTAAAGATAAGCCAATCTCAGTAGTTTTGCATAATTACCCTTCATTAAAATTGATCTGTGAAAATGATGTGTTCTATAAAGTATGAGTCAAAGTGAACAGAATAGGAACACCCTCCTTGGTCCCAAATAGCCTAAAGTGTAGAAGATCTTAGTCTTTGACTGAATCTTATTAGTTGGCCATTCATTGTAAGGGTCTTGAGTATAGCAATTGGCTGTTCCTTAGAGATTCCTTAGGTGCATTGGAAAACACCAAAAAAATGGCGACTCTGCTGGGGAGATTCTCATTCTCCAAATGCAGATACAAAATGCAGAGTCAAAGGGTAAAGTGAACTTGAAGAACCTGATAAATAATGGGAGTGCAGCAGAGATTGAAGGATCCGAGTATGACTCTGCTATGGAAGATAGCCTAGAATGTGAAAAAGTTCAATCCTTTGGAAGGAGGTGACAACTCTGACTCAAAGAACCTATTAAAGCTTTCTCTAATTGACCGGATCTATAGCTTAAAAGCCAAAGGATAGTTACTTGCTGCAAATTACTAGGTATTTTGATAAAAAATGAAGGAATAGGAGTGTATTATTGATAAATGAAGATGAATTTTCTCTTACTTGAGATGTAAATGATTCCCTAATAAGTGAATTAGCACTAGATGAGGGAATGATAGTAATATTTTAGCATGCTGTTGTGTATCAGAAAATTCTAGCGTTATGATGAAAAGAGAATGTTAAATTGTTAGATCTTAGGCAGCATTTGTAAGAAATACATATGCTAAGGTCTTAGGATCAAATCTGTAAAATGGATTGAAGTGATGTTTTATAATTTTCGGGCATATTGTCAATTCCTTTTTAAGAATTAAAAGTAAGTTGTCAATTCGACTTATCTGATATAAATATGGAAAATAGTATGCAAGGTGAATAGTCATTGTCTCACCAAGGCAATTTTAGTACTGATAGGTACAACACTATTAGCTTTGACAGTATTTGTGGTTACCCAAATGGGGTACCACCCAAGGTCAGGGAAAAACTACCAAAATTCAGTAGTGAAAAGCCAGAATCAACAAGCAAGCATGTCCAATAATTTGTTGATATGATGGGTGATTATGAAATAGACCCTAAAGATGTGGTTATGAAGCTATTTGTTCAATCCCTAAAAGGAGATGCAAGAGATTGGTTCTCTTTTCTTCCTATTTCCTCTATACATTGTTGGAATGAACTTAAGGCAACTTTCATGGACCAATTTGGTGAGAGGATAAACCAAAGTGTTGCAAGAAAGAATTTCATGGAGATTTCTAAGGATAAAAGGGAATTGGTCCCTACTTTTAACCTTTGATTTTCCAAGGTCATAAGGGAAATCCCTAAGCATATGAGACCAAACAATGCAAAGTGTTTGGTTGTATATCTAGGAGATTTTGGTAGTAAGATGGGCTTCTTGTTGAGAGATAAAGAACCTACCACTTTACAACAAGCTTATCAAGAGGCCACATGAACATTGAGAATAATTTGAAATATTCAATCATGAGAGGACCTATGATTGCTAGCAATAGTTATAGTAGTATTCAATCTATTGAACCAAGCAGATTAGGAGGTAAAATGGTTTTCCAAGAAAGGGAGCTCATAGATGTCATATCTACTTTACTCCCAAGAGATGCAAAACATGAGCAAGCATCAACATCACATCAACCAAGGATGGAAGGTCTAATTTAATTTTCTCTATCAAGAAGTTGTATGAAATGAAGAGACATGCAAATGAGTCACCGTATGACTTATTCTCAAGATTCTTAGGTGTTTTGATGGAGATACCCAAGAATATCAGGCCTAATGACTTAATGTGTATTAATTTTTTTTGTGAAGCATACATATGAGGATCAAGTCAGTGGTTTGAGGATCAGAAGCCTCATAGCCTTGATCAAGTAGTAGATTGGATAAATACTATGGAAGAGATTGAGCACGATCACCTGCCCCCAGCTATTTCTTAGAATGTGGGCAATAATTTCCATAGTGAGGAGAATCAAAGGCTAAGGTTGACAGATCAATGAGAAGCATCAGAGTTTGAGCAATTGACTATTGAATGTTGTTATTTTGCAAGCAACATAGAAGCAAGTGCATGTAGTAGTGATGAGGATGAAGAGAAAAAATGTGAAAATAAAGAGGTAGTACCTAATTATCTTCCTTGGGATGTCATAAGCTGTGAGCCAACACAAGAAGTGCAGGGTGAAACCTCACAAATTGATTTAGCTAGCACTTATCATGCACCAGGAAATGAGGGGAATACACTTGGCTCCAATAATATGGTACAAATAAGGAATCAAATTGATGATATCAAGTTTGGGCAATCTTCAATTGAGTATGATTCCTCTTATGAAGTGGAGATGGAATCCCTTACTTCTAGTAGGGGATATGTTAATATCCTTGAAGGTGTATGTTTCCTAGGTAGTGAAAAATTCTCTTCATGCAAATAATTCTCTGAATGTGGGTCAATTGTTATGAATGAAAATGATGACGAGGATGTGGAGAATGTTTCTTTTTTCTCTTCAAGTGATTACATTGATGTCGAATACACTGATGATTAGGATTATTGGAATTATGATGATGAGAAAGATGAGATACATCCAATTATCACGGATGTATGGAAAAATCCCTTGTTTGATGAACCCACAATGGACATTGAAGCTGTAAATGATAATCCTTGTTGGTGCAGAAGCAATCCTCCTTTTGAGGATACTCCTGATAAGTATCTAGCAAATATTACCAGTGGATATGTTGTCGATGGTATAGACAAAGATCAAGGTGATATTAATGTTGGAAACTTTGCCTCTAGTGATGTCACCTCTGATTTTCTAGTTCCCCAACTACATGGAGGATGTGGGGATGTAGACATCAATGAATCCATCTATAAACATGTGATTGAGTAAACTGTACTAGATAAGTGTGCCTCAGATTTTCTAGAATCTAAATGTAACGATGGATTTCATGATAAAGAAGTTCATGACCATGATGTCAGTTTTTGATGTAGGGTGGATATCCAAAATAATGTGGATGATTGTATTGACTTTCCTATGGTGACATGCTGTGTACCTGAAAAGATAACTGAAGTGTTAACTATTCATGTTCCACATGATGAACGCATGGATACTGAGGAAAATATGTTTTTTGTTGGAGAGAAAGAGTTATTTGATGATTCTACATAATATGCAAATATTGTGGTACTATTTCATCTATGTGAGGAGCAGTCAAAAGTAATTGATAATTAAGGGAATGATATAAGTTAGTATGATGCTGCAATGGAGTTATTTGCAAATACTCCATATCTTATAGACCTAATCATGGAACTTCTTTCCTCTCATGAGGACAATACTTGTGATAAACAGGTTGACAATAGGCCTGGTCATGTTTTCTTTCCTAAACTTACAGAAGACTGGCCAGGTATGAGCTAGAGTGTCTACGAGGCTTTCAAGTTTGATGAGAAAATGGAATGTGCATTTATAGCTCAAGACAGTGTGGAGTATGAAAGTTTCATCTTCCTAGTCTAGTTTGATGAACCTCTGATGCAGACAAATAAATATGGCAATGCTACATCAAGTGTCATGGATAGTGCTGATTGTGATGGTGCTAGTGGCTTGGAACTACACAATGTCCATATGGACCTATTACCAATAAAATAAGCCAAAGTCTCTGATAGATGAAAGAATTGTCCCTAAATTTCTGGGGCCTGGGGCTTCCACCTTCTGGAAATGAATTGCAATGTATATTTTGTAAATAGTGTACATAGGTTGGTTTGGTGTCTTTGCTTTCTATTGTGTCTACTTACCTTGTTTGAGTAAGCTCTTGGGTTTTGGTTCTCTACCTTAGTCTGCTTCAACCTGAGATTCAGATTCTTGCTATACCCACTGGGGGGTATACGTCCCTAAGCATAAGCCACTTATGGAGCTTCCAAAATTTTCCTATTTTTAAGTTACTTGTAGACACTGTCTACTTCATAAACCCTTGTCCCCATGTGTGAGTAGGGTTTTGTTTATAAAGTCTTCAAGTATTCTAAAGCTTTGTTGACCTGCTCGGGTAATTGGCAGTTCGTTAAGTCTTTCCTAAAGCCATAATGTATGTTCATTTACCAAGCCCTTTGGTTAAGAGCACCGATCACCCAGTCATCCCATTGACCTTAACTATTTCCTAAAGTTGGGTTTTAATTTTCCCTAATGACTTAGGCTTAAGTCATTAGCCTATGAGGGTCATGCCACCATTGGCCTAACCGAGGCCCATTTTAAATACTAACATTTTCATGTGTAGGTTTTGAGATTCGAGGCTGTGGGAAGAGATCCTGATCGTACCTTGCCAGCTTGCGGGTGATAAATGTCAGCCGCTTAAAAGATGCGAGATCAGCAAGATGAAGATGTGTCTTCATACGGATGTGGGGCCCAGTCTCCACTATCAAGCTTATAGACCATGGTTCTAAACTGATGATTGAGATCAAAAGGTAGAGATCATCTCCACCATTCCCCGCTAGCTCAAGAGGAGAAAGTGAACGTAGGTTAAAATCCATGAGATTAGCGAAATTATGACACGTGGACCAGTCTACTCAGTTTGATATATGAATGGAGCCCACTGATAGATAAGTTTCCATTCGAGGTGGGTTAACTCCATTGGCCGAGGACACATCAGCTAGGCATCACTGAATCTCAAACCTAGTCAACCTAGATGGAGCTGCTCAATTTGCCATATTGATGTGAGATCAACAACGTATATTCAAAGTTGATAACATGACACGTGATGGCCATTTTCATCTTGCAACCAATGGAAATTAATGATATATTCTCTATTGGTGCGATCAAATTGATCTCCGTACGTGTGAAGAATTAATTGCTAGCAATCATGAAGTGTGATCTACAAATTTCCATGCACTTGGGAATTAAATGGTGAGAGTATGCCTACCAACGAATTTCCCAGTTTGTGCGTGTGTTTTTCATCAAGCATTCATGGTTGATATCATCGCTTTTCTCAATAAATAGAAATGATGTGTTTCTATTTTCATCATAGCAGTTGAGCTGTTAAGTCCTCAAGTCTATGCAGCAAGCTGAAATTCAAGTGTAGATTTTTTTGTAGCAAAATGAGTAAGGCTAGCACTCCATCTGTCCCAATGTGAAGGTCTTCTAGGTTAAATCTAGAGGAGTCTCATGGAATAGACCCAGAGCTCACATAGAGTGTTCACAAGAGTGTCCATGGCGAAGAAATCTTCACTTGTGATTACTAGATGCAGTTACCGACTGAAAGCCCAGGTTGCAAGCTCGGAGGTGATGGGAACGAAAGGGAAAGAACCTATTGGGTCATCCAACATAGTGCAGAAGGAAATTAGATATGATGAGGCTCATATGTTCAACAAAATTCTCCTATTGATGTTACTGATAGCTCGTCCGACAATGAGATGGAGACAAACTCTAGTTATCGCTGGTACCTTGTAACCTTAGGACAAGCTCTATCCCCTGAGGCAAAGGTGTTATCTATCCCTCCTTTGGATGTCAAGACTCTGAGTGGACGGGATGGTGCCATGGTAAAACAAGACAAAGGTGAAGCTGAGGTTGAGGTTTCATCCCCAACCCTTGCTACAATGCAGAGTGGCCGTGTGTACCATGGGGTGTGCGTTGCTGGTAAGAGGGCTTATGGTTCATGAGAAGGTTGCGATTAATGAAATTTTTGTGTTGAGAAATGATTTCTATGGTTGTCATTTTCTCTACGTGCATGGAAAATTTTTGAGGCGTTGGATATTGACTATGTGCCCTCGTGGCTTTCTGGGTGTTGGTTTTGCTACTTAACCGATAGTGGAGGAATATTTTGGCGGCACTTTGCTTCTTCCTCATGATGAATTTGGAGTTTTTTGTTTCTCCCCATCTTAATAGAATTATCATGTGGGGAATTTTGGGAAATGCAGGTGAAATTAAAGATGAAATGTATTTTTGTATTGAAATTGCATTTGAGCCAGTAGCTTGTTTGCTCCCTTATTCTATAAAATGGTATTCAGGACTCAATTCTAATCAAGTTTTGAGTTGGGTGCTTATTTGGGTAGAATATCAGGCATAGGGGAAAGAAAATGAATAGAGAAAATAACTTGTTTTGCGCTCTGATGAACATATGTGATTATCTTAAATAGTTTTACAAAAGTGACTAATATAGAAAACAAACACATAAATCTGATACATGTGCTCTCCTATTGTAAATTTTTTTGAATTTTGAATGGAATATCAATGATGCCTTCATTCATCTTCAAAAATTTGTTTGAATGTGTGTTTCTATCTTTGCTTTGATTCAAGTAATCAATTAAAATGCTTAAATGGGGTCATGAATTTGTAGTTATTTACAAAGGATTTAATAAGAAGTCATGTATTAGAAGTTGTGAGCTCCATAATGCTAATTATTTGTGAGTAGTCCATTTCATTAGATTTAAAATCATTTCTGTGTTACTGATCTTTGTGTATGCAATTTTAATGCCCTTGGAACAAGACTTTGGTCTATTTTCAAATATTCACATAAAGGGTGTATTAATTGTTTATCTAGTGACCGACTTGAAATAATAATGTAAATTCATTATTCTTGAGGCATGTATGTGTCAATAATCTTGAGAATACCTTCGTTTTGATGAATGGGCAGCAACTTACTTAAAGATAAGCCAATCTCATAGTAGTTTTGTATAATTACCCTTCATTAAAATTGATCTGTGAAAATGATGTGTTCTATAAAGTATGAATCAAAATAAACACAATAAGAACACCCTCCTTGGTCCCACAGAGCCTAAAGTGTAGAAGATCTCAGTATTCGACTAAATCTTGTTAGTTGGCCATTAATTGTAAGGGTCTTGAGTATAGGAATTGGCTGTTCCTTAGAGATTCCTTAGGTGCATTGGAAAACACCAACAAAACCAATGCAACAGGTACATAGCTTCAAAGAGGGGCAAAATGTAGAAATGCAAATAATCTTAATCAATATCATGCATCTAATTCCATTTCTTCTATTAATTAAATAAAGTAATTTATTAGATTAATTCGCTAATCATATTTAATTAAATAATTCAATTTGTTTAATTAGATGCTAAGATTTTTCAGACTTTCAGATATGTTTCGGATTTTGATTTTTCCTTTTGATTTTGTCCTTGATCTTGATTGGTTTTGATTGTTTTGATTTTGAACAAAAAGACCCTAAGATGTTGGATAATGATCTAAGGGATAGATTTGTTCAAAGGATGATGGTTTGAATATGTGCGAGAAGAAGGATGCATCTACCCACACCTATTCAAATAAGATGAGAATTTAGCTAAGCATACGAAGAAGGATGCATCTACGTATACAAATCTAAGTAAGATGATTTTGATGATTTTGACTAAGCATGTGCCAAAGGATGCATCTACACATACCTAACCAAAGGTGATTTTGATAATGTTTTTAGGGATTTAATCTCAAGTATTTGATAATGTTTGATTTTGCCAAAGAAAGCCTAGCATAAGGATGTTTTCAAGATTTTCCAAAAGGTGATGGTGAGATGATGTTTTGATGTTTTGAAGGATGGATGAAAAAGATTTTGATATGTTTTCGATCCTAAGGTGAACCTAAAAAGATACATTGTTTGCCTAGACCTAGGTATTGAAGAGCATGCAAATGCTTCCTAAGAACCTTTGTGACCAAGAAATGATTTCATTTGAACATTCATTTTTTTTTGGATTTTGAAACAATGATTTTTGCTTTGGATTTTGAAATCGTGAGTCTTCAACACACTTGAAAGTTCATTTTGCTTAGCTTTGCTTAATGTCTTTATTTTACCAAAAACACTTTCTTTGATTAAGTTTTCAAACTAAGATGTCCAACATGTCTTAATTTCTTCAAACCCCACAAGATATGTAGAAATTCAATGAACTTAAGGCAAGGGTTTTCCTATTGTTTACTTAAGGAGACAAATTGAGATATAATCCAATGTTTAGAAACCTCTAAGGATGTGAATCCTAAGGGAAAGCAATAACATATGGATTGAGTCAATTGTATTTGTCCTCAAAAGGGTTTGAAATTTGGATGATGTTAATTGTTTGTTTTTGAGATGTTTTCGATCAAGCAATGCATTTTGTAACCCAAGAATAAGTACAATCCTATGGATCTGTAAGACAATATTTGTTGGATTCCCACTTGGACAAGTCTAGCTATGCTTATCTCTAGCAAATGGTTAGATGCTTGACCCCATTGGCTCCCCTCCACGACACTCACTTATATGGGGCAGCCAAGCATCAACACCCATGAAACTCCCATGGCATGTTTTCCATTTCTACTAGAAGACTATAAAAGTGTGGGGTGGCTTCAGAACGACCGTTCTTGCACCAAAAAATAGATTAAAGAATTTTGGAAAATTCTAGCATATGGGTTTTAATAAGGACTTTTCGTTCGTGGAGATTGACCCATATGGAAAGAGTCCCCTTTCGGATCCATCTTGTCAGAATCAACCACGTGATATTGGCATTTCTTCCAATATCCACATTTATATTCCGATTGGAAATACTCTTGGCTTTAGAGTGTTACCCATTAAGCCGTTCCCTTGGGTGAGTAATTTTTCCCCAAGGCGGGCCCTCTAGGATTAAAAAAAGTGAATGAAGAACAAAATATGTAACTCGATCAATCTTTGATAGCAACAAAGAGAGAGAATATATGCGAAAATTCCCCCACTCACACTTGCACAAGATGTTCAATTTTAAACCCAAATCAAAGTGTGGAGGTGATTGCTTTATCTCAACCCAAATTCATGAAGAAGACCTTTTGATTCTCAAGATCACTATAAAGCACGAGAGAAGCGCATATGCCCTTTTCTAATGGCTTTAGTTCAAGTAAGCCTTCACAACAAACAAATTTACACTTGTTCTTTTTAAATCCACAAAGCAATAATGAATTCATTTTAGAGCACCAAAAGACAAGTGATAAACATTTTGTTCATTTTGTTTACCCAATAAACAAAATCTAGTAAGTTGTGATCCTAAAGTTTGTTTTAGCCTTTGCAAGAAATGGAAAAAAAATTCTTTTTAAACCCAAACGAAAATTAGTGTCCTAAGAAAGAGATAACAAATTCTTAAAGAAGTGTTAAACAAACACTAAAGTGTTTAAAAACACTTTGATTTTGTAAAACATTGTCCTCATGTTCCTCCTTTCTTTGTTTTTTGATTTCCAACCTACAACGAAGAAAAATAGTTAGATTCTGGAAAAACACAAAAATTAAAAAGCAAAAAATAGAGGATAAATCAATCATAAATCAAAAGCACGTGCTAAAATTAAGTTTTCCCTTTTCACTGTCTCCCAGCATCGCAACTCGTGACTACGTCACAGTTTGTTCTCCCAGCGGTGCCCTCAGAGTGCTGCTTACCAGTCAGCGTCGCTTTGTGTCGGGACAGAGAGCTCAACTGCGTCGCTCTTTTCAGCCTGCGTCACAGTTTTCAACCCACATCGCAGTTTTCATCTAGCATCGATGTTTTTGAAAATTTGAAAATTCCTACCAGTTAATGAGTCTAGCGGCAAAGTTTGAAATTCAAATATTTTGGCGGGACGAGTCCAACGGCGCAGTTTGTGTTTAAAGCGGTGCCATATAGCGACGCTGAGAAGTCAGCGGTGCCAAAACAGCGACACTGAGCTCCTAGCATTGGAATTTTCTGTGTGTGAGTGAAAATGCAGAATTTTTGAGAAAAATGGATTGAATGTGAGATGAAGCCCTCCTTCTAGCACCAAATGTGCGAACCCCAATCTAAATACGTGCAAAACAAAGAGAATAAACACCTCAAGTTAGATATTGTAAGCATAAACAAGGATTCCCCATGGAATCCATTTACAACCTCAAACTAGGAAAGAAAATAGCAAAGAACACAATGAAAATGATAAAATAAAGATTAAATCCTAATTAGATGTGCAAACTCATGATCCCATGGGGGAATTGGTGCCAATTTGATGTGAAAATTGGCCCTTTCCCAATTCCTAAGATTGCAAGCTTGATTGTATTGATGATATTGATCCACTTTGTTGATGAAAGATGAGAACTCCAAGCAAAATCTGCAAAAAGCCTAGCTAAGAATTCAATGATGGATGGAAATGGCTAAATATTTTAGCATAATAACTTTGCAATGTTTGTGGATGATCAAATGAGGATATGAGAATTTTATTTATAGAATTCCAAAATGGATGAATGTCCAAATTTGAGCAATGTGGGACTAACATTCATCCAATGATATGATGCCACTTGTCAAGCTATGAATGGATGGAGGATGTGCAAGATTTGGGGTTTGTGCCAATAAATGCCAATATTTGAAATTAAAATTTGTTGAAATGAAATGTAAAAGGGAAGGGAAAATGCAATAAATGCCACTTGGCTCAAGGCAAAGGACATGTAAGATGAATTTATTGCCTTGTTGAATGTACATGTTGGCTTGAAATTTTTGAATTCAAATTGAGAGAATATTCCAAAAGATGCCTTGTGATGAAAATAGAGATTTAATAAATGAATTAAATCTATTTTCATGTGCAACTTGTATTATCTAGAGGATGGGACATGAGATGAGATTAAAATAATCAAGGGTTAATTAATTTAATGAGAGAGGTTAGATGATGTGACCTATTTGACTCAAATTTATGAATTTATTCAAATCAAATAAGAGAGGAATATGACAAGATATTAATTAAATAATGGTTTTGATTTATTTAATTAAAAGAGATGGTGTTAGATTAAATCAAATAAGGTTTTAATTTATTTAATTTAATGGATAGACTTTAGAGATTTAATCAAATAAATTGATTATTTAATTAAATAGGGATAATTAGATCAGATGGATTGATTTAATTAACAAAAGAGATGAATTGATTAGATAAAATGATTTATTTATTCAAGAGTGGAATATTGATGAATTTAATCAGATAGGGGAATTTGATTAAATGGTTAGATCGATGGATAATCCAGGAAGAAACAATGTTAGTAAGTCAGGATCAGATGCATGATGTCAATCAGTATATTTTACATGTCTACAAGAAGGATCAAGATATGACCACCCAATCTTGATGTGCTCATGGATGACATGCGTACTATCAACACATTTTAGGTCAGCACAGGTGAGGATGCTTCTGCAGTGCAAAACACCCTTAGCCTTTCAAGAGTTGCTATTTCAAGAGATGATGTCACACAAAAATTATTGTCCACTCTTCTAGATGATAAATTGTAGTTAATTTAAGGGCTGCAACACCCTTAAAAAACTACCTTAAAATCCTTTTAAAATCCTCACAAACATTTAGTCAAACAATTGGCAACAATGCTCTAAAATTCAAAAATTTGGATCTGCACATATGCACTCTTATTTGCGATAAAAGGAATGATGGATTACATCAATAAATCAGTCAAGAGGGATTGATAAAAAAAACTAAAAATAAAATGCATTCATTAAACATGCCATGAAACTACCATGACAAGGTTTCAAGCTCAAACAATGAGAGCTTATGCCAAACAATGCATTCTCCAACACCTAGAGTCCTCCTGTAGCTTCTCAAACTTGCCTCTTTCAATTTGGAATTGATATGGACTATGGTAGAATAGTCCTAAACCTTCAATAGAACCTTCAAAAAACCTTCTCCATGAATTCCACACCTTCTTCTATGAATTTTCTTGTTTTCTTCAAAAACTCCCCTCCAAAAAAATGACCTCCTTTTCTATATTTTTTCACCATTTCCATGATTTTTTTCATATTCATTTTTCCTTCTCCAAAAAATCACAACTAATTTTGAGCTGCACCATTAATTCCCACCAAAAATATAAAAATAAAAAACATTAAAATCCAACCAATCAAAATCATAACTCCCAACAACCATTGGTTTGACCACTTTCACTCGAAAAGGCCAAAATCCAAGATTGGCTAACCTGGGCATCCACTTCCTTTAGTCCCTAATTTTTAGGGATTTTTGAAATTCATTTTAAAACATTGTTTTATTCAATTTCCACACCTTATGAATTCATTTTCAAGAGTTTAAAAATTTGAAAATCAAAATTGCATTATTACCTTGCTTTTTCGCCTACTTTTTCACCTACTTTTTCACCTACTTTTTCACCTTGTCAATGTTTTTCATTCTTTTTGATCACTTCACACAAGGATAAATGAAATTAATCATTCCAACATTATTTTCCACCAAATAATCCATCTCAAAATCAAAATTTCAAAATTGAAACAAAATTTTAACCTTCAACCAATACAGGATTGCACATAGCCATGGATGCTCCTGCATTAGACACCCACGGTAGAAAAAAATGTTTCATGAGTGTGACTCATAAAAATTTGTAGATTCCATGCTCAAAATAAATCCATCTTCCCACCTTTTCCATTTTAACATTCTTTCTCACATATCCCTACAACTTGATATCTCTTCCATCCTTCATTCTTCCTCTCTTTCTCCCTCTTTTCACATAATTCATCTCCCACCAACCTACACTATAAAACTCTAGAAAATCATAAAAAATAGTTTCTTCATCATCAAGAAAGTAATTGAATCCATGAATTACCTTTATCTTTTTTATTGATGCAACCACTTGTTCATCATCACCCTTGGTTACAACACTATGCTCTTCCTCCTCCATGCCTTCTAAAAGACAAATTTCAGCTGCAATCACTTCATCCTCTATATTCTCATCAACATTAGTAACACAATCAAAAGATTTATCCTCTCCAATATGCAATAAACTATCATTCATACCAATCTCTTTATCACATAAGTCAAGAAATGATGCAAAGGGAAGTTCACCAAACAACTCAATGTTCTCCTTCTCATAACCTTCCTCACTTTCAACCATAGTTCCTTCACTTTCCAATGCATTCCTTGCTACAACATAATATTCTAAATCACTTTTATCATGATCAAATAAATCAGATTTAACATCATTCTTACAAAAACCATATTTTACCTCTCTTGTATGCCATCAATACTGCTGCAACTTGCATTAGGGTGATCCCACAATAGTGGTTTACAATTTTTGGCCAAACTGGACACTGGAATAATTTTTTTAACTAAATCTTCACTTTTAGGCACCTATAGCAGCTAAACCATGAGGAATTTGAAGATGATGCAAACTAGAGCTTCGTGAAAATTTGTCTATATATTTTAAATATATTTTTTTCAAAATTTTTGGAATCAGATTGTACTTCTTTTTCCATCTCCCTCGAAAACTAGTTTTTTTCAGAAAACAACATTTTTTAAAAGTGACACTCACTGTATAACACATAAATTTTTTTCCATGAAGGATAAAATTATTATTCTTTCAAATTTAGATTTTAACTCCGATATCTAGTGCTTCCACTTGGTTAGATAGTTTTTATTGAATATTTTTTCTTTAATCAAGTTTCGAAGTCAAACCAATTACAATTCAGACATAGCACGCGTATAACACAACTTTTTTTGTATGTATCAAAATTAAATTTTATTTTTTTGTTGGATCAAGGACTTCAATATTTAGTGCACTCATATTTTTAATTTTTTTTTTGAAAATCTTCTACTTTTCCACATGTGCAAAATAGAGAGTTTGATTTTCAGTGAAAAACCTACATTCACAAGAAATAAAAAAATATAATAATAAAATTAAATTTATTTAAAATTATACTTTTTGGGAATTTTATAATAAGGACTACATACTCACAAAAAATAAATTTTAAATGAATTCATTTAATCCCCCAAAAGGTAAATCAAAAGTTATTTTTTATCAACATTTTGATAGGTGTAAAGGAGACTCTGTTATAGGTATGGTTTAAAACTAGCGGGGTTCTATCTAAGGGGGTTTGATCTAAGGTATTTTGATCAAACCCTCTTCAATTGGAATGCTTTAAATAAAACTTTTAAAGGATTAAATCATTATATTTTCTAAAAATATGTGATTTCAGCAAAAAATAGAATCTCCCATAAATTGTAAACCAGCTTTGTGGGATCACCCATTAGCAAATCAAAATCTTCATATTCATCCTCTTTCACTAATTGTTTAACTCCATTAACCAAAAATATTTCATTTCTATGACATACCTTTCCATCTTCCTCATTCAAGGGCTTCAACTTGTGTTTGATTCCATCCTTTGTCAAAGAGTATGTATTAGCATACCCATCATGCACTGTGTTGATGGTGTTTTCTGTACAACAACTTAGAAAAGATACAAGTATTCTATCTCTCTTGAAAGGTAAATCTCTATCAGTAAGCCTAAAGAGATAACCCCAAGGTCTCTAATGTCAAGTCTTGACAATGTAAAAACAACTCAGTGATAAATGTGAAAATGTTGGTAATCACAAGGGGCCTTACAAATGAACAATGCTAGATCTTGAAACCTATCATATTTTGCAATATGTTGATACTTCGAATACCAAATCTAACCCAAATAAAAAATAAATAGAAAAAGATAAGGGTTTAAGAGAGATTTGTAAGATTAAAACTATTCCTAAGATCAACAATGCAAATGATTAATACTTGAAATGGACAAACCCCTTAAAACTAATTCTTGCACAACCTAGATTTTATCTGCAACCTAATAAGAATAGTGCAATCTTCTAAGGAATTAAAGATTTTTAGATCATGAACATTCATTCAAACCAACCATGTCTGTAATTGAAATGAATAACATTCACAATTGAACTAAGCAAGAAATATTAGGTCCAGGCTAACTTTACACTGCAACTCACAATCAACCAGTTGAAAAAAGTATGGAATAGGCTAACCATAAACACCATTGAATCATATCTAACCTTAAATATAACATATATCAAATAGCTGTAAGTAATCTTTGAAGATAGAATAACAAGAACCATGCAAGATAAGTCAACACAAGAGAGATCACCAAAGCACAATGTCTTCAATTGTATTGAATCACCCAATAATAGCAACAATTCCAGTATTCTGTGTTATAGCCCTTGCTTTAGAAATTAACTCCTAGCTCTATCCTTTGCTCTATCACTTGCTTGAAGGTATAACTCTCTTCTAACTAGCCTTTACAAATGAGGAAAAATTCCATACTTATAGAGATTCATGATATGTCGACCTAATTAGGGTTACAAAGATAATCGGCCACAAACAAGTCAGCCTAGAAAGTTCCTAAAATAAAATATTGCATTAAATGCTTGTAGCTCCTTTCTAGGTCGGCCTAGATTCTCCAATGCAGCTTGGTCCAATGCATGTAGAAGATGAAGGAGGGATAAAGGGAAGCAAAAATTTTCAAGCAATTATTCATTAATTGGTCCCTTGTCTTTATCTTGACCCATTTTATCTTGCACCTTAAGGAAAATCCCCTCTAGGTCAGCCAAAGGTGGAGTGATTAACACTTTAAATTTCCTCTCAATAGATTTAATCTCCTCCCTTGATTATTTGACGACCCTATCCCATTCTGCCTTGAGATCCTAATATTTCTCCATGACAACAATATAGGTGGAGGCATAAGCTAAATGGTGGGCTGTGATTGGACTATCATCAATTGGGGCATAAATTTCATGCCACCACTTTCTTAATTGCTCTAAGGTCAAATGCTTCGATGCAAACTTCTTCCTCCCAGTCATGATTTCAAAGAATGAAATACATTTACTATAAATGTCATTCAATGCATTTCCTACCTATTGTCCCTGCTTGTGGATTCTCTTCAAAACTTTTTGCTTAATCTGCAGTGACTCATACCACTCCCAAGGTTCTGAAGCCTTTGAGGAAGGCAAGATTCCATCACTCACTAATCTTTCTTCAAGATAATCCATGATGGTCTTTACTTTATGCAGAAGAAGGTCCACATCATCTTTGTCTCACCCCAACAAATTTTGCAGCCTCTCAAATGACCTATGTGCATCCCCACAAGTTGACAAGATGTCCTTAATCATGCTATCTCCTCGGTGTCCTACTCCTTGCAACCATTCATGGGTAGCATGTGTGGAAGCCTTCATCTTCTCAAGCTCACTGAATGCCTCGTTAGGCAACAATCCTTTAAGGGCTCCTCCTTCACTTCCCATAGCCTACAGAGGATTCATTAGATGCTACACATATCTGTACACATCATTCAATTCTTTTTGCAGCCTCTTCTTTTCCTCTATTTCTTTATCCAATCTCCTTAGAATGGCCTGAGAGGACTCTTGGAATTCTTCCTTCTCCTGATCCTTGCTTGTAGGCCCCAAGTTTATTGTCTGAATGGTGTAATCAAAAATTCTCACATGGTCTACTCCTTGGAGTAACCTTGTAATGTACATGGTGAGTGCATCATTCACCCTTCTGTAGCTAAAAGTTCCCAAATGCAGCTGGGGGTAGACTTCATAGAGCACATCCTAACCAAATAACCCTCAAGTGCTCAATCCCTTGTATGGATGGAATCTTTCCAAGGAATATACCAAGTAGGATGTCATGGTGAAGCTCTTGGTTTGTAGTACATTGCACAACTATTCATGGATCATGGCACTGATTATACCTAACCAATGATAGTATATGTCCTACTCCATTCTCACTATTATGTAAAACATCCAACTCTCAAATACTCCTGCACTCTTTAAACCCATCACTTTGCTGAAAAGAGTGATTGCATCATAGTATTCTGACTTGAATTTTGCCTTGAACAATTGCTTTGGCAGCTTGGAGATATGTGCCTTAGGTTTCTCCAACCAAGAGTTGATAACTTTTTTGTATCCTTTGCATTATACTTCTTGGCTACATCAATATCAAATGTTTGGGCCACTAAGATAGGAGAGAACTTTGCAAGCACCCTGCCCTATGGACTGATCACTTTCTATGTGCCCAGATCATAGTGTCTGGAACATTCCAAAACTAACTCATAGCACTGCATTGTGGAAGGAAAGCAAGACACATGAGCCAACCCAAAGCTTACTAATCTTCTTGCCAATAGAGGAGGGTCCTTCACTGCCATCCTTGCCTTGAACTCCTCATATTCCCATCTCTCCACATTTGTGTTAGTCACTTCTGGCCAAATGGAACCCAATTTGCTCTCAGGAATATTTCTCTTTGTATCCAATTTGATCCTTTCAACTTCTGAGATGGAGGTTCCCTCAACGTTAGGATCCATTTGTTTTCCCTTGGCCTTGCTAGCAATTGCCTTGCTTGATTCAGCCTATACTCAACAAAAGATCACAATAAATTTCCATTACAACATGAGGATTAGGGTTAGCCCATCACAAATAACATATTCATCATTCAAATAAGTCCACACAATGATTAAAATCCCTTAAAATATCATAAAGCACACTTCCTTAAAAGTTTAGGATTTTCACCCCTTCGTAGAAATCAAGCCAGGAAGGAATTTTAGGGATTTCTGGGCTAGGCAGAATTTAGCAATGAAGGAGCAATCATCACCCAAAAGTTCATTAATCAACATCACAACTCAAGAAATAACATGATACATATTTTAATCATTCAAATCAATTATGTGAGGCAAAAATCATTCAATATTAACTCATTTATGTCCACAATTCCTCATGTTTAGTAGGTTTTCAGGGATTTCCATCAGGGATGGAAATCCGTGAAACTAGCATGACTTCACACATTTTCGGGAAAATGAAGGGGCAATGGAAATTCGGGGATTTCCTAGGGTAAAGGAATTCCGCGAAGCACTAGAAATCCCAAAATTTCCAACTCTTCACAGCTTGGCCAAATTGATCGAATGATCATTAATTTGGGACTTGGTTTAGACTTTGTGCTCACCTTACATCACTCAATCATGATTCAAACCTATGATTCACTTAAAACATAGCTCAATCAATATGAAGCAATAAATTAAAAAAAACAACCCTAGGGTTCTTCCATGAGTAACAACCAAAGGTTCGATACACTTGATTATTGCATTAAGATCGAATGAACTCTTTCAAACTACCAAAGGCAAGAAATCAAGTAGATACAAGTGGGAAGTGATAACTCAAATTTGTATTTGGATGGTTAATTCGTCAATCGCACAAAACCCTAGATCAGTCAAACCAAATCAACACTATGTGAAATACCAAGTCTAGGGGGGCAAACCAAACAAGGATCAAAATAGTTAGATTGTGAGAACAATTGGGAATGGTAACGCTGATACTCAGGAGAGATGTCGAAAGAACCATGGGAAACCCTAGTTTTAAACACAGATCTTCAAGCATGCTAGACCTAGACTCAAGACATTCCCATGACATAGCAAAACCATTCATACTTGTCAATCAAAGGCTAGTGTACTGTGTACATACCATTAATGAAGAAAAATTCAAGAGGGAAGCGACATGCAACAATATCCAATCCCAAGTAGAGGACAATGACACTAGGGAAACACCACCAAAGCTAGCAATTCACAGCTCGAACACCAAATCACATGCAACACTCAAGATTAAGCTCTTCCAAATTAGATGCAAAGAAAATGACACCAATTTTCAGCATAAAATTCCCCCCAAAATTCCATTAAATACGAGCTACTGAATTCATACAACAAATATAAATGCAGTGAAAAGACAACCCAAGACAAGTTTCGGGGATTCGAGGAGGTAAAGGAAATTTGGGGATCTAAGGGCCTGAAGGAATTTTGGGGATTTCTGGCAGACACAAAATTCTGTGAAGAGCCAAAATATCTAAAGCACAATGCAAATCAGTCCTCGTCAGGTATCCAAGGCATGGATGGAAATTGAGGAATTCCGCCTAGGGAGGAATTTCCCAAAACCAGTGAAAAACCCGAAAATCACCTCAAGACTTAGCATTTTCAATGAGTAACTTCAAGGGATCATTCACATGAGAAAAATAAACATTCAAGCACATTTGGAAGTGGCCAAATTTTCACAATCAGAGGATCAAAAGCACCCAAAACTAAAGCAAGAGAGGGTCCCTGCTTTCAACGGGGCGTGTGTGCGAAAACTGCACAACACATTGCACACCTATCAAACTACCAAGGTCTTCCCAATAACAGATGACAAACATCCATAGAAATTATATCACATAATACTTCATCATGATAATCACCAATCTTAAAATTTACCAAAAAATGTTCATTTACCAAAACTTTGTTGTCATCTTGCAACCAAGCAATCCGGTATGGATGTGGGTGTCTTCTTCTTTCCAGCTATAACTTATTCACCATTTCTTCAAAAAAAATATTTTCAGTACTACCACCATCAATAATAACATTACAAACTTTACCTTCACATTTGCATCTTGTTCTGAACACTCTTCTCCTTTGATTAGGTTCCTTTCCCTCATTCATCAAGACTCTTCTTGAAACAATTGTTTCTCCACTCTCTACCTCTTTTGAGTTTGAAGGCTTAGCATATTCCTCATTCACATTCACTGCCATTGCATTATTTTCAGTCGTCCTATTTTTCTTCTCTTGTTCTAGACACTCATAAGAACTATGTCCTTCTCCACATCTAAAACAAGTCATTTTATAATTTCCTCTTCCAAATCCTCTACCCGATCTCCCTCTTCCTCTAAAACTTTGATCATGGGTCTGATTTGAACTCTCACCTCTTTCTTCCTTTCTGCCCTTAGTGTCTTCAATTTGACTTTTATCCTCATACTGCTGCACATTAAACTTACCCTTTTCTCTTTGCTTATTTTCAAATCTTGTGTTCATTCTTTCTTCAATCTTCAAGGCAACTTGATATGCATCCTCCATGGTTAAAACCCTCACTAATGTCAACTCATCTTGTATACTTGACCTCAAAAAATTAAGGTATCTCGTAACCTTCTCCTTATTTTTCTCAGAATTTCTAGTTCTAATGAGTATTCTATGAAACTCTTTTGTGTATTCTTTCACACTCTTGCTGCCCTGTCTCAAACCTTGCATTTTCTTGAGCAGGTCCAATTCATAATCCATAAGAATGAATTGTATTTTAAGTTTCTCCACCATTTTATCCCATCTGTTAATCTTTTCTTTTCCTCTTCTTCCCCTTTCTAATTGAATCTCTCTCCAACATATGGAGGAATGTCCTTTCAACCTTGTTTTTGTATATCTTACTTTGTCTAGATCCTCTATCTCTTCAAATTCGAAATACTCCTCCATCTCATTAAACCAATATATTAATTCTTATGGGTTTAGGCTTCCATTAAAGGTAGGTACATCCATCTTCAGTCTCTTTCCCATTTTTGTTAAATCTTTTAGTAGTGGGTCATTTGCAACTGCTACATTTCTTCTCTTTGTTCAGTATCTAAACTAGCATTCTCTATACTTTCTTCTTCATCTTCATCATCTTCACTTCTTAGGTCTCTCATTCTTTCAAACCCTCTCCTTATCTCATTTTGAAAAGTTTCAAACTGCGTTATCAAGGCTCTAAAATCATCATTTCTAACAAAGTTATCTCCTCTTCCTCTTCCTCTATTGCGATGGGCTCCTCTTGCATACATTTCCTCCAATACCCACAAGCTCAATCCTAGTGCAACTGCCTCTCTTCGACAGTCTCTTGCACACTCAAGATATTCTAGCTCTGATACCACTAATGTAAGGGCTACAAGACCCTTCAAAAAATACCTTAAAACCCTTTTAAAATCCTCACAAAAATTTAGTCAAACAATTGGCAACAATGCTCTAAAATTCAGAAACTCGGATCTGCACATATGCACTCTTATTTGCAATAAAAGGAATGATGGATTACATCAATAAATCAGTCAAGAGGGACTGATAACAGAAAATAAAAGTAAAATGCATTCATTAAAAATTCCATGAGATTACCACAACAAGGTTTCAAGCTCAATTAGTGAGAGCTTATGCCAAAAAATGCATTCTCCAACACCTAGAATCCTCCTGTAGCTTCTCAAACTTGGCTCTTTCAATATGGAATTGATATGGACTGAGGTAGAACAGTCCTAAACCTGAAATAAAACCTTAAAACAACCTCCTCCATGAATTCCACCCATTCTTCTATGACTTTTCTTGTTTTCTTCAAAAACTCCCCTCCAAAAATTGACCTCCTTTTCTAGATTTTTTCACCATTTCCATGAATGTTTTCACATTAATTTTTCCTTCTTCTCCAAAAAATCACGACTAATTCTGAGTTGCACCATTAATTCCCACCAAAAAGCTAAAAATAAAATAGAATAAAAATCCAACCAATCAAAATCATAACTCCCAACAACCATTGGTTTGACCACTTTCACCCGAAAAGGCCAAAATCCAAGAATGGCTAACCTTGGAATCCACTTCCCCCAGTCCCTACTTTTTAGGTATTTTTGAAATGCATTTTAAAATATTATTTTATTCAATTTCCACACCTTATGAATTCATTTTCAAGAGTTTAAAAATTGGAAAATCAAAATTGCATTATTACCCTGCTTTTCCACTTGTTTTTTCTCCTTGTCAATGCTTTTCATGATTTTTGATCACATCACACAAGGATAAATGAAATTAATCATTCCAAAATTATTTTCAACCAAATAGTCCATCTCAAAATCAAAATTTCAAAATTGAAACAAAATTTTAACCTTCAAACCAATACAGGATTGCACGTAGCCATGGATGCTCCTGCATCAGTAGTCTACAATAGAATCATAGGTTCATGAATGTATATCACATTCACCTCATAACAATCCTGCTAATTCAATTGCACAAGTGGTGGGTGATCAACAAAACCTTGACATGGTGGACAACCTTGTTGACAAATTAGAAGAGTCTTAGTTTGACCTTACATCATAGCCAAATGTCTTGGTTGGGAGAGGGAGCATTGAATCTAGGTATTTATTTGCATGTCCAACAAGAGTAGGGTAAATTTAGTTTCCCATCACCACCACCCGTATTTTTCCTACTTGAAATGGTGCATTACTATGCAGATTGTGGCACTTTAGATTTAAGAAACAATGAAAATTTCACCAAGGAGTCATAGGAAATGGAAAATAAGGTGGAAAAAAACATTGAGTCACAATTGGAGTAGAAAAAAAAAATAGTTCCACACATAAAAAAATTCCTCAAGGTGCCTATGCATACTCTCAATCGAAAAAATTGCAATGGTGGTGATAATGGAACTTGGTTGAGCAGACAATCTTAGCTCTTAGTAACAAATGACTAGATGAATTTGTTAATGCAATAAGAGGAAAGGAAAGGATATTGAGGATATCAAATCTGAAAGAAACAAGAGAATGAGGAGAAACAAGCAACATGTATTGTGGTGAGGGAATTGAAGGAACAAGCCAAAATAGATAAGGAGATACAACGTAAATAAAAATAACAGTTGAAACTATAACAAAAGAAGGATAGAGATTCCAAAAAGGAACAAGAGAGGATTCAAAGGGAACATGAAAAAAGGGAAAAAGAGATTGAGGTAGCACAGATGGATTTATAGTGAGAAAGGTGGTTAAGTACTCTAGCTAATCCCTTGCCACAAAGTAATGTAGTATTCTAGGATTTTATAAACATAAATATCTCTCACTACTCCATTGCAATGAACTATTCAACTGTCTCCCAATCTAAGATAAGTTGCAATCAATTTCCAAGTTAGAATGCTAGTTGGGATGTACATCATATCCCAAGGATATCAATTCCTATCAACTATTCACCACTGGCCCCATCTCATGTAACTTGCACCCAATTTTCTAGTCCAACTTCGAGTCATGTAACCGACACTCCACAATGACTATAAGGGGATGAGAACATGGCTTCCATTTCTACCTCAAGCAACCAACCGCCAATTCTCTATCATAAAAAATCCTAATTGTTTTCCAATCATTGAAACACCATTGATATCTGTAGATGTATTCTTTTTTTTTTTGTTTTGATTTACAATGTATGTTGTGGACTACAAATTTATGTTATATAAAAATATGATAATGACATGATTTTTGTTTCCAACTATGTTAAATTGGTGACAGTTATTCAATTCCAATTATTCCACTTGGATTTCATATGCCATGTGTAATATTTTGATTTTTCCAAGGTGTCAAAAAATTACCTATTTGGCCATGTGACCCATCGTGGCATGGGCCCACCCCCATAAGTTGCATGGGATGAAATCTGACATGGATGCTATTTTCACACTGTACAATAATAGTTCGCCACCCTTCATTCTAGTTGCTTGCATTAATTTCTAGCCCCCCCTCACCATTGCTTATGTATAACTACGTTTAATGTGCATCCCTTCTCGTTACCTCCATGACATGCTAAGAAAATTCCAAGCATTCCTTCATTGACTGCTCCTAATAGCTTGCACAAAAAACTATCTTTTTCCCCCTTTATTTCTACTATTTTCTCGACTCTTCTTTGCAGATGATCTAGAAGGTGTTCATTTATGCTATCTGCAACTTCAATCTCACCACCACTACATGTTACACTTCGATATCGATCTCCCTTCTAGCTTCTTTATAAATATATACATGCGTATACATATACATATACATATACATATACATATACATATACATATACATATACATATACATATACATATGCTATATATCTAGACATATATATACATATACATATTCATATACATATACATATACGTATACATATATGTATAGACATATATATTCATATATATATAAATATATGTGTATTTAAATATATACGTATTTTTATACATATGTATTTTGCTATTGTTCTTCAATTCATTCATATAAATATTGTTGGTTTGTTTAGTCTCATAGATGGCCAACTTTTGAAGCAAAAATTATATGTAAGCAATTGTATATACATATACATATATGTATAGACATTACACACACACATAGATATATATATGTATGTATAGACATATATATACATGTATGTATATGTATATACATATGTTTATACATATCTATTTAGTTGTTCTTCAATTCAATCATATAAATATTATTGGTTTGTTCAGTCTCACATATAGCCAATTTGTATAGCAAAGGAATGCATGTAAGCAATTATATATACATATACATATACATATAAATATACATATACATATATGTATAGACATATATATACATATATATATATATATAGACATATACATATACATAAATGTATACATATATATTTGTTTTGTTGTTGTTCCTCAATTCAGTGAGGTAAATGTTTTAGGTTTTTTGATGCCATACATAAATTTTGGGGTGTTATCTTTTTCATAGGTTCTACTTCATCAATTCAATTAAGTGAATATATACACATATATGCATATACATATACATATACAAATACATATACATATACATATACATATACATATACATATACATATATATATACATATACATACATATACATATACGTATACATATACATATGCATATACAATTCTATTTTGCTTTTGTTCTTCAATTCAGTCATATAAATATTGTTTCTTTGTTTAGTGTCACAATTAGCCAATTTCTCAAGAAAAAGAGTGTATGTAAGCAATTGCTCATTATGTGACTTCATTGTCTCAGGAGAAAATACATATCAAAATTTAGTACATCTCAAATGTGTTTGTGTGTGTCAGAATAGGAAATTTTTTGACACATTGGCCAAATCAGATTTTGACCATTGCCATATGATTTAAAAATCAAATAAAAAGGATTTTATTGGTTTCTAAATTGTTTTTCCTTTATGGAAGCATTATAAAATTTTATTAGGGGTCTATGTGGCACTCCATGTGAACCTTCCAAGATAGGTTGCACACGTATCGACACCTCTCCCCTATGGAATGAGAACACATGATTTTTAGAAAACCTCAATACTATTAAACTATGTTGCAAGAATCATCTAATTTAGTTTAAATGGTAGTCAACAACATAGTTGAACACACAAAGAATTTCAAAAACCATATGTACCCATTGCTACCACCTCATCGGAGGGTATAGTGTCATGTTCAAAATGATTTAACTATTATTGGAACTGCAATTAGATGCCCATATTCATGATGAAAAAGTTATTAAGAAAGATGTATTCGTTGATAAGGCCGATTGGTTTATGGGCTGAAGTCTTAAATTTTTGTCATTTTATTTGGGAATATGGACTAAAGTGTTATTATTATACTTATATTTGGGATGAGAGACACATGTGACTTGGATGAATGGATTTTGGTAATTTTTGTATTCAGTAATGCTTTAGGAAGAATTGATTTTCTGAAAGCCTTTCTAATGGTAACCTATGTTGTACTTGTCCATAGTTCCCTTTGAATCATGAAGTGAAACATAGGAAGACATGAAAGGCCTTCAACAAACCAAGTCCCCTAACTGTTGTTAGCACTTTTCTTCATACTGGAACAAAGTAGAACTGGTATTTTTTGTTATATGGTAATACATGTTGACATCTACAATGAATTGTTGGCAGTGTAGTGTCAATGCCTATACAATGTAATAGTTATTCATTATAGTGGACTTTGGTATTAGAATGTAAATACATGTATACACACACATACATATATACATAGATACATATGTACACACATATACACATATATATGTATATATAGATATTTGTGTATATATGTATACATATATATAGAGCAAGATTGTTAACCTATGACTATAAGGAAGAAAAATAGTAAGTCAAAGTTTAACAAATCTCATATTTGATAGGCATGTATAATATACACATATACATGCACTTGAAAAATTGGGAACCACACTTACATTGTATACAAGGGAAACACAACTGTTAATTGGGAATTTGTGCAGCATGTCGTGTAGGTAATGGGAAGGGACACATAATAAATGTACATGTACATAAGCAATGGCAGGGGAAGCATGCAATTAATGAGAGAAATTAGATTGAAAGGGTGACAAACAATTACTATTTAATGATTAAATAGATAATAATAAATAAAGGTACTTCATAATTTATAAGACCTTTGCACAATATGTATAATAATAAAAGTTAACATGTATATGATGAAGTCATGTTATCTCTTGGTATTTGAATATGACAACATAATCTATCTGAAAACAAACTAGATTCACAACTTCACTTATGGGTTAAGTATAAAACTACTTAGTTGTGTAGAAGTAAGTTGGTGGCAAGTGAGGAGGGCGGGTATCATAGAGCAAGATAAAATTAGTTAATTTGAATAGATCTTCTTAAATATATCAACAATCATGATAATATGTACAAATTGAGCCCCAATCTTTGGTTTAAAGAGGTACAAGTCCACTAAATTTAATATATAAGAATATAAGGAACAAAAATTCATTTATGAACCCTTGATAATGACATTAATAAGACAAAAATGATACTTGTGTTCATACACAATCACCCACACTAACATTGCCATATTAGAATCATAGCAATATTGACTTCAGCTTATTGTGCTATCTTATAATTGTTAATTTTTGTAGCTTGGACAAGTGTCTCCATACCCAAGAAATTTAATTATTTAATTAATTTTTTTGGAGACTTCTAGAAAGGAGTTAGTTGTCCAGATAATTATTTAATTAATTAATTGATTCCTTTAGAGACTTCTAGAATCTAGTTAGTTAGGGTTTGTTAGAGTCTAATTAATCTTAGCCATTGATTGAAATTAAATCATGACCATTGATTTTTCAATGAGAAAAGTATAAAAGGGGATCAATGGGAATTTGGAGAACATACACTTGAGAAGCATTTGTAGTGATAGAAAATAAATTTTCAGTGTTCGCAAATTATCTTGCAATGATAGCAAGGGTGCAGTGATAGCATTGGGGGAAACAACTGTGGAATTTCAATAGGAGAAATTGAGGGAATTTTTTTTGAAGAATATTGTTGGAGCTCTACCAGTAAGAGGCAAGCAGTTTATGTATCTCTTAATTTTTTGAAGTTTAATAAAATTCCTCATCTATAGTACTGGTTTTCCCTTTGGGGTTTTTCCAGGGACAATTTATCCAAAAATATTATGTTTATTATTGTGCATGTTTTCTTCTCTATTCCTGTGATTTATTTGTGAAGTTGTAGTTGTGTTATTTTTCAATATTTGCTGTGAATTAATTTTTAGCATTCAAATAATCTATATGGATAGGAGATTAATAATTAGTAACTAAAATATAATTTTCACATGGTATTAGAACTGATCTGAGGGCAGAAAAGGCTCAATGTAGGCACATGAAGGAAAAATTGAGGGTTTATAAAACCCAGTTCTACCTCATTAGATTTACTATTATTATTATTATTATTATTATTTTCTTTTGAGATGGCCTCAACAAGTTTAAGAGATCAGGACAGATTGGATGGAGCCTCAAATTTTGGTGTCTGGAAAGCCAACATTTCTTTATTGTTGGAAGAGAATGGTATCAAGGAATACATGACCAGTGTTGTAGCTGTACCTATAGATCCAACACAAATCTTAACATATAAGAAGGAAGATGCCAAGGTGAGGAGGTTGATTCTTGATGGTGTCAAGGACAATATTGTTCCACATATCGCAGAGTTAGATACAATGAAGAAGATGTGAGACACCATTCTAAATCTATACCAAAATGCTACCACTAACTGGAAGCTAATTCTTAGAGAAAGGTTGAGGAATACCTGGATGAACAAGGGAGAAGATGTTACGAGTTACCTCACCAAACTTAGACTTGTCAAGGATGAGTTGGTAGCTGTTGGAGAGAAACCAGATGATGACGAGCTAGTACAAATAGCCCTAAATGGGTTTACTAAGCAGTGGGATGTATTTGTTCAATTCATCAATGGACAAGACACCTTAGTGAGTTGGGATCGACTATGGAGTGATTTCACTCAAGAGGAGCTTAGACTAAGCCTTTTCAATGGAACAAGTAGTACAAGAGTTAAAAAAGTGAGGTAGAACAGGAAAACGTTGCCCTAACAGGAAAAGGGAAAGTGAAGAAGAGATCTAGCAAAGGATCAAATCCACAAAGTGAGAAGAAGGACTTGTCTAAGATCAAGTGCTATGGATGTCATGAGTTTGGCCACTATGTCAATGATTGCTCACAAAGGAAGAAGAATGAAAAGAAAGGAAGAAGTAGATAGTAGCTTTAACAAGTGCATATGAGCTCTCTAGTAAAATGGAGGATGAGTTTGCACTTATAGCTTGTACGGTTAGCTCAACCTCATAGGGTTTTTGGTATATAGACAATGGGGCATCATTTTATATGATAGGAGTTAGAGAGTACTTGTGCAGTTATAAGGAGGAGGACATCATAATCTAGATTTCTATGGGGAACATGTCCAAGCTCAATCCAGTTGTGAAAGGGACTATTCTATTTTAGAGTGAGAATGACAAGTTGATTCCCATTCATGATGTGTTGCATGTGCCAGGCTTGGGTATGAATCTGATTTCCATATCCATCCTTCAGGATAAAGGTTACAATGCAATCTTTAGAGGGGAAAATGTGTTAATCAAGCATAAGGATTGGAAATCACCCATAGCTATTGGCATTAGGGGCGATCGACTTTACAGGTTGCAATTTGATACTCATATGGAACTGATGAGCAACAATAATTCTAGAGATCAAGAAGAACTATGGCATAGTAGGATGGGCCATATACATCATGGAGCACTTAAATTGCTTCATGAGATAGTGACAGGTGTTCTAGAGGTGAGCACATAGCATGATGATGTATGTAAGGGATGTGTGTTGGGGAAGTTTGTGAAAGAAACTTTTCCAAGGAGTGACACTAGATCCAAGGGTGTTCTTGATCTAGTACATTCAGACATATGTGGACCAATGTTGATGAAATATCTCAGAGGATATGAGTAGTTTATTACTTTTATTGATGATTTCTCCAAGAAGACCTAGATATACTTCTTGAAGACCAAGGATGATGTCTTCAGTCGCTTCCAAGAGTTCAAAGCTCTTGTGGAGAATTTGACAGGCAAGAAAATAAAGGTTCTTCAGTCAGACAATAGAGGCGAGTACAAAGGGAAAGAGTTCCAAGAGTTCTATACTAGGGAAGGAATCAAGAGAGTGGACTGTTACTTACAACCCACAACAAAATGGGGTTGCTGAGTGGAAGAATCAGTCTATATCAGAGGCAACAAGGGCTATCCTGTATGACTAGGATATGCCATGTTACTTATGGGTAGAGGCATACATTACAACAATTTACATATAGAACTAGGTTCCACACAAGGTATTGGGCAAGATGACACCAGAGGAGACATTCTTAGGGAAGAAGCCAGATGTTAGTCACTTTAGGATATTTGGGAGTTTGGCATATTGTCACATTCCAGGGCCTACACATTTCAAGTTAGATCAGACTATAGAGAGAGGTACTTTTTTGGGTACAATGAAACCTCAAAGGCATATCAAATATTTATTCTAGGGGCCAGGATGATTATAGTTAGGCATGATGTCAAGTTCATGGAGGACAAGGAATTTAGGAGGTCTAGGGATTTTCCAGCAGATGATCAGAGTGAGTAGCCAACAAAAGCTTCAAGGACCATTCAACTAGATTAGGGGCAGCGAAGCTCAAGTACAATTACTAGTACAAGCATAGGCTCAGATGCTGAGAGTTCACAGAGTATGGAGCAACAAATGTAGTAGATCCAAGAGATGCATCAGGAAGACATAGAGGTTGATATTTCATCCTCTATAGTTGGTAGTAGGAACCAATATACACATAGGGATACTCAGGAGTTTGTGGGAGCTCCTAGGATGAGTAGTCGATAGCGAAGACAACTGGCTAGGTATAATGACTGTATGTCATTAGTTAGTCAGTTGGTAGATAGTGAGCCTTCCAACTATCAAAAGGCCACACATAAACAGGTGTGGAAATATGCGATGGTTGAGGGATATACCTCAATAGTGCAGAATGATGTGTGGGAGGTTGTGCCTAGAATGATAGATAGGATAGTGGTTCAATCATGCTGGATCTACAAGATCAAACATAGTGTAGATGGTAGCATCAAGAAATACAAGGCAAGGTTGGTGGCCAAGGGGTTCTCTTAGAAGGAGGGAATATAATATGAGGAGACATTTGCTCCATTGGCCAAGTATACTTTTATATGAGCCATGATCTCACTTGCAACATAGATGGGATGGCAGATCCATCAGATGGATGTAAAGACGACATTTCTTAATGGTGAATTGAAAGAAGAGGTATACATAGAACAACTAGAGGGATTTATAGCACACAGTAGTGAAACCCACGTGTGTAGATTGAAGAGAGCTTTGTATGGAATCAAGCAGGCTCCCAGGGCGTGGTATGAGCACATTGATAAATACTTGTAGGGAATGGGATTTGTGAAGAGTGAAGCAGATGCTAGCCTCTACTACTTGCTGGTTGGGGGTGAGGTTTTCATTCTCGTTCTATATGTGGATGACTTGTTTTTAATAGGTTCACTGGGGTTCATAGAGGAGTGCAAGAGGGACTTGGTAGTAGAGTTTAAGATGAAGGATTTGGGGCTTATGCACTACTTTCTAGGCATGAAGGTATGATATACAGATGGAGAGATTTTCCTTGGACAAGGGAAATACTGCATTGAAATCTTGAAGAGGTTCGAGATGGAGGATTGCAGAGCCATGTCTACACCTATGATCATGAATCAGAAGAAGGTAGAAACATCTAGGGAAAAGGATGTAGACCCCACCTTATATAGGAAATTGATTGGGTCTCTCATGTATTTGGTCAACACCAGGCTAGGTATATCATTTGCAGTAAACTATCTTAGTCAGTTCATAGTTGAGTTGAAGAGAGTGCATTGGACAATGGCAAAGAATGTGTTGTGGTATTTGCATGGTATAATCGAGTATGGGATCAAATATTCTCAGGGTGATGGTATCAGGTTAATAGGCTATATTGACGCAAATTGGGAAGGCAGTACAATGGACATGAAAAGAAATTTAGGGTGCTGCTTTAGCTTGGGATCAAGAGTTATCTCTTGGTACAACATGAAGCAAAAGAATGTAGCTTTGAGTTTTGTGGAGGCAGAATACATAGTAGCTAGCATGGCGACTTGTGAGTAAATATGGCTTCAAAAGTTGCTAGTAGCCTTGTTTGGTCAGCGGGTTGAGACTACTGTGATACACTACGATAATCAGAGTTGCATCAAATTGTCTGAGAATCTAGTGTTCCACAATAGGTCTAAGCATATAGACATCAGATATCATTTCATTAGATATTGTGTATAGCGAGGGATTTTTTAGCTACAATATATACCTACAGATCAACAGGTAGTAGACATTTTGACTAAGGCATTGGGGAAGGAAAAATTCATCTTCTTCAAAGATAAGTTGGGTGTCATGCAAAACACCTTCCTCATTAAGAGGGAGTGTTAATTTTTGTAGCTTGGACAGGTGTCTCCATACCCAAGAAATTTAATTATTTAATTAATTTTTTTGGAGACTTCTAGAAAGGAGCTAGTTGTCCAGATAATTAATTAATTAATTAATTGATTCCTCTAGAGACTTCTAGAATCTAGTTAGTTAGGGTTTGTTAGAGTCTAATTAATCTTAGCCATTGATTGAGATATGAGAAAAGTATAAAAGGGGGTCAATGGGAATTTGGAGAACATACACTTGAGAGGCATTTGTAGTGATAGAAAATAAATTTGCAGTGTTAGAAAATAATCTTGTAGTGATAGTAAGGGCACAGTGATAGTGTTGGGGACAACAGCTGTGGAATTTCAACAGGAGAAATTGAGGGAAGAATTTTTCAGAGAAGAATATTGTCGAAGCTCTGCCAGTAAGAGGCAAGCGATTTATGTATCTCTTAATTTGCTGAAGTTTAATAAAATTCCTCATCTACAGTACTGGTTTTCCCTTCAGGGTTTTTCTAGGGATAATTTATCCAAAAATATTGTGTTTATTATTGTGCATGTTTTCTTCTCTATTCTTGTGATTTATTTGTGAAGTTGCAGTTGTGTTATTTTCAATATTTGCTATGAATTAATTTTTGGCAGTCAAATAATCTATATACATAGGAAATTAATAATCAGTAATTACAATAGAATTTTCACAATAATAATATTGAATTTTAAACCTTAATCTTGTAAGAGTGGTGTCACATTAAGGTTATACATTACATTCATTCTATGGATAGATGCAAGTAATAAGAGACTATCAAATGTGGTTCATTAACCTACAAATGCGTCGAACCACAACAAACCTACGCTAACAGTGAACGTGAATTTGCAAATGCATTCTTTCGCATGCAAATGCGACTTTCACGTATGTAGATGCGACATTTTATTAAAATGATGCATACATAAATTTTGAATTAAATGCATAATATTACGTGCAAAAGGAAAATTTCAAAGGTCAAGTTTGAGGTACATACCGGGGGGTCCGTGTTGGTTGGCCTCTGGAAGGTCCAGATCCTATAAGCTCGGTGATGGGTGTTCGGAACAGGGGACATCGTCACTGTGAGTGCAGAGCAAATTCTCAATTTTCAAAGCTAGGAAGGTGAAAATGAATTGGTTTTTACCCCAATTTCTATATATACCTAGGGTTTTCTATCTATTGGACGCATCAACTTCCAACCTCAATCACCCCATACCAGTCCCTAACATTTCCAAACTCAATTCTATCAACTCCACTGCATTTCTGGCTATCCAATGGATTAATCAGGATCATTTCCAATTTTTTTTGAACTTTTTTGACAATTTGTCAATTTTCCCGAGGGGGCATACCTTCACCTGTTTTACACTGGGGCATTACTGGGGCATATTTCTTATCGATTTTCTTTGACACAATGCCGAGATGACATTGTATCAAAGATGGGAAAATGTAGACACCGAAATCTGGTTTAAGCCTGCGACTTCAATATTCTTCTTAATTCGTATTCTTCATGGTCATGATTAAATAATGTCAATTATTTAATTCTTCTCTATACTCTGTTAATTCTTCTATTAATTAAATAATCTTAATTATTTACTTAATTCAAATTTTCTTTATTCTATCTGATTAATTAAATAAATATTTTTATTTAATTATGTTACTAATTAACCTTATCCTTCTTGTCAAATTAAATACATTCTTATTTAATTTATTCTTTCTTTATCATATTTTAACTATAATTAAATAAATTCTTTTATTTATTTAATTATTCATTTAAACCCCTTCATCACTTAATTAAATAAATCTTATTTATTTAATTATTCTTCAAATATCAAATCCTGAATTAAATGAATTATTTAATTCATGAATTCTATTTTAACGCATTTCTCTATATTTAGATACTTGTGTGAGTTATCTAAGAATTCACTTTTACTCAACTCAAAGATCTATTCAAATCGCTTAGTTAACTCTTGATTTAATGTCTGAGTGGCTTTCTTGAGTAATCTCTTCGTCAAATCATTCAATCATCCAATTCTAACTCAATTGCGGGCACATGCATATTAATTAAATATTCTTATTTAATTAATTAAACCTTGTGCATGCATTCAAACAAGAGTTGCTTTAATCAATCTTCATATTTGTCATGCAAAGATAATTCTTCTATTTTCAAATACCAAACTAGAAGATTAAATCAATTATTTAATCTTTAATTCTATTTCTAATTTGTATCACTCATGTCATTACTGATAGTTATCATAATGCATGCTTAATCTGTCGATCTCAACCATCCGTTGATCTTTCAATCCTGGCCTGTCGTTCGAACAATCAATTTTCTATAAATTGATTTGTCATTCTTCATTCCAATCTCTCGCGAAATCTTATGACTTTTGGGAGCACTTATCTTGAATCTTTGATGTTTTGCTAAATCACTATCATAGGCTATACTTGCACGAACTTACGAGAAATATGAGGGCAATTATACTACAACAACAAAATGGAGAAGGGCAATCGAGATGAATCATTGAAATACGTACGAATTTGGTGAGATTTTTTTAGTTTGTTCAATTTATTACTTTCCTTTGTTCTTTGTTGCTTAGCATTAGATTGCATATGGATTTGCATTGCATGTTTGCTTTAATCTTGTCTTGTGCACTTTCTTGGCGTTACAATGTAGACACTGAAATCTAGTTTAAGCCTGCGACTTAAATATTCTTCGTAATTCAATATTCTTCACGGTTATGATTAAATAATCTTAATTATTTAATCGATTCATCTTAACATTAATTAGTTTGTTAATTCTTCTATTAATTAAACAATCTTAATTATTTACTTAATTCACATTTTTCTTTATTCTATCTGATTAATTAAATAAATACTTTTTATTTAATTATGTTACTAATTAACCTTATCCTTCTTGTCAAATTAAATAAATTCTTATTTAATTTATTCTTTCTTTATCATACTTCAATTATAATTAAATAAATTTATTTATTTAATTATTCATTTAAATCCCTTTATCACTTAATTAAATAAATCTTGTTTATTTAATTATTCTTCAAATCTTGAATTAAATAAATTATTTAATTCATAAATTCTATTTTAACGCATTCCTCTATATTTAGATAATTGTGTGAGTTATCTAAGTATTCACTTTTACTCGACTCAAAGATCTATTCAAATTGTTCAGTTAACTCTTGATTTAATGTCTGAGTGGCGTTCTCAAGTAATCTCTTCATCAAATCATTCAATCATCCAGTTCTAACTCAATTGCGTGTACATGCGTATTAATTAAATATTCTTATTTAATTAATTAAACCTTGTGTGTGCATTCAAACAAAAGTTGCTTTAATCAATCTTCATCTTTGTCATGCAAAGATAATTCTTTTGTTTTCGAATACCAAACTGGAAGATTAAATCATTTATTTAATCTTTAATTCTGTTTCTAATTTATATCACTCATGCCATTACTGACAATTATCAGAATGCATGTCTATCAGTCGATCTCAACCATCCATTGATCTTTCAATCCTGACCTATCGTTCGAATAATCAATTTTCTATAAATTGATCTGTCATTCTTCATTCCACTCTCTTACAAAATATTATGACTTTTGAGAGCACTTATCTTGAATCCTCGATGTTTTGCTAAATCATTATCATAGGCTATACTTGCACGAACTTATGAGAAATCTGAGGGCAATTATACTACAACAGCAAAATGGAGAAGGGCAATCAAAATGAATCATTGAAATACGTACGAATTTGGTGAGATTGTTTTAGTTTGTTCATGTTATTACTTTCCTTTGTTCTTTGTTGCTTAGCATTAGACTACATATAGATTTGCATTGCATGTTTGCTCTAATATTGTCTTGTGCACTTTCTTGGCATTACATTTGGTGAACCTGACGTGAAGACACCATCTTCGCATGTCTGTAGACTTTTATTTTGATTTTTGCAATTTTTTCGTATCGAACATCGCATCAGATTGACAAAATGCCACAATTGAAATTCATAGATGCATCAGTTTGACGAAGTGACGCAATTGATTTCCTAAATTGCATTTGATACACTAAATGATACATCTAAAAAATTCTGACGCATCTAGAAATTCCTGAACCACAACTGACTGATAAAATACCAAGAACGCAATTGTAGAGAAAATCAACGCATCTGACTGGTAAAACAGCGACGCAATTGACTGGTAACATTTTTTTTCTGTTTTTAGGAAAACTCAAAATTGTCAATTGATTTATGTGTTACTAATATCGGATTTTCAGCATGTGGGATTTTTGTCTTGAGGAGTTAATGAGTATTTGCAGGACAATTGATGAAGACAATACTGAAAACTACTAACGAATCTCTTTGTATAACACTTGTTGAAGACCTTAGTTAAATTTTTTGAAACTGATTGTTTGGTAGTGTAGAAAATCTTTCATTTGGATTAAAATTAACAAGTGTCTACTGTGTTTGGTGCGAAAGCACAATTGTGTATTACCCTCATGATTTGGTACATCAAAGTATCCTCTCCCCTTGCGCATCTGTGTGATCCTGAGTGTAAGAGAAATGGTTACTAACTCTAGAACTTGGGCTTGTTTTGGTGGAAAAAATTACTCACCCCAGGACGACTCAGACTGGTAGCACCCTGAACCCGAGGGACTTCTAGCTAGTATATAAAAGTGGGTTCTTAGGGAAAGCCAAGGAATCACGAGTATGGTTCCAACAAGATGGATCCGAAAGGGGACTCTTGTTGCATGGATCATACCCCACGAATGAAATGCCTATATTAAAAACCTTTTGTCTTAGTGTCCAACCATTCTATTGGTCATTGCTTGGTATAATGTGATGAGCCCAAAATGTGCTTATAGTTTGGATATTATGATGAACTTTTAATACCTTTACTTTTGTTATTCATGGTTGTTTAAACTCTTTTGAAACCTTTTATTGGGATATCCTGTAGCAAAATATTTTTATATTCCTGTAGCCTATTATGTTGTCTTGACGACATTTATTACCCCGTTGACTCCCTAAATGACTGGTATATCGCATATAGTTTTTGAATGATGAAATAGGTTTAAATATGTGATTAATAAATGGATATTGTGTATGTGCCATGCACCTTTTTTTCACATATGTTACCTTGTGTTTCATAGGTTGTTGAAGAAAGTATGATCGAGTCAAGCGCAGCCGATCTCGGCCTTGCAGTAAAGTCTATTTCCTGCACGACTTTGAGGAAGCTCTGGCAAAGACTCTTTGACCGAAACTGTTGAGAAGGATTTTTAATGATAGTCAATCTGGAAAGAGTGGAGCACTAGATTCTTTCTAGATCGGGTTGAATGGATAAATTCATTTATGAAGTTTGTTCCTTGATTTTGGGATACACTTTACTTCCACATCTTTTTTTGATAGGGTTAGTTAGTTAGTTGTTCTCCTGATTTTAAATAAGGTACTCCTCCTGCGCGAGTGAGGAAGGAGATGATAGTTAGAAGTAAGATAAAAGCATAGTGATAGAGAGATAGCAGATATCATGTAAGAGTCAGTATGATAATAATGAAAATCAGAATCTATATGACAAGAGATAGAGTTTGTTGTTAGTTTCCATATCAACAAAGCAATGTATACCATTCTATTTTCATGAATAAAGTTTAATGAAATTCTGAGTTCAACACTTGTGTAATCAGTAGATGCTTGCTAAAGGGGCCCACTTAGTAAGTATCTATAGCTAGTTAGTTAGCTTTTATTTTCTGTTGATCATCAGTTAGCTTTCATTTTTGAAGTTTCCATACAAACTCAGTCTTGTATTGCTCCTACAGCATTGGGAATCCATCCTTATGCTTGTTCCTATAGCATAAGGCTAGTTCATAGTTTGTGTTTTAGTCGTAGCTGTTATGGTTTTTGTTTTAGTCAAATCATGGTTGAGTTAAAAGAACTTTGCATTACCTTCCTGTAGCGTAGATAGAATTCCTTCCAAGTATTTATTTCTGTTAAGTTGTGACCAAAATTAGTTCTTAGTGCATATATTGTGCTGCGCCATTCAAAGTATATGTTCCCTAGTTTGACAAGTAAATGAATGTCCATAAAGAGATATTAGTCACCTACTATAATGTCCAATTCCCAGGAAAGGTTTTACTGTGATTTTCATATCCTTTTGTGGGCGCGACCATTTTTGGCGCCGTTGCCGAGGATGGTGTCAATCTAAGAACTTGCTATAGTCATTGTTAGCAGTGGTTTAGTCAGTTGTTTAAGTATTTTCAAGTCCTTTTTAAATACCATCTATTCTATTGCATGAATAGAAGAAGAAGATACGCACTGGGAAGGTTCCTCCCTGAAAACTTGTTTGTTGAGCTACCATTTAACCCAGCTGTCGAAGAACCCGAGGAAAATCCATTTGCTCTGATATTTCAGCAAGAAAATATGCAAATAATCCACCTAATCCACCTCCTACTTTTGAGTTTCCCATTGTTCCCTAGTGAGATACTGAAAATCTTAAAAATATTCCTTCTTCATTGCTTCCCAAGTTCTATGGTCTAGTTACGGAGGACCCATAAACTTTTCTGTTTGAGTTTGATGTCCTCTGTCGCAGTTATAACTACAATTCAAATGCTCACAAATTGAAGTTGTTTCCTTCCACCTTGAAGGAGGGAGCTCTCAGATGGTTCATGATTTTGGGAAGAAGTGTTGTTGATAGTTGGGCAGCCATGTAAAAAAAGTTCCTTGAGAAATAGAAGGAATATTGTAAGAGTGCTAGTAAAGGTGATGACATATTCAGAATTCAACAGGAGGATGAAAGTCTGGAAGATTATATCTTAAGATTCTTGTTTTCCCTGAAAAGAAACTCAAGCCATACTGTTAATGAAGACTCTCAGAAACTACTCTTTCTAAGAGGAATCAGTGATGCCTATATAGATTCCCTGGACTTGATGGGAGGAGGTGATATAACCCAACTGCCTTGGGATGATATAAAGAAAATATTTCTTAACTACTCTCGAGCAATAGTTAAGAAAGGTCGAGGTCATCATGCTACAGTGGGGAAGTCTTCTTCCAATGGAGTTTCCCTGATGGAGATAACAAATTTTCTATTTGACTTCAACCAGGATATCATTAATAATATGGCTACACAACTGGACACTATGCAAGCTCAGAAGAAACATGAAGAAGCCGAGGCAGTTTTGGCCAAGTTCTGTCTATACTATAGACAGAAGAAACGTGACTGCAAATGCAAGATGGTGGCTAATCTGGAAGCTAAGCAATTACCTACTGACTTTAAGCTAGTAGAAGGTGATGATGATCAAGTGTTCTTTGTTGCACAAAGGAGGCCATGGGCTCAAAGACAAGGTATGCCTCAAGATCCTTTGAATTTTGGTAATCCTTATTCTGGCTATAATAACCAATGGCAACCTACATATGGACCACCACCACCTTAGAATACATCTCAACCAAGTTGGCCTAATTATCAGACCCCGCAATGACAATCTCCTCAAGGAGGTTGGCAACAACCACAAGGACAATGGACCCCACCCCCAGGTAATTGGCAGCAAAATCCTCAATGGAGAGGTCCTCAGCAATGGCAAAACCAGTCCCCTAGGTTCCTGCAGCTTCCAAAACCACAACCACAGGCCCTCATGCCACCTTCTGTAGCAACTGCCACAAATATTGGCCCTCCAAAATAAACGCCTATGCCTGCCCAGTCGTTGCCAAATCCTAATAATAAGCAACAACAGCAGCCACAACAGCCTATGTATCTTGCTGAAGCCAACAATATCAAGCTTATGCCTTAAACATTAATGATATCCATTTGAGGTCTAAAACCACTCTACCTACTCCACAACTGCCTCTAATTACTGAAATACCAGATTCTCCCCTTGAAGAATCTACTGCACCTGCTGTTCCTACTGAGCATATGCCTATAACTGATACAGTTTCTAAGGAGCTTGTTTTGCAAAGTAAAGACAAACCACCTTTTCCTCAGATGTTGCAAAGTATTGCATTTATATCCATGGAAGAACCCACTTTTGACATTTTGGATCAGCTCATGAATGTACAAATTCAAATCCCTTTATTTTAGACTATTAAAGATGTTCCCATTTTTGAAAAATCTATTAAAGAGGCATGTTTGAAGAAGCCTGGATGGAAGAAAAAGGATCCCCAAACAATTCATGTCTTAGGGAAATTGGCTGATATAATGTTGGAAAATGTAGTCATTCTAAAATATATTGACCCTGGAAGTCCTATAGTGCAAATGCATATAAATGGCCAAATTGTAAAAAATGTTTTGATTGACTTAGGTGCTGCCATTAATGTCATGAAAAAGCATACTATGGACTCCTTGAACATTCTAAATATTAGGTCTACACCTATAGTTCTGCAGCTTGCAGATAGCTCCACAGTTAAACCTGATGGAATGGTAGAAGATGTAATTGTCACTCTTGAATCTTGGGAGTATCCAGCTGATTTCACAATATTACCAGTTAAGGCAACTTTAGGAGGGTATCCAGTTATCATTGGTAGACCATGGTTAGCCATTTCTGATGCTTTTATAGAATGTCATTCTGGATATATGACCATTTCTGATAGATAGTCCACAAAAAATTAGCTTTGTATCCGCCTACTAGATCTCAACCAGATTTGTTCCAACCTGTTTGGCTAGATGTGGGGGAAGAAATTGAAGAAGCCAATTCATTGGTTCAATTAATGATGCTTCAAAATGA
Organism: Sequoia sempervirens; assembly: GCA_007258455.2. Lineage (NCBI taxonomy): Eukaryota > Viridiplantae > Streptophyta > Pinopsida > Cupressales > Cupressaceae > Sequoia > Sequoia sempervirens. The sequence continues at coordinate 645,209,761 of VDFB02270651.1, read as the reverse complement.
TCCATTATCACAACTTCAGAATGAGGAAACCTTGATTTTTCAAATTCTATAGTTTAACTCTAATACAGGCAGTTCATCTGATCCAAATAGTAGTCATCTACAATGTTTCCTACAACAACTAAATTCTGAGAGTTCGCTACCTAAACTTCCTGTAAATTTTCATAACTTGCTTCCACAAGAGGTACAAACATCACCTGTAGATTCTATGAGTAATCTCACTAAGCAGATAGAATTGTCTCTAGGTCACTGTTTGAATATCAATAGCAAGCTGTTACAATCTCAATAGGCTGTCTTATTAAAAATGCTATAAGATTAGCAAAAATATTTTGCATGGAAATATGAGGACATGCAAGGAATAGATCATCGAATTTGTACTCATAGGATCTATATCAAAGAAGACTGTTTACCAGTTTGGCAACCTCAAAGAAGAATCAATCCAACACTTAGAGAAATAGTTAAGAATGAGCTTCAAAAGTTGCTTGATGCTGGTTTTATTTATCCAATTTCTGACAGTCAGTGGGTCTCTCCATTAATTATTGTCCCTAAGAAAGGAAGAAAATGGAGAGTGTGTGTAGATTACAGAGAGTTGAACACTACCACTAAAAATGATCACTTTCCATTACCCTTTGTAGACCAAGTGTTAGACTCATTGTCTGGTAAAAGATATTTTTCCTTCTTGGATGGCTATAGTGGGTACAATCAAATTAAAATTGTCCCTGAAGATCAGGATAAGACCACTTTTACCTGTCCATGGGGGACATTTGCTTATTTAGTCTTGCCTTTTGGTCTATGTAATGCTCCAACAACATTTCAGAGAGCAGTAATTAGTATTTTTGCTGATATATCTCAGGACTGTATGAAAATTTATATGGATGACTTCACTACCTATGAAGTTACATTTGAAGAATCACTGGTGAATTTAGAAAAAGTATTGAAAAGGTGCAGAGAGAAATTTTTTTCTCTAAATAGTGAAAAGTGTTTTCTAATGGTGAAAGAAGGTATTGTTCTAGGCCATCATATTTCCAAGAATGGAATTCAGGTTGACCCTACTAAAATTGAAGTTATTCTGAATTTACAAACTCCTGCAAAACAAAAGGATGTCAGAAGCTTCCTTGGCCATGCAGGGTATTATAAAGATTTATAAAAGATTTCAGTAAAATTGTCAGTCCACTTTATGCCTTATTAACTAAGGATTCTCAATTCGAGTGGACAGAGGCTTGTGAAAAATATTTCCTACAACTAAAGGACTTGCTTACTAAAGCCCCTGTTCTTCAAGGTCCAAAATAAATTTTTTTCTTTTTACATACATGCTGATGCCTCTGATTTTGGTATAGGGGCAATCTTAAGTCAAAAAGAAAATTCAATTGAGCATGCTATTTATTTTATCAGCAATAACCTTCAAGGTCCTGAGCTAAACTATACTGTTACAGAAAAGGAATTACTCACAATAGTATATGCTTTGAATAAATTTAGGCATTATGTCACAGGTTATCAGATATTCATCCACACTGACCATGCAGCAATCAGGTATCTGATGAACAAACCTTCCATCTCTGGTAGATTGGCAAGATGGCTCCTGTTACAAGAATTTGACATTACAATCATTGATAAACCAGGAAGAGCTAATGTTGTGGCCGAATTTTTATCAAGACTTCAAATAGTTGCACCTACTAAACACAAGGTCATTGATGATAGGTTCCCAGATAAACACTTATTTTCTATTGTTGCATATACTCCATGGTATGCAGACATTGCCAATTATCTTGCAACAAGCAAAATACCAGCTCACTTTTCCCCAAAAGAAAAGAAATTATTAATAGAGAAAAGTTTTAACTTTTCATGGATTGCAAATTGTCTATTTTGTACTAGACCTGATCAAGTTATGTGAAGATGTGTAAGAGAAGATGAGACTTATGATATCTTGCATGCTTGCCATGATGAACCATGTGGGGGACATTTTGCAGCAAAGAGAACATCAATGAAGGTTCTTACAATAGGGTACTACTGGCCAACGTTACACAAGGATGATGTGGCCTATACAAGGAAATGTGATAGATGCCAACATATGGGAAGACCAACCAAGTCAGATGAAATGCCACTATATCTACAGGTAATAGTTACCCCTTTTGATAAGTGGGGAATAGATTTTGTGGGAACAATTGATCCACCATCAAATGGCAAGTCATACATTCTAGTTTGCACGGATTATGTAATAAAGTGGGTTGAGGTAAAAGCTATGACTCATGCTCGAGATAACAAGGTTGTTGAATTTCTATATGAACAAATTTTCACTAGATTTGGAGTTCCCAGAGAGCTTGTAACTGATCAGGGAGCTCAATTCACATCCAATTTGATCATTGCACTAATGAATGACTATAAAATCAAACATAGGAAGTCTAGCCCCTATCACCCTCAAGCCAATGGTCAGGGAGAGGTTACAAACAAGGAAATTAAGGTGATCCTAACAAAGACAGTGCAGATCCATAGAAAAGATTGGAGTAGTAGACTTCCTGAAGTAGTCTGGGCCTACCAAACTACATGGAAGACAACAATTGGGTTTACACCTTTTGAGCTGCTTTATGGGAAAACAACCATGTTGCCCATAAAATTTGAGCACAAAACTCTGATGACAGCTCTTAAACTCAATATGGAAATATTTGAAGCATAGAAGGAACATCTCTTGCAACTAAATGCTTTGGACGAAATGAGAAAAGCTGCCCTGCAGCATACAGAAGCGGTCCAACAACAAAGGAAGAAATGGCATGATCAACACATCAAAACTAAGCAATTTTCTGCTAGTGATTGGGCTCTGTTATATGATTCCATATATCAAGAAAACTAAGGTAAGCTCACAACACACTAACTTGGTCCCTATGAAGTTGAGAATGTATTCGACAACAGAGCTGTACAACTGGCAACAATTGATCAAGTCCATTTCAAATTGCTAGTTAATGGCCACCGACTTTGGTTGTACCATAAACCAGTCTCAAAAGAAGAATTCATGCAGCAGTTCGTTCAAGATCCTGCCGCTACTCTTCCTACAGCCGAAGGTTTTAGCCTTTCTCCTGCAGCTTCACTGTAATTTTGAAAAGCATGCTCATAATAAAGATTTTTTTTTAAGGAAACCCCTTTTTATCCATTCTCACTTGTCACCACATCTCACTTCTTTATCTTCCATCCATCCATCCCATCCATCCATTCCATCCATTCATCTCATCCATCCACGTCACCCATCCACCTCATACATCCGCTTCACACTTAATTATGATATCATTTCCAACTGTCAACTCATGAAGAAGCTGTCATCTTTTTTTACACGTACACGTAATTATTAAAGGTACACTATATCTTTTGTTATTTCATATTTGATTTATTTTATTCTATTCATTTACTACTATAACTATACTAGTCATTATTACCCGATCTCTGCCTATTCTTTAGTACATGTGAGGACACATGTCATACTCTAAGTAGGGGGCGGGGTAATCCACCTTTTAAAACTTGTCTTTTCACTACTGCCACAACTGCGTAGATAACCTTTATTATTTTTTTGGTACTTTTTAAATATGACTGCATGTCCTTTTCATTGCATGTTTCTCTTGTAAATTACAATCAAAACTGTTTGTTCAAAAAGTTCATTTTTGGAAAAGAGAGAAATTTGACGGCACGACAAAAGAAAAAAAATCAGAACAGAAAGGGAAACAGAGGAATTTTTTTGAATTTTCAGCAGGGAGTTGAGTTCAGCTAGGAGAAAATTGTGAACATGGGTGGTCAGCTGGTGTGACATGAGCCTGTAGCTCATGAATTATTATTGTAAAATCCTCAAACAGTCTAGGCATTCAACCTCTGTGGATGGTTAAACTACTTCTTGAGTTTAAATGCTTTTGATGAGGAGGCTACTGGGGAATTTTTAAGAACCCTTTCTGAAGGGGAGGCTACTATATGGGGTTTAACGATTGTTACAACTGAAGACAGAATTACTGAAGGAATCAGGCTTCTAGCCGTTGGAGAATTTTTTTCTTCATATGCTGCCTCTGCAAGGGCTGAATTTTCAATACCCACTAATAGACCTTTGGAAGTCTCCAAGCAGGGATGCAAGCGGGAAATCGTTGCCTTCTCCTTATTCAGAATACACTACTTACATAATCAGGTATTTAACCTATGAAGGCTATTTCTCCTACCTGCATTCTTATCACTTCAAATTATTAAGTCATATGAGGCATGGGTTAGTTGTAAATGTTCCGAATTTCCTGTTAAAATTTCTGGAACAAAGTGCCCACGGAACCCAACAAGGGAAAGATAATTCTATTGCTCACCATGGCCTTATCAAATTATTGATTGAATGCTCTTTGAGAGATGTCTCACCTTTTTCTTGGCAACAATTCATTGCCCAAAAGAGCTTGCAAATTCTACAACCCCCTAGGGTACTTACCCCATGGCCTCAGAAAAAGAAAGAAGAAATTACATCTACTAGTAGAAGAACATGGCAAGGGTCATCTGCTCCTGTAGCACCTAGTCATGTAGCTCCCCCACTAGAATCCTCTGCTCGGGTACAAACTAGGTCTGCCACTAGGAGAGAGAAGGGAAAAATAAAGGCAGGAGAGTTATCTAAGGCGGAACAAACCCCAGAGTCTGACCCTCGTTCTTGGAAAAGGAAATACTCTTCTCCTGTAGCACTTTCCCCTGCAGCCGTCTCTCTTACAGCAACACCTATTGCTATCACCAGTTCACCATCATCTTCTGGTAGGGCAGAACCCTCTAGGAAGACCAAAAAGAGGAAGGCTACCAGAACACCTCCTACAGTCGCACCAGTGCTAAGAAGAGTTTCCACAAGGAAACAATGTAAGACCTCTCTTGCTTCACCTCAACCAGAGGTTATTGTAATTACAGAAGAGTCTGTAGAGTCTGAATTTGATGTTTCTTAGAATGTGTCCGAGAATGATGCACAGAGTTCATTCATTCGTGAAGAGGAACAAGTTGAGACAAAGGAAATGGGGCATAATGAAAAAGGGTTACCAAGTCTTGATGACTTGGTTACCACTGCTATGCAGTTTTTGAAGGAAGCACAGTCTTCTCCATTGCAGCAACAAGAATTCATCCTACAGTAAGAGCAGTAACAGACTGAACAATTGGATGTGGCTAGTGAAGCTACATCTCCCCCTGTAACTTGTAAAGCCATTGTTGTTTATAAGAAGACATTTTTGATTGAGTTTCTAGAATATGTCAAAACTAACTGGGAACCAGTTACATTGCAAACCCTGACTTTCTGGCACCTAGCCTAGACTGACATGCAACAAAGTCTATGGGAGGTAGAAAGGAAGAAACTAAAAAAGGAAATTGAAAGTCAGAAACAAGAAATTTTTGAGTTAAAAGCACAAATGGATGAAATGTTAAAAGTAACTGGTCAGATTATGGAATTCAGACCACCACCTAGAGTTTATGCTCTGTGCCTTAAGGAACAATTCTTATGGTTCCAACTAATGAGAATTTTCAGAAATCAAGATCCTATACTTCACACTGCTAAAGAATTTTATGATGCATACCAGACATCCCCTAATTGGTTAAGAAATTCTCTGTGTGAATTTTATTTACATGGCTTTTTAATTCCATTTGAAACAGAATGGAACCCTCTTTTGTATATTGGTGATATCCATTTGAGATCATTTATGTCATGGGCAACAAATGAAGCAAATTATGGCAGGCAATGAGAAACATATGAGGAAGCCAAAAGGAATGAGCCTGTTCCATTATGCTCTCAAAGTTAAACCCCCATGCAATGTTGAAAATATGGTTTACTCTGACATATGGCATTCATAATAATACAACCATAATGAAAATATTTGATCTTAGGAAACAGATATATGATGAATTTTAGGAACAACCATATTCATTTTGGAGACTGTCATACACCAGAAGTGAGAAAAGGTGGGGAAGATTAACTATTGAGCTAAGAAGGTTTGAACCTTACAGTCCCCTAAATTTCATAGCAACTCTTAAACGATCAAGCAAATATATATAGTTTGGACTTCAAAAGAGATTTGAACTGTGGTTGCCATTGACATTCAGACCTCTTGTGCTAATGTGGCCCCTTTATCCTTACCAGGCTATAAATCTTAATGATGATTTAGAAGCTCTTAGGTATGAGAGGTGGCAGGCTTTCAGAGGATTTTATTACAGGTTTGGAACTCCATTTCAGAGTCATGCCACAACCACTGATTTCAGAGAAACTACTAGGAAAGTTAATGCTGGAGGACTAGCATTGGGATAAGTAGGAGGTAGATGATGAGCCCAAAATGTGCTCATAGTTTGGATATTATGATGAACTTTTAATACCTTTACTTTTGTTATTCGTGGTTGTTTAAACTCTTTTGAAACCTTTTATTGGGATTTCTTGTAGCAAAATATTTTCATATTCCTGCAGCTTATTGTGTTGTCTTGACTACATTTATTACCCCGTTGACTCCCTAAATGAATGGTATATCACATATAGTTTTTGAATGATGAAATAGATTTAAATATGTGATTAATGAACAAATATTGTGTATGTGCCATGCACCTTTTATTTCACATCTGTTACCTTGTGTTTCGCAGGTTGTTGAAGAAAGTATGATCGAGTCAAGCACAGCCGATCTCGGCCTTATAGTAAAGTCTATTTCTTGCACGACTTCGAGGAAGCTCTAGCGAAGACTCTTTGACCAAAACCATTGGGAAGGATTTTTAATGATAGTCAATCTAGAAAGAGTGGAGCACTACATTCTCTCTAGATGGGGTTGAACAGATAAATTCATTTATGAAGTTTGTTCCTTGATTTTGGGATACACTTTACTTCCACGTCTTTCTTTGATAGGGTTAGTTAGTTAGTTGTTCTCCTAATTTTAAATAAGGTACTCCTCCTGTGAGAATGAGGAAGGAGATGATAGTTAGAAGTAAGATAGAAGCATAGTGATAGAGAGATAGTAGATATCATGTAAGAGTCAGTATGATAATAATGAAAAGTAGAATCTGTATGATAAGAGACAGAGTTTGTTGTTAGTTTCCATATCAACAAAGCAATGTATACCATTCTGTTTTCATGAATAAAGTTTGATGAAGTTTTGAGTTCAACACTTGCATAATCAGTAGATGCTTGCTAAGGGGGCCCACTTAGTAAGTATCTATAGCTAGTTAGTTAGCTGTTCTTTTCTGTTGATCATCAGTTAGCTTTCATCTTTGAAGTTTCCATACAAACTTAGTCTTGTATTGATCCTGCAGTATTGGGAATCCATCCTTATGCCTGTTCCTGCAACATAATGTCAGTTCATAGTTTGTGTTTCAGTTGTAGCTGTTATGGTTTCTATTTTAGTCAAATCATGGTTGAGTTAAAAGAACTTTGCATTACCTTCCTATAGCGTAGATAGAATTCCTTCCAAGTATTTATTTCTGTTAAGTTGTGACCAAAACTAGTTCTTAGTGCATATATTGTGCTGTGCCATTCAAAGTATACATTCCCTAGTTTGACAAGTAAATGAACATCCATAAAGAGATATTAGTCACCTGCTGGAATGTCCAATTCCCAGGAAAGGTTTTACTGTGATTTTCATATCCTTTTGTGGGCATGACCATAATACAGGGTATAGTATCATGCCTGAAGACACTCACTACTGATCCCCTTGAGTAGAGATAGCAGTTCTTGGAAGGTCATTGCCCAAAGAATTTGAAATTGGTGTGCTGAAAAGATGTTAATGAGCCGTGGAGGGGAGCCAATGCCACCAAATTTCTAAGCTATCCGCTCTCAAGAAGGAAAGTTGTTTATCACCAATCTGGGGTATTTCAGTGGGCTGTACCAAGTATACAAACCCTAGGCCTTATGGCCTATTAGGATGTGCTTATTTGTTGCCAACTTAAAAATTTCTTTGAGTCCAAAATAAAACTTAAAACACTTTGTCTTATGATTGTCCTTGTTTTTCAGGATTGGATTACCAAAAATAGAGTCAGTTTTAAATCTCAAATCACTAAAAACACACAAAGAATCGTAACTATTCACTAGAAGCTCACAATTGATTTTAGAGTCACATCTGTTTACATTAGAGTCACATCTATCATCTTTAGTTACATTTGTTTAACTTAGAGTCGCATCTGTCATCTTTAGTCACATCTGTTTAACTTAGAGTCGAATATTTCATCTTTAGTCGCATCTGTTTAACTTAGAGTTGCATCTGTTTCACTTTGAGTTGCATCTATCATTTTTAGTCACATCTATTTAGTGTAGAGTCACATCTGCCAGATTAACTCATACTTGCTTTGTGAAGGACCGCATATGTTAAATTTTGAGTCGCAATTGTCATCACGAGTCACATTTGTTAGAAGGTTAACTACATCTGTTAGAGTCAGACATTAAACTTTAGCAGAAACACGTAATTGTTCACCAGAAAACTATAATTGTGAAACTTGACCGCAACTGTTAACTTGAACTGATCTGTGAAAACTCGAGACATATTTGCCTAATTAGAAAACCAGAATTCATGATCACTATCCAGTCAACACGGTTATACCAGTCTTTCAGTTAAATTCCCATAAAGTAGACTTTGAACATAAATAGGAAATGATTTTGCTCAATTTTGCATCCTTTAGGTTTATATAGTCATTACCATAGTTTTCCTAATTCATAGTTTTGTCTCATCTTAGAATACATTTTTCCTTTAGAGTAAACTTCTAGGAAGGTCATTTTTACAAAATTTAGGATAGGTCCACCATCTACACTCTAGAAAAATCATAGCGTCAACAAAATCTGTCATTGAACCTAGTCTTATCATTTTATCCTTTGTCCTACAGAGAGTCCTCCTAGCTCATCAGTCTAGTTAGGAAACTCAACTTGTCTTTGATCCTCGTCCTACATTGGTTCCTTGACTTAACTAAATTGACGCCTTGGTTAGAATTTAGGTAGTTGGTAACCTTGTCTCAGGTTCACAAAATTGATTACCTTAGAAGCTTGCTTAGAATTTGCATCTTTAGACACTATCATCCTAGGATAGCATCATTTTAGACATACCTTATTTGCATAGAAAATACCAAAAAAATAGCTGCATACATTCATCCTTTATAATCATAAAATCCCAAAAACATAGCTTAGGTTGCATACCTTAGGCCTCATATCACATACCTTAGTTATACTCCATCTTTCATCATAACATCTCCACCATGTTTGTAATTTACCTTGATATGCTTGCTAGTCAGGTTGAATACCAGTTACTCCATAATGGTCAATTCCAATAGGCCATAGACTTCAAAAGACAATTTATCCAATCCAAATTCCAACCAATGTCAACCCATGGTCAACTACCTACATACCCTTCCTACCAACAATCCATAAGTCCTAGTCCTCCAACCATCTACCCTCATTATCAAGAGTCCCTTAGCATAATCCATGCCATGAATCCACAACAAACGTCCACTTATCACCCTTATCCTAACCTTGACAAGGGAAACCAACCTTCCACTAATCCCTTCCAATCCTCCACATCCTATTATAGTCCTTCATCCACTAATCCCTTCCAAGCCACTCCATCTCAATCTACATTTAGTCATGAAAATACATCTATTCATGGTCTCCAAAGTCACATCCGATCTACTAAACTTAAGGATACATGTCAAATGGAAAGTCCAAAGCATGACTTCATGGCTTCACCTTCATGTCAAGATCAAAGTAGTCTATCCCATGACCCTATCTTTAATTCCATCCAAGAAGTCCTTCTAGATAATCATGGCATCCAAAATACACCTATCCTTGATCAAGATTCCATTCCCAACCATATTATTCAAGATAAACCCGTCTTTGATCAAGACACTACTATTGAGAAAGAAGTCCAAAATGATCCACTCCTTGACCTTTATGCCATTCATGATCAAAAATTTGAAGACAACCCTATCCAAGTACCAAACGCATCCATTTCCCAAAATGAGACACTTGCCTCCTTTGGACACATAAATGATATTCCTCTAGAATGAGAGTCTCCTACTCTAGACATATTTGCAAATGATCAAGCTATAGATGAGTTCATTGGACTCTATGCCAATGACCATAAAGACTGTTTCAACATCAACTTGGAAGCACCAGCAGAATCATCTGAGTTTGTTATTTCACAAAATAACAACAACGATATCCAACATGTCAATGAAGATACAGCATCCTATCAACTAGGATCATCCACTTTTATCAAGTTAGGCTTTCTTGTAGAGGAGAAGATTCCAAGTAACAGTTTCCACATGCACAGTGATGGGTTAGCATATTGCTTTCAAGACAAAAAATACCCCATCGCAAATAAAATCTGTCAAAGCATGCAGTATCAAGGAAAAGGACTAGGCATACACGAGCAAGGAATTCTAGAACCAGTACAGTTTCAAGAAAATCCTAGACATCAAGGTCTTGGTTATTCTTCAGTCAACAAATCTAATGATGTTAATGGTACCTCCTCGATATTGGGGGCAACTTTATCTAATACAAACATCAAAATGGAGGCCATGAGTAGTTCTTACCATAAGGTTGTTGCCAACACTCCTTCCATCCATACCATAAATTGTCATTCCAACATGAATAAACCTTCCATTTGGAACCAACAAAAACAAAAGTCTTACAAATTCAAAGTTCAAAATAAAATATCAAAGGCCATTGAATCAATAAAAAATCCAAGTGGACAAATAAAGTTAAAATGGATCCCAAAGAAAAATGGATCAAGCAAACAAAATAGTTCAAAAGTAAAATTCAATCAAAATGTGGAGCCACAAGAAAAGAGAACTCCCACATATAATAAATGTCCACCTCCTTCAAAATGGTGATCATACAAGGCATACAAAATTCATGGTTCCAAACATTATCCCAATCTAAAACCCAGTCTCCATCATCCATCACCCCAAGTTTGGAAAATAAAAATTCCTACATCTAAATTGTCAACTGTTTCTACCATCATCCATCATAATCCTACATCTTGCCTAAAGTCTAAAAACCCTACATCACAAATCCATAACATCTTGGCAGAAACTCTTTATTGTAAGGACTCCCATGGCACTCTATCACGATGTGTGTATTTTTGTAAGGCCAACTCTAGTGTCAACAAGGATCACAATGACATCAATCAATTGTATGCAAGTGCTATGATCCTGACGAGGCAACTACTTCATCAAGGTTATTATTGGCATATCATGGCACTAGTCTCTACATCAACACCATTAATAGATTCAGAACAATCAGTGATCATCTAAAGCATCAAGGCCATCCAAAAAAAGAAAAAAAAAGTCACTTTGATGAAAACCTGGCAAACAGGCATCTTGGTGACACCAAAAGAACAAAAAAAAAAAGTCAAGAGAAAAATTTCATCTAATAGTGAAAACCATTCTTATGGCACTTTGGATAAGTACCATGATGAAAACTTGGCAAATAGGTGTCACGTGTAAGAAATTATCTATGTGGACTATTACACTCAGGGGCAAGTTGTCTCATCTCCCATACCCTTCATATGGCATTTCCATCTATCCATCTAAGCCCTACCACTCATGCCCATTTTCCAACCTACTTTGATCTTGATAAGGACTGGGGTGCAAACATAAATTGTGCTTTGGAAAAACTCTTGACATGTCTATCCTTCGGTCATACACTATCCATGAAATATCATGTCATAGCCTTCATAGCATTTTTCCAAACGAGTTATCCTTATACAAATTATCTATCACATGCCTTGATTTTTCCCTTGTCAATGGTCTAAGGATCTTCCATCATCCCATCCAATCCTGAAAAGTCATTCCAAATGCAACAAGCCCAATCCATAAAATCTTTCTATGCATCCTAGTGCATCATTCAAAAAATTTCTTGGCTTTGTTTCTAGCCTTGCTGCAAACCTTGATCCTTTAGTCATATTATTGTCATCCTCATGTTGTTTCGGGATGCATCCTTCCCACGTCAAACAACGTCGTCAGCATCCTCATCACCTATCAATTGGTTTTCAGCTTGACTAGGGGCAAGATCATGGTTGTCCTTGAATTCTTATGCATGTTTGCTTGCTCGCTTGTAGGAATCATTTCCCCGTACATAATCCATTTCCTTGTACATAGTCCTTATCCCTGTACATACTACCTATCCCTGTACATATCCCTTATCTTTCCTATCCATCACTTGTATATACCATTCATAATAAGTGGTAGTCTTTCCCATAACTTGGAACAATTGACATCGAGTGCATTTCATATCCCCCATTTTACCCTATTCATAATCAATTGGTCTTATACTCGACTGGGGGAAAAAACTTGACGTGCATCATATTGGTTCTTACATTGGCTGTGTTGAAGACGTAAAACCATAGAAAAATCCACAAACATCACAAAATGACCTGAGAAAACACAAAAACATCAGAAAACTTCAAAAGGACATAAAAATCAAAACATTTCAAAAATCCAAAAACAGAGTCAGAGTTAGTCGCACTTGTTAGCCTTTGTTGTTTGTCAAACTACATTGCCTCTATGACTGGAAGTAGGAAAGGCCATCTTCCGATGTTCCCCTGAGGCATTAGGTTAGTTTGTTTGGGTCAGTCTGTATAAAATCATGCTTTAATTCATATCTCTATATGACGGGGTCATTGGTCGTGTCGAACTATGAGGTATCTGCATATATAACATAGGCAAGGCCATCAATCAATGAGCCCCTAAGGCCACACTAGGTCAGTCCATTAGGGTTCGTCACATTCACTTTCACACACTTCTTCTATTTGTAGTCAGTCTTGTTAGTCAAAGTCAAGTCAAACTACGAGGTCTCTGCGTGTATAATGTAGGCAAGGCCATCAACCGATGAGCCCCTGAGGCTGCACTAGGTCAGTCCTTTAGGGTTTTTCATCACACATAGTCAATTGTTTGCACATCATATAAAGTCATGCATCAATTTGGTGAACAAGTCAACAATGTCTCTAAGTCAAATCAAACAACTTACCAAACACAATGATCAAAATGGATCAATAAATGTCTGCTACAAGATGTGTCCTTGGAAATGGACATCATCACAGTAACCATTCGGTATCTTATTCAGGATGAGTCCTTCCTGAATACAGTTATCAGCAAAGCAATCTATGTATTATACAGGATGAGTCCTTCCTGCATAATCGACATTGTTGGACAATCAAACATAGCCTTACACAGGTTATCACATCAATGGCATCTGACTCAACGTCTTATACGATACATGTCTTTATGAAACTAGGCCTTGTCATGCCTTATACAAATAGTCATAACATCGAAACCAGACTTGTAGTATTATCTGGTATGTGTATCTCCTGACATCAAGATTTATCAATCAATCATTCTATCAATCAAAACAAATCAACCAAACAGATCAAGTTTTTGCAAATCTTTTACTGGCTTTTTGACTTTTCGACTTATTTATCTTATCTTTTCACTTGGCTTTATGATGGGAATTATGTTACTAGCTTTCTCAAGGATGTCCCATGAAGGATTTAGAGAAGCAACGATGTATCAGAATTATGTTTTCTTTAACTGTTATCTGTCAATTGTCTTTTAACTTTGATTTTTGAGTCATGTTACTAGTTTCCTCAAGGATGTCCCATGAAGGATTTAGAGGAGTGATGACGTCTCATGACCTGTCTTTTACTTTGTTTGTTGTCTATGGTTTGTCTTGACAAAAAGACTGGGGCAACTTGTGTCCTTAGTATGAGTTAACGACACTCCTTGTCTGCGACTGACTGTTGTTAGCAAGTGGATGACCCTGCACACCTTGATCTATGTCATATCCTGGTGTTTGTCTCCATTTGTATTAGTTCCGCCCAATGATGATAAAGTGCAATTCCTTTTGTGATATAGTGAAACATCGAAGATTGCTAATACTAAAATCCATCTCATTTCTTTTATTATTTCTCAATCTTTCTTTTCACACTAACATTTCTTCTTTTCTACATCTTCACCACCCTTATCTATTTTCCTCTATCCTTTTTTCTTTCATCTTCTAGTTCCCTCATTAATTTCGAGAGCACACTCATGTTCTTTGAACCCGCTTGTCCTCCTGAGGGGGCATACCTTCACCTGTTTTACACTGGGGCATTACTAGGGAAAATTTCTTATCGATTTTCTTTGACACAATGCCGAAATGACATCGTATCAAAGAGGGGAAAATGTAGACACTGAAATCTGGTTTAAGCCTGTGACTTAAATATTCTTCGTAATTCAATATTCTTCACGGTTATGATTAAATAATCTTAATTATTTAATTGATTCATCTTAACATTAATTAGTTTGTTAATTCTTCTATTAATTAAATAATCTTAATTATTTACTTAATTCACATTTTTCTTTATTCGATCTGATTAATTAAATAAACACTTTTTATTTAATTATGTTACTAATTAACCTTATCCTTCTTGTTAAATTAAATAAATTCTTATTTAATTTATTCTTTCTTTATCATACTTCAACTATAATTAAATAAATTATTTATTTATTTAATTATTCATTTAAATCCCTTTATCACTTAATTAAATAAATCTTGTTTATTTAATTATTTTTCAAATCTTGAATTAAATGAATTATTTAATTCATAAATTCTATTTTAACGCATTCCTCTATATTTAGATAATTGTGTGAGTTATCTAAGTATTCACTTTTACTCGACTCAAAGATCTATTCAAATCGCTCAGTTAACTCTTGATTTAATGTCTGAGTGGCATTCTCGAGTAATCTCTTCGTCAAATCATTCAATCATCCAGTTCTAACTCAATTGCTTGTACATGCATATTAATTAAATATTCTTATTTAATTAATTAAACCTTGTGCGTGCATTCAAACAAGAGTTGCTTTAATCAATCTTCATCTTTGTCATGCAAAGATAATTCTTCTATTTTCGAATACTAAATTGGAAGATTAAATCATTTATTTAATCTTTAATTCTATTTCTAATTTATATCACTCATGTCATTACTAACAGTTATCAAAATGCATGTCTAATCAGTTGATCTCAACCGTCCGTTGATCTTTCAATCCTGACCTATCGTTCGAATAATCAATTTTTTATAAATTGATATGTCATTCTTCATTCCACTCTCTCGCGAAATCTTATGACTTTTGAGAGCACTTATTTTGAATCTTCAATGTTTTGCTAAATCATTATCATAGGCTATACTTGCACGAACTTAGGAGAAATCTGAGGGCAATTATACTACAACAACAAAATGGAGAAGGGCAATAGAGATGAATCATGGAAATACATACGAATTTGGTGAGATTGTTTCAGTTTGTTCACGTTATTACTTTCCTTTGTTCTTTGTTGCTTAGCATTAGATTGCATATAGATTTGCATTGCATGTTTGCTCTAATCTTCTCTTGTACGCTTTCTTGGTGTTATAAGAGTGGCGTCATATTAAGCTTATACATTACATTCATTCTATGGATAGATGCAAGCAATAAGAGACCATCAAAAAAATTTAAACTCCCATCCAATACACATTTAACCAATAGATAATTCTTCATATTGTAATCCCAATATATTTTTGTGTATGAACATGATTGCCCCTACTAGTACTACCAAACAGATATTGGAATATCAAGTATTGTATTCAACTTTGAGAGGTGCAAGCACATAAAATTAATAGTTAATATAACATAGTGAAATAATAGGTTTAAGCAAAAAATTAACATCCTTGGGTCTTCATACTAAAATAATAGAATCCCTTTGTTTGTAGACCCCTTTATAGTTCACTTTCAAGGTAATTGTTCCTCATTCTTGAAATATGTTCAAACTACCTTCTAAATTCAATATTTGACCTTCAATTATGTATTACTGGTTAACATTTAGTTTGACTATCATTAGTTATGGAAACTTCCTAAATCTTATGACAATAGAGTAACACAATTTCATATTTACTCAAACTAAGAGATCCTTTGGTGTGAAAAAAAATTATAGGTTAAAATATCAAAGTGTTCAAATGATCAACAATATTTACATGATTGAATTGATGAAGTAGAACCTATGAAAAAGAGAACACCCCCAAATTTAACAATGGCACTAGAAAAACCTACAATATTTACCTGACTAAATTGATGAAGCAAAACCTATGAAAAAATGAACACCCCCAAATTTATCAGTCACTAGAAAACCTACAATATTTACCTCACTGAATTTATGAAGTAGAACCTATGAAAAAGAGAGCACCCCCAAATTTATCCATGGCACCGAAAAAACATAGAGTATTTACCTGACTAAATTGATGAAGTAGAACCTATGAAATAGAGAACACCCCCAAATTTATCCATGGAACCTAAAAAAGCTACAATAGTTTTTTGATTGAATTGATGAAGGAAAACCTATGAAAAAGATAACACCCCAAAATTCATCTATGGAACCAGAAAACCTACAATATTTACCTCACTCAATTGATGAAGCAAAACCTATGGAGAAGAGAACACTCCCAAATTTATCAATGGCACAAAAAAAAACTACAATATTTACCTAACTGAATTGATGAATACAAACCTATGAAAGAGAAAACACCGCCAAATTTATCCATGGCACCTAAAAAACTGTAGAACCCCAATCCAAATACCTACAAAACACAATTAAGGGACACATTAGAGGATCATATGCAAGTAAGAACAAGGATTCCCCATGAAATCCATTAGCAAAGCTCCAAATAGGAAAGAAAACAAGAATAAAATGAAAGAACAAGAAAGTAAGCTAAATCCTATTGAAAGCAATGCAAAATTTTGATCCCATGGGGGAATTGGTGCCAATTTGATGTGAAAATTGGCCCTTTCCCAACTCCAATGATGTGATGAAGATGATTGATGAAGGATTTATGCTTGTGGTGATGACTTCAATGGAGCTCCATGTTGAAAATTTGCAAAAATCCTAACTATGCTTCGATGAAATTGATGATAGATTGCTATGGATTTGAGTATAATAACTTTGCTCAAATTGTGGATGATCAAATGAGGAATAATACCTCTTATTTATAGAATGTCAAGTTGGAAGAATGCCCAAAAGAGAGCAATGTGGGACTAAGAATCAACCAATGGCAAGATGCCACTTGTCAACATGTGAATGGATGAAGGATGTGCAAGTTTTGAAGAATGTGTCAATAAATGCAATTAGGTGGAATTTGAAATTATTGAAATGACATGTAAGAGAGAAAGAAAATGCATTGAATGCCACTTGGCTGAAGGAAAAAGGACTTATTAGGTGGAGTAAATGCCTTGTGGGAAGGACAAAGTCCACTTGGATTTTGAATTCAAATTTTGAGGCATATTCTTTTATTATGCCTTTTGAGAGAAAATAGAGATTTAATAAATGAATTAAATCTATTTTCATGTGCAAGTTGCAAAAGCTAGAGGATGGGACATGGATTAGGATTAAATTAATTAAGGGTTAATTAATTTAATGAGGATTAAAATGATGTGACATATTGATTTAGATTTATGGGTTTATTTAAATCAAATATGAGAAGAAAAGGTTTTAGAATTAGTTAAATAAATATTTTTGGTTTATTTAACTAGAGAGGGTGAAAGTTGGATTAAATTAAATAAATATTAGTTTATTTAATTTAATAGGATGAATTTAGAGATTTAATCAAGTAAAATGAATTATTTAATTAAATAGAGATAATTAGATCAAGTTGATTGATTTAATCAATGGAATGGAATGACTTAATCAAATAGGATGATTTATTTTATTAAGAGAGGATGATTGATGAATTTAATCACATAAGGGTATCTAATTAAATGGTTAGACCGAGGGATGATTTAGAATGAAGCAGTGTTACTAGTCAGGATCAGATGTGCAGTGTTAATTAGTACATTTTCCATGTCTACAAAAAGCTACAATATTTTTTGACAGAATTGACGAAGCAGAACCTATCAAAAAGAGAGCACCCCAAAATTTATCTATGGCATCGAGAAAACCTATAATATTTACCTCACTAAATTGATGAATCATAACCTATGAAAAAGAGAACACCCCCAAATTTATCCATGATAGCAAAAAACCTACAATATTTCCTCACTGAATTGATGAAGAAAAACCTATGAAAAAGAGAGCACCCCCAAATTTATCCATGACACCTTAAAAATATACAATAGTTACCTGATTGAATTGATGGAGCATAACCTATGAAAAAAAGAACACCCCAAATTTATCGATGGCACCTAAAAGCTACAATAGTTACCTGGTTGAATTGATGAAGCAAAATCTATGAAAAAGAGTAACACCCTCAAATTTATCTATGGCACTGACTAAACCTATAATATTTACCTCACTGAAATGATGAAGAAAAACCTATGAGAAATACAACACCCCCAAATTTATCCATGACATCGATATAACAAAAAATATTAACCTTACTAAATTGATGAAGAAAAACCTATGAAAAAGAGAACACCTCCAAATTTATTCATGAAGCTAAAAAAACCTACAATATTTACCTGACTCAATTGATAAAGCAGAACCTATGAAAAAGAGAAAACCCCCAAATTTATCTATGGCACTAAAAAACCTACAATATTTACCTAACTTAATTAATGAAGCATAACCTATGAAAAAGAGAAAACCCCCAAATTTATCTATGGCATTGAAAAAACTTAAAATTTTTACTTGACTGAATTAATGAAGCATAACCTATGAAAAAGATAACACCCCCAATTTATCCATGGCATAAAAAAAACCTAAAATTTTTATCTAACTAAATTGATGAAGTAGAACCTATGAAAAAGAGAACACCCCCAAATTTATCCATGGCAGCTAAAAAGATACAATATTTACTTGACTGAATTGATGAAGAAGAACCTATGAAAAAGAGAACACCCCCAAATTTATCAATGACATAAAAAAACCTACAATATTTACCTAATTGAATTGATGAAGCAAACCTATGAACAACCCCAAATTTATCTATGGTACTATAAAAACCTACAATATTTACCTAATTGAATTGATGAAGCACAACCTATGAAAAAGAGAACATCCCCAAATTTATCTATGGCACCAAAAAAACCTACAACATTTACTTAACTAAATTGATGAAGAAAAACTTATGAAAAAGAGAACACCTTCAAATTTATCTATGGCATCGAAAAAACCAACAATATTTGCCAGACTAAATTGTTGAAGCAGAACCCATTAAAAAGAGAACACCCCCAAATTTATGTATGCAAACAAAAAACCCAACAATATTAATCTGACTGAATTGATGAAGCAGAGTCTATGAAAAAGAGAACTTCCCCAAATTTATTTATGGTACAAAAAAACCAACAATATTTATCTTACTGAATTGAAAATTTTAAACCCTTACATAAATGACAACATGCTTGAACAAAAGATTAATTTCCTAAAAATGTTTAGTGTGTTTATGAGCACAGATTTTATAGTGTTCATAAACACCTATAAGTTCTTACAGAAGCACCCTCACCTCACAATCTAAAAAATATTAACACACACTAGAAAAAAATCTTATAGCAAAGAAAAAAAAGGAGACTCATAAGGCATTAGTGAGGTTAGAACCTCACCCGGGTTGAATGGGTGTCGTTGAGGGATTTTCACTACTATCACTAGTTATATTTCAATCATTCCAACTAACACCTACACAATCAAAGAATATAAATAGAAAACACGCATTTAAAGAATATAAACCAGAATACATGCATATGAAGGCTATAAACCAGATAAATTGCCTACAAATAAAAAAAGTAGTGTTTACCTACCAAAATGGGAACCCTGCAATGGCACTAAAGAATGAGGGTGGATGAATCATCAAGCTTGAAGGGAGACTACTATCAGAGCATAACATGTACTAGAGGATGGCTGAAGTGAGACTAATATTTGAGCATAACATGTAGTGGTGGAAAGATTGAAGTTGTAGAGACCTTAAATGAACACCTTATGGTCTATTTGTGAAGAAGAGTCGAGAATATGGTAGAAAGAAAGGGGAAAAAGTTGGCGAGTTGTGTGAGATATCAAGAGAATTCAATGAAGAAATTCTTTGAATCTTTGTAGCATGTCGTGGAGGTAATGGGACTGGATTCACATTAAACATGATTGTAAATAAGGATTGGCAAGGGCGGCGGGTGATTAATGTGAGCAATTGGACTAAAAGGGTGGTGAACTATTACTGTGTAATGTGATGACAATGTCCAATTTGGATGCCATGCCACACAAATTGTGGGAGTGGGCCCATGCCACAATGGGTCACATGGCCAAATAGGCAATTTTTTGATACCTTGGCCAAATCACATTTTTACATGTGGCATATTTATGAAAAATAATAAAAAAAGATTTTTTTGTTTTCTAAATTAGTTTTCCTCTATCGTTGGATTTTTAAATTTTATTAGAGGTCCACATGGCACTCCACACAGACCTCCAAAGATAGGGTACACACATATTGATGCCTCTCCCCTATTTCCTTTGTTATGTATTTGATCTTCTATTTCAATTCCTCAGTATCCAATAAAATCTCTAATGTTTTGCTTTGCAGGCAAGGTTAATGATTATATTAGAAAGCATTTAAATTTGGATTGTTTTAGTATTTATTTTGATGATAGAATGGAGTTTGCAAATGAACCATTTCCTTAGCCTCCTCCCACCGACCAACCCCCCAAAAAAGGTGGTGAGAGAGTGGACTAAGAGAGGAAATTAACTTTTAAAAATGGTGATTATTTGCGATGCTTTGTTAAATATTACCCAAAAAAATTGTGATTATTTTGAGTGTAAATTAGATTAGAGATGAAATGTGGGAAAAGGGAACCCCTTTCTCTTTTAGGAGCAGTTTTACAAATTTTCCTTGTTTCATTAAAAGAGGAGCATGATATGATTGTGAATGAATTATTTATGGGGGTTTAATGGATCTGGGCAAGATATATGATTGACTTACAACCTAAAAGGTGAGTCAACCTTCCTTTGAACAAATTTGAAATGACCTTAAGGATGAAATACAATGATTCAATTAACCTAATGATGTAAATGACTATTTTGATGCAAAACCAAAAGATTTGGAAAGCCACAGAGGTAATCAGACTACACAAATGGATTGAGCAGGACATTGTACACCTATGGTATAAATTTGGAGCAGAAAATGCTGGAGTAAGTCATCTAGGGAGTTAATGACTTTGTAGGAGGAATTTAGATATGATTTTATAGTCCTCAGGTGCTAGATTAGAGCTTCTTTTCTCCGCTTGTTGCACTATTAGATCACTATCAGATACTAAAATAACTAAGTTTTCATGAGTTGTCAGAGTGTAGGTTTTGATTGCAACAACGAATAATTGTTCTTCCAGCTTCTTTCAATCTTGTTTAGACCTGAAACCTACACATTCAAAGAGAGAGGAAGAGTTGTGCCATTTAGGGGCTTGCCTTAGTCAAG
This sequence comes from Sequoia sempervirens, assembly GCA_007258455.2. Lineage (NCBI taxonomy): Eukaryota > Viridiplantae > Streptophyta > Pinopsida > Cupressales > Cupressaceae > Sequoia > Sequoia sempervirens. The sequence continues at coordinate 645,188,393 of VDFB02270651.1, read as the reverse complement.
CCTCGTGCTAGTGTTTCCACTTCCACAATGGCAATGTCAATGATAGAAAACCTATCCTTTTGAGAGATAGGAACAAACGATAATAAGGAATGATGAATAAAAAATGGACTACAAATCACCACCCTCCAATAGCTTTCTTGAAGGACTGAAGTCAGACAAATCTCCTCTCAAGGCTTGAATTTTGTTTGCTTGATTTTCTTGGAGACCTACAAGGGTTAGTCTTCACAAACAATATGATAACACAAACATGAATTCACATACACTTTGGAATTGTGCTTGGATCTTGAATTGCTACCACAAATCACTTAAATTATGCTCTTGAATTTCTTGATAATTCTCTTAATAATTTCTCCAATAATTGCTTTCTAGATTTCAAATGATGTAGTAACTAGGTATTTCTATATAATTATTCTAATTTCCCACAAATTAGATCTTGATAGCCGACATTAGACATTTTAAATTCAAATAATTAAAGATAACCTCTGAAATATTTGAATTTAGAGCCAAAATAAGGGGACATAGATGCCCTAGGCGTTAGTGTTCCAAACCTATTTTTTAGGAATTAAGGTGTTATGGGAATAATATTAAATGAAGCATTGGTTTTTTGCTTGTAATTTGTTGGTAAATGTTTAAATGGGCTATGTAATTCATAATTTAGGAAATTAAGTGTACAATTACTTCCAATAACTTAAGGGGGAGCAAAGCATAGCGTAAAATTGTCAAGGGTGATAATTTACAATGCTACATTTAGCCCCCACTTTGGTGAGAGTTTGAACTTACACTTAGACTCACACTAAAGTAGAAAAATACATGTCAACAAGGGTCTAATTGTCCAAATATTGAAGAGATAGGATGAAAATCAATTTAGGGAGAGCATGCAAGCCCCCAAGATCTAAGATCCCATGTCAAACCAACATGAGCACAAAGAAACACACACATGTATGAAATGTAGCAGGACAGCATACACAAAACATACACAATGTCAACACAAAAAGAGTGGTGTGAATAATCACGAGCTAGCAAGTTGTGTTATGATAGGATCCACACCCAGGGCATTCATGACTCATAGACTAGCAAAGTCTGACATTTGCTAGGTGAATCACAAACTAAAGGCAACATGGGCTAGTGAAGTCTGATCTTCACTAGGTGATCCCCCAATACAAAGTAGCAAAAATGAGAAAGACACAAGGTCTAATGAAGTTCAATATTCACTAGGTGTATACCCATAACCATACCAAAAATTATACTCCTTGATAATTCTAATAAGGTGCTACAACAATGATCAAGATACCATGCCAAAACATCACTAAGTCCAGTGCATGTGAAAAAAGTGAAGCAAAATGCTAATGCCAACGCACCAATAAGTCTAGCATGTGTGAACAAAGTGAAGCACATAATGGAATGTATGCCCCCACATTAAAGAAATTGCTAAACACCACGCTATGAGCAATTTATTTAAGGTAGAAAAATGATAAATGCTATGTGATAAGGACATGAGAGCTAATTTGGAAAGCCCTATGCCAAATATATGTTTCCAAATAAAGCTACCTCATAATAAGGGATTGTCCCCAATGCAATGTGAAAAATAACACAAAGATGATCACGAAAGAGATCCATGAATCTGAAGTCAGTGTAAGTCTTTGCTACAATTATATAATAGATCTCAGAATTGATATTATTCCCCAAATATTCTAGAACAATGAATACAATGGAAGAATGACATAGAGAGAGAACAAACAAAATTTTGGTTCAACATGGAAGAGACCTAAATGTATTAATGCCTTGAGTCATCCATAAAAGGAAAACATGAGACAATAATGAAAAGAAAGTTCTTGACATAAAAAATAATGGAGATACAAATAGAAGAATGCCATGATAGACTTGTTTCCTTTGTATCCTTGCGCCAACAAAGCCACAAGGGTCATCCATAGAGAACTCACAAACATAAATACACACCAAGCACCACAATATGGGATATCACATCATGTATAAGACAATACAAAGAACACATAAAGAAAAACACAACAAAGAAGTACCACACGTGTGATCCAACCTAAAGCAGGTCATCTGCATCCCAAACTTGTTCATCATATACATAAGGTGGATAACTAGCAAAAGGGACTACATCAAGTGTCATACCGAGAGCATCACTAGGTTCAACACATGGTGGGTCACTCTCAGTAGGAGTATCATCATGATTTACCCAATTTAAATCCATAGACTTTGAAAACAATAAAGATAGTTCATTATGCACTTGTTCACCAATTTTAGCAATTTTGTCTTCATCATCCAAATTAATTACAATGAGAGGTTTAATGAAATTGTTAGTTTTATGTTCTATTAGAATTATGAAAAAAATGAGTGACAAGATCAAACAACAAACACATACAACTTCCACACTTGAGGGATCTACAAACAATAATATGCAATGTCATCAACAAGAAAAAGACATAGAATGAACCTCAAGAATCTTCAAGGAAAACAGGAGTCCTCAAAGCTATGAGAGTTTTATCAAAGGAATCAAATGTATTAATACAATGAGGGTTGAGTGATATATAGGAGAAACCATAAATGATAAATGGATTGGATCATGACAAGTGTCAACATCTCACACAATGAGACATAATTATCTAATAATAGCTCTCTAGATAACATATAAAATCACTCCTAAGTTTATCTTAAGTGCATGGGAATAAATTAGACTAATAATTAATTTAAGATTAATTAATTATTAGCTAATGTATGATTAATCTAACACCCCACTTAAGATGAAATTAGGGAGTAGCTAAAAAAACCTAAAAAAGAGAATGCGTGATGGATCCTGGAAAACAAGGCTTGGTGAGGTACCCATGTACAATCAATCTGATCTCTCATAACTCGAGAAAAGGAGAAAACCACATGGGGAAAAATCCTCTCCAAAAGAGAGAATCGTGAATGAAGGACTACAAAACCTTCAAATCAAGGTGAAGGAATAAGAAGCTTGCAATCAAAATAATATTCCAAAAAAGAGGAACATGTAGAACATCGTTGAAGATGAAGAAGTTGTAGAAATTTTTTGAATGTTGACTGATATAGTGTTGAAATGAAGAATCTCCTTTAAACAAAATGATGATTGGAATCAATATAACGAGAATCTACATGAGTTCCCCAAATGAAACTACTCAAACTAGATGGAAAACAAAGGAAAACATCCAGAAGCAGAAGATACAAATGTTAGGATTAAGAAGACAATAATCTGCATGAGTGCCCCCAACAACACTACTTGAATCCGATGGAAAAAAAGGAAATCATATGAAATTCGAGGATACAAATGTTACATGAATCTTCATGAGTGACCCCAATGACACTACTCAACATGCAAGATCAAATTTGAAAATACAGGTACCAATTGTCTGAAGAAAACTGGTTAAGAGAGACAATGATTTGGATGAGTGTCCCCAATGATGCTACTTGAATAAGATGGAAAACAAATGAAAACATCTGGAACTCAAAGATACAAACAAAACATGAATCTATATGAGTGAATTCAATGACATTACTCAACATGCAAGATGTTAGTTGAAAATATAAGTACCAATAGTCTCTGATCAAATAAAAATGGAAGGACACCTCCTGAAATAGGAATCAAAGAATGTCCATATGGTAAATGCTCCATCTCATTGAAATGCATGGGTAACCAATCACTACATCCTCCTAGTACATAGTAACAAGAACTAGATACACAGATCACTCAAAAATGAAATTGAGGAAGCATTAGCATGAACAAAAGAAACCTCCCATAATGCTGACAAGGGAAAGCTAAGACATGTACACTGAAATTGTGTAAACCAAGAAATTCATGTAGGAGAAACAACTTGCAAATAAAATGGTGTGCAAATTGAGACACACATGCATGGGCTAGAATGACCAAGATTCACTACTATCATGGAAGGGACACTCACTTGAAAAAGGTGTGATGGAAAATCAAAAGAAAATATCAACCCCCCCATGACACTTTATATCATAGTGCAACTACAAAAGGGACAATAGGATGTGCAAAAATCCCCAAAAAGTATACAATAGAATGACACTTTATCTCAGTTTTTCTACAAAAGAGTGTGCATGAAAAATATGTCTACAATTCCCAAATAGGATAGAATACTAGAAATACATGTAGAACAACCAAAACCTAGTCATCCCACATAAACAAAAAGTATCCAAGACCTAAGATGTCCAAGTAATTCACTAGAATATGAAAACACAAAAATTTGAACAAAATTTACTTGAATCAAAATATGGAAAATTGAATGGATGGCTATGAAGTTTTCTAAAAGACCATCCCAACACTGCTAGAATCACAAAAATGAAGAAACAGGTCAAAAATTATGAGCTTGAAAGTGAAAATAGTAACTTTGAATTTAAAAGTCTATAGAATGCACTGAAAGCATAAACAAATGGTGATAAGACCCATACCACTGGAAAGTTGTTGAAACTAGATTTTTGACGATATCTTGTTCACCCATTTTCGGTATCATATATCCAAGTTATGACCAAAAGAAAAAAATAACTCTTTTAGGGCACAAAGAGGGCTTGAAGGGTCCATGGAAACATCCTTACCAATGACATCAACATGACATCACTATACTATTCCCCCTTTCCAAAAAAAATAGTCTTAGGGAAAAAAGTTCACCCTAGAAAATGGAAAAAATAGATGGAATATGCCAAGATTCATTGCCAAGAAACTGTATGGTTGGAAACTCTTGATTGATGCCAAAAAAGTGGATAGTGCTAAAAAAAATTGCTGTTGGGGAGTTTGGGTTGTCGGGTGGCAAGGAATGTTGGTATGTGGCAACTGATCATGCTATACTGTACACCTCGACATGTATCCTCGTTGGGGTCAAGGGCTGGGTTGGGCCCTAGGCAGGGGTTCAGGGGCGGCAGCCCTCAAGAAAAATTTGTTTCCCTTTTTTTTTGCGTCGTCACCGAAAAAGAAAAAAATGATGTTGTAAAACCCTAATTTTGGAAGCTTCTAAAAATCTTGTTATAAGGGGTTGGTATGGGGGTTACAGTCTGTAGAAAAAGGTGATTATTCATGAGATTTTAATATGTTTTTTCACTAGATAATAAAATCATTGGATGGTTGCGGTTTTGTGGATGTAGCCCGAATTGGGTGAACCATGTTAAATTCTCTGTGTTGTCTTATTTCTGCTATAAATTTCTATGTGTTTTATTTCTCTATTTTATAGATCAAATCTGCATTTAACTATTGGATATCTGCCTTCTAACCCTAACAAGTGGTATCAGAGTGGGTTGTTTTTAGTCATCCTCTACAGGAAGGTCTCACGGTTGAGTGGGAGTCTCACAATTAAGTGGGAGCAATGGAAAACAAGGGTAAATTGAAGGTAGATAAATTCAATGGGAAGAACTATCAGTTATGGAAGATGTAAATGGAGGATTATCTCTATCAAAAGGATTTATGGAGGTTGTTGGCAAGAACATCCAAGAAACTGGGAGGAATGAGTGATGAGGAATGCAATCTTCTGGACATAAAGGAATTGGGAGCCATTTGTTTATGCCTGGCACAATTAGTGGCATTCAATATTACAACAACAAAGACAATTCAAGAGTTGATGGAAACCTTGAAAAAGTTATATGAAAATCCTTCCACTTCAAATAAGGTATTTCTTGTGAAGCATTTATTTAATATGAAAATGCCACAAGGTGGGTCAGTTGCTGATCATTTAGATGAGTTTAATATAGTTACCAGTCAATTAACTTCTATAAATGTAAACTTTGATGAAGAAGTTAGGGCTCTTTTGATTCTGTGTCCTTTGCGAGAAAGTTGGAATAGCTTGGTAATGGATGTTAGCAATTTTGTTTCTGGTTTGAATACATTGAAATTTGATGCAGAGGAAATGGTGAGTTATCAGACTTAGGAGGCACAACTTCTCTCAAATATGGGTCATCTTCAATCATTCATCCTATTAGGATTGTCCCTAGGCTTCCAAAGGCCAAATCAAGGAACTTACAATACTATATTCCCAACACAAGAAATATTGACTTGTACATGTTCAAAATTCTCTCATAATGCTTTAAATACATACACCATGCCTGGAAATGGCACATTCCATCAGACTTCCACTTAGACCTAGTAGGCCTAGCCAATGCTATAAAGAGGACAATCAATTGTTTTTAACCCAAAAGACTTCATAAAAGGCTCAAAATATAGGTTTTGAATCTCCAAGGGTCCCCACACATAACTACAAAGACATAGGTCCAGATTGAATAAGGAATTAGGACTTCTAGTCAAAAGACAGACTGTCCTAAAGGCCTAATTAGGTCTGTGCACAACAACTCCAATGCTATGTAGGCTCTCCCCAACACCCGTCAAGCCTCACAATGTTTCTTCAAGCATCAAGTAACTCCATTATATCCTTCTAAAGCAACAAATCCTCCATATCAACCTTCCTTTGGATATTTCTCTCCAAACTAGACAAATTCAACCTATGACATACAAGAATGCCAGGCTCAACATACACACACCCTTCCAAACATCTGAAAGACCTGAGATGAAACCTCTGCCAAATGAAAACATAGTTTACAAGCCTCCATTTCCACCAAGAGCCAAAAATTCCTCATGATGGAGAATGGAGTTATCTACATTTTATTACAAAAACCCTAGTTATGAGGTTTTCAAACCCACCAACACTAAAATGGGTGTATCTCCCTTAATTCTTGATGAAGCAGACCCACACCAAGTGCAATAGAAATTTAATTCATTTCCCTATCCAATCATAACATCCACTAACCCGTATAGGTACTGTACTAGGCTGTACAACAAGAAAAATAGTGAAAAATGTGTCTTTTCTCAAAAATTTTAGTGTTTTATTGATTCCAAAGTTTCCAAAATCCTCCAATAGCCTCCTCTCGACCTCATGGGAGGTTTACATAGTCTTCCCATGCCTATTCCAACTGTATCCAACTAATTTTTGAATTAGTTGAATGTTGGAAGATAATTAAGTTCTTTTTTACACCTTTTTATGACCATTAGGCCTTTTTAGACCTTTTACATCTTTTACATTTTGAAGAATATGACTCCAAACCTACTTGAATCAATAAAAACATGCCTAAATAGGCTTACAAACATGAAATAAATGATTTCCATCCCTTACCCACACTTGTGGAGGGTTTTGACCTCCTTTGACCAACTAGGTCCTGATTGCCCACAACAAGCAAAAATGGCAAAAATGCCTTACAACTTATTTCAAATCAATCACAAATGGTCCTTTGGACCTTATTACATCACATAAACACAAAGACCAAACAAAATCACAAACCAAAACAAACTAGGTCCATTGGACCCATAGGTGCTCCTCATATAGCAGGTCTCTTCTTTAAGGAGGTTGTTAGGATACATGGATTGACTTTAAGCATTGTTTTTGACAGGGATTCTAAATTCATTGGTCACTTTTGGAGGACCTTGTGGAAGAAACTTGGCACAAAGAGTCTCTTATCAACTCCTTGTAGATCTCTTAGTTCATAGACCCCTCTAGGGTGCATGCCATATACTATTTCAAAAGGGATTCTACCCATGCTCCTATTCACGGAGTCATTATATGCACATTCATCCTAACATAAAATCAGATCCCAAGCTTGTCGATGCTCCTTAGAAAGGAGGAACCAACTAGTGGATGAGGATGAAGAAAGTGTAACTTCACCTGTAGTAAAAATTACATTAGAAGTTGGAGAGTCCTTGATGATTAGGAGAACATTACTCAAGGTACCAATCCCTGAAGAACCCCCACAAAGGAAAGCACTCTTCAAAATAAATTGCAAGGTACAAGGTAAAGTGTGTAGGATAGTAGTGGATTCAGGATCAACTGATAATCTTGCTTCAATTGAGTTGGTAGAAAAATTGAATTTGAAAAGGATTTCTCACCCTAACCCATACAAAGTTTCATGGCTTAGTAAAGGATAACAAGTCTTGGTGGATGAGCAAGTATGGGTGGAATTTAACATTGGGCCATATAAAGACAAGGTTCTATGTGACATCATCCCTATGGATGTGTGCCACTTGCTACTTGGTAGGCCTTGGCAGTTTGATAGGAAGACCAAGCATGATGGGGAGAAGAACACTTACTCCATTGTGAAGGATGGGAAGACTTACAACCTTTCACCTCTCCTAGAAGAAGACAAGGAAAAGCATGAAGGGCCTAGTGTTTTGATGGTGGGTGAGGAGTTCATGAAGACCTTGAAGGAAGGAGGAAGAGGATTCTCCCTGATTATGAAGCCAAAAAGTGAAGCAGATCTGACCACAAAGAAGGAAGATGCACCAAAGGAAGTCCAAGAGTTGTTGGAAAGGTACAAGGACATAACAGTGAATGAATTACCTAGTTCCCTACCTACCATTAGGGATATAAGCCACCATATTGATTTGATTCTAGGGGCCACATTACCCAATAAGGCTGTATACAAAATGACACCTGCTCAAAATGAAGAGATTGCAAGACAACTGTAAGAGTTGATGGAAAAAGGGTTAGTGAAGAAGAGTTTGAGTCCATGTGTCATTCCTATTGTCCTAGCACCAAGGAAGGATGGGAATTAGAGGCTTTGTAATGATTCAAGAGCCATTAATAGGATCACAATCAGATATAGGTTCCCAATGCCAAGAATGGAGGACCTCATGGATTGTCTATCAGGAGCATCTTACTTTTCCAAGATTGATCTAAAGAGTGGGTACCATTAGATAAGGATCAGAGAGGGGGATGAATGGAAGAAAAAATTTAATACTAATGAAGGGCTCTATGAGTGGTTGGTGATGCCCTTTGGGTTATCAAATGCCCCTAGTACATTTGTGTGCCTTATGAATGAGGTATTGAGACCTTTCATTGGAAAGTTTGTTGTAGTTTATTTAGATGACATCCTTGTGTTTAGCAGGTGTAAGGAAGAACATTTGAAGCACCTTGACATGGTACTAAGGAGGTTACAAGAGGAGAAGCTACTGATCAACATGGAAAAGTGTGAGTTCATGAAGGAAGAACTAGTATACCTTGGGTTTGTCATTTCCAAGGGAAGTTTGAAGATGGATCCTTCAAAGGTGAATGCTATTCTTACTTGTCCAACACCAAAATCCATGGGAGATATGAGAAGATTCCATGGAATTGCAAGCTTTTATAGAAAGTTCATCAAGAACTTTAGACAAATTTGTGCACCCATCTTGGACACCATCAAAGGAGGTGACAAAGGTAAGTTTTCTTGGACCAATGAGGCTGATAAAGGGTTTGAATATCTGAAAAAGAGAGTAGCACAACAGCCTATACTTGTGCTCCTTGATTTTGATAAAGTTTTTACCATTGAGTGTGATGCTAGCAATCAAGCAATAGGGGTTGTCTTGAGCCAAGAAGGAAAACCAGTTGCATTTTTCAGTGAGAGGTTGAATGAAGCAAAGAGGAAGTATTCTTCCTATGATTTGGAATTGTATGCTATGGTACAAGACCTCAAAAATTGGAGGCACTACTTGTTACCTAAGGAATTTGTTGTTTATACTGACAATCATGCCTTGAGTTTTTTGAATGCATAGGACAAACTCAGCCATAGGCACATGAAGTGGGTAGAGTCTTTGCAAGCCTATAATTTCACAATAAAGCATAAGAAGGGTCAAGCAAATAAGGTGGTAGATGCTCTCAGTAGAAGGGAACTTATAGTGCAAGAGATCCAATGTAATACCCCCATGTTACTAATACTTGTATTATTATTTTTTACTCTTATGTGTGAGCTTGATTCTAGTTTCTAATGGTGATTAGTTCACCGTCTTGGTGTGTGAGGATGCCTCCTGTATTGGGGAACCTTATTTCCTCTTGTTTACTAGCTTCCAGGATTAAGCCGATTTTATGAGGGGGAGGATGTAATACCCCTCCCCTTATTGTTTGGATTTAGTATTTTTCAATGCGTTTGTTTGCTACTTGTGACTATGATGGTATTGTTTGATTTGGTTAGTTAGATGTTAGATGATGCTATTATTTTGTTATGGACATGATTATTTCATATGATATTATGGCTGGTTATGTTAGTTGATTTTTAGAATTATATTATGATGCAGTGATTTAACTAGATATGTTATGAGATGAATTGTTAGTTTAGAAATGTTATTTTATCAGTTGATTATAATTGTTATAATAGGTGTGATGAAGGACAATATGGCATCACTCGTTTGCGAGTGCCCTATTATGTTGCGATTCCTTCTCACAATGCAGTACTTTAATTTAATGCTTCGATTTGATATATATATATATATGTATGCACATGTACACAACTTCGTTTGTATGCAGGTATTGCAGGTACAAGCCTCGATTCCACCTGCTTTGGCAGGACAGGGCGAGCACCAATAGCCCAACGGTTAAATGTTGAAACAGAGGTGACGATGAAGTCATCTCGTCCCATCATGTCAGACCCTCTTGTTGATTGGTATTGTCCATTTTGTGTAATTGTCGTCATTTGTGGTTTGTGTTTTGTATTTTGTCATCTTTTGATTAATGTTGGTACTTTATACGTTGTGGTGTATTCGATTTTAATGATGGAAGTAATTGTTTGTTTTAATGTTAGATTTAAATTCTTTTTAAATATTTAGATGATTTTAATTATTTTTGAAAGTCATATATTTCAATTAAATGATAATTAAATATTAAATTGTGTTATTTATTTTAATTAATTATCTGGTTGAGGATAATTATTAGAATAAATTATTTAAATTAAATAGATAATGTAATGTGCAAGTAAAGTGGTAAAAATAGAAATTAAAACAATAAAACAAATAAAAGAATGAAAAAAGTGGTGAGAACGAATAAGAATACAAATCTAATTAAAAAGCGTGCTTTTAAAGAATTGTTTTATTTTATTTTTGATTTTTAGAGTTTTTAGAAGAAATTGTCAATATCTTTTATTTAATTAAATTTTTTTGGAAGTTTTCACACACAAGGGTTATTGTTACAGAAGTTGCACAAGAGATTGGTTTTTGGTAGTTATAAATTTTTGAAAGGGATTGGAAATCTGTTATTGGGTTGCTTTGGAGAGGTTTTCTAAATAAAGAGTTGGATTCGAGTTCGAAGGAAAAATTCTGTAGAGGATTTGGAAGCACGAACAGGGAGCTCTTTGAAGTCATCAGAGTCAAACGGGCTTCATCAGATCTTCAAAGAAGCGCAGGACTCCAGGTTCCCGTCTCTATCTTTGATTCTCTGAATCTGCAAAATAAACAAAAAAGTTATGATTTGAATGAATTTGTGTTGTAAAGAAAAAGAGAATCTGTCTGTGATTTAGATTTAAATGATTTCTTGAGATTAGAAAATAAATAAACAAATAGGCCTTCTTGAAAAGAAAACCCATGTTGAAATTAGAAATAATGTTTGCAAACAAACTGAAAGGAAACTCTTCAATTTCTGTTTGGATATATTCAACCTCTCTATTATTCCTTGGAAAAGAATGATCTTTGTTTGATTAATGAAATTAAAATATTATTTTAGAAATCAATAATAAGTATTTAAATTATGGTGATTCTGTTGTTACACAGAAAATTGTGCTCCCTGTGTTTAGATAACTATTTTTTTTATATTTGTGTGTTATATATATATACATATTTCGTATATATATATATATATTGCATATTTCGTATATAATATATATATAGTTTAAATTTATTTTCTGCATTAAAAATTGTTTTATTGTTTTTGAAATTTCTTTATATTGGTATATCGAATGAATGGTTTTCTTTTAATACAAACTGGGATTTTCGAAATCGTATTCCTGTACCGGCGAATGAATTTTATTTGGTTTTCCGTGCTGTTAAAAAAAAAAAAAAAAATATATATATATATATAAAATAAAGATTTTTTTTAAAAAAATGAAATCGAATATTTTTTTTATTTGATAAAAATTTTATTGTGTGGGAGTTTGGGGGTCGGTCGTACCCACCCCATCCCCACTGTCTGCAAGGACATAGCAGTCCAGACGGACTGCTGTGCGCAGCAGACTGATACGTACAGCATCGCTATGCACCGTCGGTACTGGCCGCATGGCCCTGTGATTGATGTTTTGTTTTTTTAAAGTTTTTTTTATTATATACATATATATATATGAATTTATATATATATATATATATTTAAATATATTTATTTTTATTAAATATTATAATTATAATTTATCATATGTAAAAATTAAATTATAATTATTTTATTTAATATTGGGATATTTTAAAATGTAATTATAATTATTTATTTTAATATTAATTTTATTAATTTTAAAAGATGTAATTTATTTTGTATTTGATTCAAAATGTTATATAATGTTTATATTAGGTAATTATATATTTAACAGGCATTATGTTATTATTTGTTTCTGTCGAGTTAGTATTTAAAAAAATGAAAGTTATTTTAATTATTTATTTTAATATTAAAGAAATGTAATTTTTTATTTATTTGAGAATTAATTATCAAAGTTTTTATTTAGTAAAATAAAATTAATGTATTATGTTATTCGACTTTAGAAAATTAATTTTATTTTGGTGTGGAAATCATGGTTTATTGTGGACAAGTAAATTACATGGATTTTGTCGAGCATGTGTTTTGTATATCATTTTATAATTGAAATGTTTTGTGCTTTTGAGTTAATTGTTCTTTTGGTTATAAAGTCGTGTGATCTGGTTATTGTGTTTTTTTTAATGGTTGTAAACTTCACTTGTGATGTGGGAACCCTATTGTCAATTTGTGAAAACTTTGTTCCAAAGGCTTGTTATTTTAAAGTGTTATTCTCGTCTTGGTTTATGCTTTAAATGTTATTCTCGTTTTGGTTATACTTTTGGAGTTGAGGCTTATTGGCATTCTGTTAGGAAGGGTTGAACGGCTTGTTAAAACTTTTGGTTATGAATTATTGCGAGAGGGTTAATGCCTCACGTGTTCTTGTTGTGGTATTATGCTTTTTATGCTTTGGTTCAACCCTTGCCTAGTTTGGATTATGTTAGGGGTCAGAGGGAGAGTGGCTCTTCGTGGGCGCCGGTGCCTCGGGTAAGAGGAAGTGCTCAGGGGAACCCACGTAAGAGTAGTTAAACAAGTGATAACCTAAAAATAGAATTCAGGGGGATGGGTAGTAAGACATACAAGATAATTAAAACTAGATTCCTTGTCTATGCATTAGGGTTACCGTAGACTAGTGATAGACTGAGTAGGCCATGGTCGGCAAAGTCGTAGTCTCATCTTCATGAGAGACTATCAGCTCCGCATTAGCTACCCTATGGTGCCGGTGCCTCAGTTAGGAGGAAGGGCCAGGGGATCCATAGATGGGTGTCGGCGCCTCAGTTGGAGGAAGAGCTAGGGAATCCCATGAGAGCTATGCGATGACACTCTCCACTAGACATCCTTGTTCTTGTCTTGTCGCTTCTGGATATTGTTATATTTATGTTGTTTCTAATTTTAGGGCGAGGGGATCCATAGATGGGTGCCGGCGCCTGAGTTGGAGGAAGAGCCAGGGGATCCCATGAGAGCTATGCGATGACCTCCCCACTTGACACCCTTGTGCTTTGTTGTAGTTGCTTCTAGATAATGTATCTTGTGATGTCCTTGATTCTTGTGAATTTGTCTCATGATTGCTAATTGGTGATGCTTCGTGTTATTGTGATGAGTTTCTTAGTTTTAACTCATTATGTGATTTGTGAACGTTGATGGTTGTTCTTTGTATACTTTGAGTTGTACTTGTTTAGTATCATGTTGTTGTTGAGTCAGTTTGAAATTCATGGTCAGGTTCACTTCCTCGTCACCTCTGAGCATGGGGGGTGAGTTACTTGTAATTCACATGGTTGGGTGGAACGTGCTCTGCACCCGTTGGGTTCCCCATTAGCGCCCTGTCTTCTCAGCATTTCCAGTTGGAGTTGTACCAGTGATCATTTGTACTTCATATTTCATTATACTTGTATCAATCCCCATGTTGGGAAATTCAATGTAATTCAATTATCAAAGATTGTAATGTAATATTAAAACAACGATGTAATAGTTAGGATCATTTGTGACTCTTTTAAGAGATTTATCATGGATGTATTATGTGAGGTTTACTATTCTCGCATCATGGTTTTAGATGTATCCTTATTCATGGTTATTTTAATGGTTATGTTGTAATCTTTATCTTTACTTATGTTTAGTTGTTGCGATGTAACCTCGTGTGCCCCAGAGAACTAAGTGTGTTAATGTTATGTAATATGTTATGTGATTATGGTTAAATGTTATTACATGTTTAATTTAATTATTTAAAAAAAATTATTTGCATTGTGTGTGTTCTCTGGGGTTTGCACGATGGGTGTTACATCCAACTCCAAAGCATGGGGATTGATGCATTAAAGGATATGTATCATGAAGAATCATATTTCAAGGAGGTATACAATGTTTGTGAGCAGCATTTGAACTCTTTTCATGGTGAATACTCTGACTTTTTATTGCAGAATGGTTTGCTCTTCAAAGGAAGCCAATTGTGTGTGCCTAAATGCTCAATGAGGGAGAATATCATAAAGGAGAAACACAATGGGAATCTTGGAGGTCACTTTGGCCTTAACAAGACCTTGGAACAAGTTAGGAGATTTTATTATTGGCCAAAGTTGCAGGTGGATGTGAGAAGGTATGTGGAAGGATACACAATATGTCAAAGAGCAAAGGGAACTTCATCAAATGTAGGACTCTATCATCCACTGCCCATTCCCAATAGGCCTTGGGAGTGTGTAAGTATGGACTTTGTATTGGGGTTTCCTACAACCCAAAGAATTTTTGATAGTTTCTTTGTGGTAGTTGATAGATTTAGTAAGATGGCACATTTTCTTCCTTGTAAATGCACCAAAATTTGATGATGTTGTTGGTGTTATTTTGAGCAAGGAAATTTGTAGGAAAAGCTCAGGTGGAACATCCACATCAGTCAGTGTTTTGAATGCAAAAAGTAGGGGCAAAACAAAGGAGAGAGGAAACAATTTTTGAAGTCATGGGAAGTCATGAGGAAAATCAAAGGACAAAAGGTACCAATCTTGAGACAAGAGGGATTGTTGGTACTGTGGTAAGCCGGGTCATTGAAAGAAAGATTGTTGGTCTCAGAAAAATAAAGGAGACAAAAAGGAAGGAAATAAAGAGGAAAATGTGGTAAGTAATAAATTTGATGAGGATGCTTTGATTCTTTCCCTTGATAATGCTGATGATTTTTGGGTGTTAGATTCAGGGGCTTCATTTCATGCTACACCCCATAGAAGTTATTTTCTTGATTATGTCCAAGGGGATTTTGGGTTGGTTTATTTGGGAGATAACGAACCCTGTCAGATTGTTGGAAAAGGGAAAAATCAATATTAAGTTGTAGAATGGGAATCATTGGATGCTACATGAGGTAAGGCACGTTCCAAAGTTGAAAATAAATTTAATTTTAGCATGACAACTAGATGATGAAGGTTGTGTTGTTACATTTAGTGATAAAAATTGTAAGGTGACAAAAGGTGCCTTAGTGGTATCAAAAGGTGTGAAATTAGGCACCTTATATCTTTGTACAAGTCATACTATTCCTTCTACTTTAGCTAGTGTAGATAAAAATCAATGTTCAGGAACAATTGTTGTAGTTCAACAGACAAAAAATTAGATAGTTGTGGATTCTAAATCAGCACTATGGCATAATAGACTTTGGCATATGAGTGAAAAAGGTATGAAATAACTTCATTCAAAGAATGTTTTACTAGGTCTGAAATGTGTTAATATGAATTTCTATGAAAGTTGTTTGTATGGCAAACAAAAAAGAGCTAGTTTTCTCAAGGATGAGAAACAAAAGAAAGATGAGAAATTGGAGCTTATGCATACAGATGTATGGGGACCAGATCAAGTATCTTCTCTCGGTGGCTTTTGGTACTATGTCACTTTTATTGATGATGCAACAAGGAAGGTATGGATTTATTTCCTTAGGTAGAAATTTGATGTATTTGAAACTTTTAAGAAATGGAGAAGCTTGGTTAAGAATGAGACAGGTAAAAAGTTAAAATGTCTCAGATATGATAATGGTGGTGAGTATTGTAGCAAAGAGTTTGAAGATTATTGTTCCTCTAATGGTATTCGTAGGTAGAAAATGGTTCCAAGGACTCCACAGGAAAATGGAGTGGTTGAGTGCATGAACAAAACAATAATGGAGTGTGCACAGACTATGAGATTGCATGTTGGGCTGCCTTTAAATATGTGGGTAGAGGCTGTAAACACTTCTCTTTATTTAATCAATAGAGGTCCCTCTAATCCTTTAGGTTGTGGTATTCTAGAGGAAGCATGGACGGATAAGAAGGTGAGTTATTCTTTTCTCAAGACCTTCGGTTGTGAAGCATTTGCGCATGTAGATTCTAAAAATAGAACTAAGCTTGATACAAAATCAAAGAAATTTATATTTTTTGGATATGGCATTGATGAATTTGGTTATAGGCTTTGGGATTTTGAAAATAAAAAAATTGTGAGAAGCAAGGATGTCATATTCAATGAGAAAGTGTTGTACAAGGATCAGTTGCAACAACATGAGAAGAAATACAATGATTATGTAGTGTTGGATGATACACCAAACAACAATGTTCCAGTGGTTCCTTATGCTCCGCAACAACAACAACAACAAATACCACAAACTCCAATAAATGTTAGATGATCTTCAAGGATAAGTAGACCTCCAAATTTTTTTTCTCCTTCTTTGTATTCTATTTTATTAACTGATGTTGGTGAATCAAAATGTTATGATGAAGCTATGTAGGTGGATACCAATGTTTAGTGGGAGCATGGAATGGAAGAATAAATGTACTACTTGCTGACAAATCAGACTTGGGAATTATGCAAGTTGCCTATAGGTAAAAAAGTTTTACCAAAAAAATGGGTTTATAGGATGAAAGAGGAGGATGGAGGTAAGAAAATATTTAAAGCCAAATTAGTTATAAAGGGATTTGCATAGAAAAAGTGTATTGATTTTGATAAAATATTTTCTCCTATTGTTAAAATGACTTCTATTCATACTGTTTTAAGTATTGTGGCTGCTGAAGATTTGTATTTAGAACAACTTGATGTTAAAAAAACCTTTCTCCATGGTGATTTGGAAGAGGAAATATATATGGAACAACCACAAGGATTTGGGATCAAAGGTAAGGAGAAACTTGCGTGCAGATTGAAGAAAAGTCTATATGGCTTTAAGCAAGCACCTCGACAATGGTATATTAAATTTGATAGTTTTATGGCTGAGCAAGGTTACAATCGGTGCAATTCAGACCATTGTGTTTATTTTAAGAGGTTAGATGATGATAGCTACATTATCTTATGTTTATATGTTGATGATATGCTTGTAGCGGGGTCTAACATGGATCACAAAAGGGAGTTAAAAAAATAGTTAGCAAATTCATTTGCTATGAAGGATTCGGGGGAAGCAAAGAAAATATTTGGTATGGAGATTACAAGAGATAGGAAAAATAGAAAATTGTTTTGATCTCAAGTTGATTATGTTGAGAAGGTGTTGCAGAGATTTCATATGGAAATTGCAAAAGCTATTAGCACACCTTTGCCCAGTCATGTTAAGTTGATTAAGGATATGTGTCCAAAGACATAAGAGGAGGAAGAAAAAATGTAAAAGGTACTATATGCTTCAGCTGTAGGTAGTTTAATGTATGTCGTGGTATGCACAAGACCAGATATTGCACATGTTGTAGGAGTTGTTAGTAGGTATATGAGTCATCCCGATGTTGAGCATTAGAATGCGGTAAAATGGATTCTCAAGTACTTGAGAGGTACATCCAATAAATGTTTATATTTTGGGGGCTCTAATAAAGGATATTTTGTCTCAGATTTGGCAAGAGATATAGATACTAGGTGGAGTACCATAGGCTATGTATTTAAAGTTGGTGGTGTAGACACAAAAATCTGGTTTAAGCCTGCGACTTCAATATTGTTAATAATCCTTATTTCTTCCAAGGTCTTGATTAAATAATGTCAATTATTTAATTATTCACTTTAACTTTAATTCTTCTATTAATTAAATAATCTTAATTATTTAATTGATTCACATTTTCTTTATTCTATCTGATTAATTAAATAAACGCTTTTTATTTAATTATGTTACTAATTAACCTTATCCTTCTTGTCAAATTAAAGAAATTCTTATTTAATTTACTCTTTATCATAATTCAACTATAATTAAATAAATCCTTTATTTATTTAATTATTCATTTAACCCTTTTGACATTTAATTTAATAAATCTTATTTATTTAATTATTCTTCCAATATCAAATCTTGAATCAAATGAATTATTTAATTCATAAATCCTATTTTAACACATTCCTCTATATTTAGATAATTGTGCAAATTATCTAAGTATTCACTTTTACTTGAATCAAAGATCTATTTTAATCGCTCAATTAACTCTTGATTTAATGTTTGAGTGGATTTCTCGAGTAATCTCTTCATCAAATCATTCAATTGTCCAGTTCTAACTCAATTGCGTATACATGTAGATTAATTAAATATTCTTAGTTAATTAATTAAACCTTGTGCGTGCATTAGAACATAGAGTTTCTTTAATCAATCTTTATCTTTGTCATGCAAAGATAATTCTTCTGTTTTTGAATACCAAACTTGAAGATTTAATCATTTATTTAATCTTTATTTCTATTTCTAATTTGTATCACTCATATCGCGACTAATAGTTATCATAATGCATGTCTAATCAGTCGATCTCAACCGTCCATTGATCTTTTGATCCTGGCCTGCCATTCAAATAATCAATTTTCTATAAATTGATCTATTCTTCATCATTCCTATCTCTCTCGAAATCTTATGAATTTTTGGAGTAGCTATCTTGAATCTTCGATGTTTTGTTAAATCACTATCATAGGCTATGCTTGCATGAACTCTCAAAATTTGAGGGCAATTATACTACAACGGAAAAATGGAGAAGGGAAATTGAGATGATACATGGAATTACATACATATTGGGTGAGATTGTTTAGTTTACTTACATTTTTACTTTCCTTTGTTCTATGTTGCTTAGCTTAGATTGCATTAGAGTTTTAGATTACATGTTTTCTCTGATCTGTTTCTTCTACACTTTCTGGATGTTACATTTGGTGAACCCGACGTGAAGACACCATCTTCGCGAATTTGTAGACTTTTATTTCATTTTGCAGGTTTTTGTACAGAACGACACATCTTCTTGATGAAATGCCGCAATTGACATTCGAAGACGCATCAGTGTGACGAAGCGACACAATTTACTTTATGAACTGCATCTGACATCAAAAATGACACATCTAACAAATTTTGATGCATCTGCCATTTTTTGAGCTGCAATTGACTGGTAAAATACCAAAGATGCATTTGACAGAGAAAGTGACGCATCTGACTGGTATATTTTAGGATTAGATTTTCAATTTATAGTTTCCTTTCATATTTTTATGTTTGCTAATCTTCTATTTTCAACGTGTGTCTTGAGGAGTTAATGAGTTTTTGTAGGATGATTGATGAAGAAAGTACTGAAAACTACTAATGAATCTTTATGCAGAATGCATGTCAAAGACCCTAGTGAATTCTTTGAAATAGATTATTTGGTAGTGTAGAAAATCTTTCATTTGGTTTAAAATTAACAAGTGTCTACTATGTTTGGTGCAAAAGCACAACTGTGTAATTACCCTCACGATTTGGTACATCAAAGTATCCTCTCCCCTTGCACATCCGTGCAATCTTGGGTGTAAGAGAAATGGTTACCAACTCTAGAACTTGGGCCTTTTCTGGTGGGAAAAAGTACTGACCCCATGATGACTCAGAACGGTAGCACCCTGAACCTGAGGGACTTCCAGCCGGTATATAAAAGTGGATTCTTGGGGAAAGACCAAGAATCACACATATGGTTCTGATGAGATGTCCATCCGAAAGGGGACTCTCGCCGCATGGATCATGCCCTATGAATGAAATACTCGTATTAAAAACCTTTTGTTTTAGAGACCAACCATTTTTTTGGCCGTTGCTTGGTATAGTGCAAGGTATAGTATCATGCCCGAAGACACTCACTACTAATCCCCTTGAGTAGAGATAGTAGTTCTTGGGAAGTCATTACCCAAAGAATCCGAAGTTGGTGTGCTCGAATGACGTTAATGAGCCGTGGAGGGGAGCCAATGCCACCAAACTTCTAAGCTATCCGCTCTCGAGAAGTAAAGGTGTTTCGCACCAATCTGGGGTATATCAATGGGCTATACCAAGTATACAAACCCTTGGCCTTTTGGCCTAATAGGATTGTACTTGTCTATTGTCATATTACATGTTCTTTGGGTCCAAAATCAAACTGAAAACACTTTGTCTTATTATTGTCTTTGTTTGCCAGAACTTGATCACAGAAAATAGCATCAGTTTTATATCTCAAATCATTGAAAATACAACAAGGTCGCAATTGATTTTTAGAGTTGCATCTGATTAACCTCGAGTCACACCTATCATTATCAGTCACATCTATTTGGCATAGAGTCACATCTGCCAGATTAGCTCGCATTTACTTTGCGAAAAACTGCATATGTTATATTCTGAGTCGCAATTGCCATTACGAGTTGCATCTTTGAGAAACTTAACTGCATCTATTTGACACAAATACTGAACATTTACCATAAACTCACAACTGATCATCAGCAAACTGCAGCTGTGAAAATTAACCGCAACTAGTAAACTTAACCGCATTTGTGAAATCCTGTGACGCATTTGCCTGATTAGAAAACCAGAATTCACGGTCACTGTCTAGTCAACATAGTTATACCCATCTTTCAATTGTCTTTCCACAAGCAATCTTTGAATGGAAACCTGAAATGATTTGCTCAATTTTGCATCCTTTAGGTTTGTTTAGTCATAACTATAGTCGTCCTAGTTCCACGTTTTAGTGTCATCGTAGAGTACATATTACTTGGATTAAACTTCTAGGAGGGTCACTTTTACAAACTTTAGGATAGGATTACCATCTATACTTTAGAAAGATCATAATTTCAACAAAATTTGTCATTGAACCTAGTCCTATCATCTTATCCTTTTTCCTACAGAGAGTCCTCCTAGCTCATCAGTCTAGTTAGGAGACTTAGCTTATCTTTGATCATTATCCTATAGTGGTTCCTTGACATAACTAAATTGACACCTTGGTTAGACTTTAGGTAGTTGGTACCCTTGTCTCAGGTTGACAGAATTGATTACCTTAGAAGTTTTCTTAGACTTTGCATCTTTGGATATTGCCATTTTAGACTAGACGTCATCCTAGAACATTCCTTATCTTGCATTCAGAAAATCCCAAAAACATAGACTAGAGTCATATTGTCCATAGACGTAGTTTCGCATTCTGTGCATATTGAGCTTATCTTACATGGTTGAAACTAGGTCTAAGAGAAGAGAGAGAGAGAAAATATGTCAAACCCAAACAAATTCATCAATCCATTTTCCTCAAGACCTCACAAGACTTTACTAGAAAAATTCACTGCTAGAAACACTCAAGGGCACATCACGACATAAGACATCAAGGCTGCTGCACAAGACCCTGAATTTGCCTCTTTTGTAGATGAGTACTTAGCAAACGATCATCAATGATACTTAGCCAAATTGCTAGCTGAAGGTGCTACCCTACCTATAGGATTTGATATTAGCACCTTACAAGCTCAACCGACACAAGGGATTAATACAATGACTACCATTACTACTATACCTTAGGTAAATACAACCATACCATCTAGCATACCTACATAGAGTACAATAGTCCATATGTCTCCATTTGGTACATCTGGCATGACATCGAGATTTAATTTCACTGTATGGGCATCCTCATCCACTCCCTCTGGTCCTCTTGTTGGGAGTACAAGACCTAAAATGTCAGCTTCTACATCATATGTCGGTGTCACAAGTACAATATCCCAGTCAACAGCCATACCTAATGCCAGTGTCATGAGCACCATACCACAATCGATGGCCATACCTAGTGCTCAAGTCACTAGTACTATACCACGGATTACACAAACAGGAGGAATTCCCTCATTCCAATATGGCAATCATAATCCATCTTCCCAGATCAGCAGTCATAATATATTCATACATATTCCAAATTAGAATCCATTCTCCCAGTTGGGTAATCAAAACCCATTCTCTCAAATTCCAAGTCAACAACAATTTACACAGATTTTGAATCAGAATCCCTTCTCCCAGCACGATACTCAGAATCCATTCACACAGATCCCAAGTCAAAACCACTTTATGCAGATTCTAGACCAGAACATGTTTACTAACATTCTGAATCCAAACCCACCTCAAATACCAACGTTCAATCAAAACCCATCATGAGACCTTGGATTTCAGAATACATTCACAAATCCACAAAATCCACCTAGGACATCATTGACCTAGGTTGACGTCTTGCAAACACAAATGCATGCACTACAAACACAAATCGACAACATGGCAGTGTCAAATAAGAAATCCTTTTCAACAAATGACATATGCCCATTTCCCTTCAATAGATCATTGTACATGACCCCTTTCCCTCACGGGTATGTCATACCAAATCTCCCTAAGTACAATGGAAAATGAAATCTGATAGAACATATAAGGGAATTTTCTACCATATGCATAGATGTCGCTTATGACCCCACATATCTTATGAGACTATTTCCAAATTTCTTGTAGGAATTGCAATAGAGTGGTTTTCAAGTCTAGACTATAGCATCAGATCTTGGGTTGAACTAGCTGAGAAATTTGTTGAGCAATTCTCCTTCAACATAGACCACAAGATAAATATCTCAACCTTGTGTCACACAACACAAGATGAAGGTGAAACATTCATTGCTTTCTTCCAGAGATGGAGGACTATAGCTAGCCGGTGTCTTGTCGAGATACCTGAAAAATAAAAAGTTACTATGTTCCAGGAAAACCTTCATGCAAAACTAAGGAGTAACTTAAGGGTACATTGTTGTACATATTTTTTGGAACTAGTGGAAAAAGGGGTTATAATAGAAAAGGATCTCATTGAAAAAGGTGAACTTAAGACATCAACATCTAATAGAAATTTGATTGTGCAAAATACCCCCAATGACAGAAACAGATTTTGGTCTCGCAACAAAAATTTCACCAATGATGGGGTAGTTGATGCTAAAACTGTACAAGCAGGACCAATCATCACATTACAAGGACCTCATACTTCTTCCAACATGCTTAATGTTGTCAATCAACCTCCCAACATGGTCCAAAATACTCAATGTTTGCAACAACAAAAGAGGTTTAAAAAATGCGAGTTCACTCCCTTAGGGGAACCCATTGAGTCCGTATTCAAACAACTATTACAATATAATCTTATACAGCTACAAGAGCCAAGACAATATGATCTAGGATAATTTAAACCAGTTTGGTGGGATGGCAATGCCTTTTGTGATTATCATAGAACTAAGGGACATAACCTACAAAATTGTCACCAACTGAAAAATATCATACAAGATCTTGTCAAAAGGAGAATAATTGAAGTTAGTGGATAGAAACAAAAGTCATCAAACACTAATCATCAAGTCTTTTATGATCCACTACATGACCATGGGAAAGGAACTGTTCTGAGTTTGAGTACTAGGACCAATATGTTAGCCAATTATACGAGTATCAAGCATGATTTTAATAGTGGAAAAACCATTCATCACCTTCGTGCCATCGATGAGAATATCAATACCATTACTATCAATACAAATCCTGAGTGCACAGTCAATACTCATCGTACTAAGATCACTATCCAAGGCCCTCCATCGTAACAAACACCACAGCCTTCCAAGTCACAATATAACTTACTTGACCAATTGGGGAAGACCCCAGTCCAAATCTCAATCTTGGAACTATTGCATATCTCTCCTGAGCATCGATCCATTCTAGATAAGGCTTTACAAAACACCATGGTCCCCAATGATCTTGATGCCAATCGTTTCCATGAAATGGTGGGCTATTTGACCAATAATCATCATGCCACGTTTTCTCAACAAGACTATGCAACTAAAAAGACAAACCATAAGGACCCTTTACATCTTGAAGTCCTTGTTGATGACACCAAAGTTAGACGAGTTTTGGTAGATGGAGGAGCAGGGTTAAATCTATGCACTTTAAAATTGATTAAGGCATTAGGTTTCTCAGAAGCATGTGTAGATACCACCAAAAGTATTGTCATAAAAGCTTATGATGATGAGGAATGAAAATCAAAGGGGGTGGTAGCACTTCCTATCAGAATTGGTCCTGTAGTAATGGAGACAAAATTATAGGTCTTGGATCTCACCCTTCCTTATAACCTTTTGCTAGGTAGACCATGGATTCATGCCATGAAGGCGGTCCCTTCCACATACCATCAATGTCTCAAATTCCCTTACAATGGAATTGAAATAACTATAGATGGTGACCCAAATCCATTCCAATATTGCACCAATCTAAAAGAGATCCCCCAATGCCAAGTCCTAGTAAACCAAGAGGCTTCATCATCCAATTCATCTCCCTATGTCAATCCATCTACACTCACTTGAACATCTATTTCACCCTCAATTCCTACCACTCCTAGGGTTGAGATCCAAGACAAGGGTTGTGGAGAGTATTATATGAAGAAATCTTATTGTGTTAACCATCTGATCCCTCCTAATTCATACAGTTTACCCATATTAGATAGGAGACAATCTATGGTCACTATACACATTCCTCCCACAACAACTTTCACTAAATGGGGTGAATTAAGCAAAGAAGCCGTAGATATAGAAGATGTCACTTCTTGGTTGTACAAGGAAGATAATGAAGAACCTCTCTCACTTGCTCACATTCCTACAGATCTATATGGAAAGGGTTTCACAATCATGCAGAGCAAGGGATATAATGGACAGACTGGTTTAGGCTTAAACCAAGATGGGAGGATTGAACCAATATTTGTTTCTTAGTGGTCAAAAGTCTTAGGGCTTGGGTTTCAATCGATTCAGATTGGCGTTCCTATTACCACATCACCCTTAATTGAGGAAGTAAGTGCTTTAGAAGATATTAAGACATCTCACAAACCATCTGACCAGTACCATTGTGATTCCCCCAACTCCAACGACTATGAGTGGGATTCCCTATCCTCTACCTCTTCCATGGACCTTGACAAGCTATTTGGAGAACTTGACTTAATGTTAAGATCCTTACCAAATCCATTGAATTCCTGTCCACCAAAGAATATGAGAAAAGAGGAATGTTTTAAACACTACTGTTGGGAATCACTTGACCCTACCTCTTGGCAACCTGATACATCTATTTCAGATAATCAAACCTTGGCATTAGGCCCACCTATCAATCCACCTAGATCCAAACCTAAGAGAAAACAAGACTTACAATAATTTTATGACCATTTGAATAACTTAGTCTTTACCTTGACCTCATTAAACTTTGATAACTCCGACGATGACATGCCTTTAGTCTGTCCCCAACTCATTGATTGGGACCAACAGGACACACCCGTCTTAGACATTTTTGAGAATGACAAAGCAATTGTTGAGTTCCTAGGATTACGAGAAGGCATACCTAATGGTGATCACAAGGCTGGTTTTACCATTGACTTGGACAAAAAAGCATATTTTAGGGAATCTGTTCAACCCTCCAGTCACAAAAATGAGAAAAAGAATAAACAAAATAAAAAGGACGAGTCTCTAGGTGAAAACCGAAAGGCACCTTTAGACAATGAAAAAGTACAAAGAAAGGACACATCCAAAGGTGAAAACCTCTCTGAGGCACCTACAGGTGGAGGTTTGAACATTCTCCTCATTGCACAGGAAAAGTCACCCATGCTCATTGAAGAATTAGTAGAAGTCAACATAGGTACAAAAGAGAATCCTCAACTGGTTTATTTTGTAGCATCATTGACAACAGAAGAGTAGCCAGAATTCCACAACTTCTTTGCACAGAGACAGATAAATTTTGCCTGGTCCTATGTAGACATGCCTGGGTTGGATCCTAAACTTGTTCTACATCACTTACCCTTACAACCAGGTGCCAAACCAGTGAAACAAAAATTGAGGAAAATGCATCGTAGATTGCTTTACTAGTCAAGGCAGAACTCAAGAAATTGTTACACATTGGTTTCATTAGATCAATCGACTATGCAGATTGGATTTCCAATCTTATACCAGTCACCAAACCAATCGGGGGCATCCGTATCTGCATCGATTTTAGACATATCAACAAGGATTTTCCTAAGGATGACTTCCCTTTTCCTAACATAGACATGATAGTTGACTTGACAACAGGATATGAGATGTTGTCCCTTATGGATGGATTTTTCGGATATAATCAGATTAGAATTACAACTGAAGACCAACCTAAGACAACTTTCACTTGTCCTTGGGGAACATATTGCTAGAATGTTATGCCCTTTGGACTCAAAAATGTTGGAGCAAGCTATCAATGTGCCATGACCACCATCTTTCATGATCTAGTACACACTCTTATGGAGGATTATGTCGATGACCTTATAGTTAAATCCAAGACAAGGGAAAAACATTTACAGGTTTTAGACAAGATATTTCAAAGGATGGAGAAGTATAAAGTGAGACTCAATCCCAAGAAATGTGTGTTTGGAGTCAAGTCAGGAAAGCTTTTAGGCTATATCATTTCCAGACGAGGCATTGAAGTGGATCTGGCCAAGGTAAAAGCAATCATAGACATGCCTCCACCAACTAATCTCAGTCAGTTAAGGACATTACAAGGAAGACTGCAATCCATCAAAAGATTTATAGTGCAATTAGCAGATAATACACATCCTTTTCAACATCTACTTAAGAAAGGGGTACCCTTTGCATGGACAGCTAGGTGCGGAGAGGTTTTTCAACTAATTAAAGAATATTTACTCACACCACCAATCTTAATGCCACATGTTGAAGGAAGACCTTTGATTCTTTATATTACAGCAACCCATTCATCACTCAGAGCATTGCTTGCACAGAATGATGATGAAGGTCATGAAAGGGTAGTCTATTATATCAGTCAAACTTTGGTAGGTTATGAGCTCAACTATAGTACCATTGAAAGTGCCTGTCTTGCAGTAGTATTTGCTACCCAAAAACTAAGGCACTATATGCTAAACCATCAAACAATGTTGATTGCCAAAATAGATCCTCTAAAATATCTTCTCAGCAAGGTAGCATTAACAAGACGACTGGCCAAATGGGTTATGATAATTAGTGAGTATGATATCCAGTATGTGGAGAGAAAGGATATTAAAGGACAAGTCATTGTTGATTAGTTAGCCGAAGCACCAATAAAAGTAGATCACCCATTAGTTGCAAACTTTCCTGATGAGTTTATATTCATCATTGACACAAACATAACATGGAAACTGTACTTTGATGGCTCACATACAAATCATGGCTCAGGGGTTGGTCTATTTTTTATCACACCACAGGGTGATTCCATCCCTAAGTCATTCAGGATTGCATTCCCATGTACTAACAACATAGCAGAGTATGAAGCTCTAGTGACAGGGTTACACATGGCAGTCAAGTGGAAAATTAAGAACCTATAGGTATATGGTGATTCTCACTAGTAATTAGACAGGTAAATGATGATTATGAGACTAAGGATGAGAAGCTTGCTCCATACAAATGCATGGATGATAGCTTTAAAGAGTACTTTTACAAAGTCAAATTTCATCAGATACCTTGTTTTTAAATAGAGCAGTAAATGCTATGGCTACAATTGCATCACTTCTCGACATTCCTAACAACGTGCCTAAGTTTGAGTTTTTGGTTGAACAAATTTTGGTCCCAGCCTACGATATCCCAGATTTTGAAATGGTGTGTGACATTGTTGGTCCTAATTCCCCATGGTACAAATAAATCTATGACTACCTTCACGTCAAAATCATACCCACTGGCCTCTCAAACAACCAACGCAGGACATTCCTTCATAAGTCAACCAAATACACCATCGTCGGAGACACCCTATATAGACGTGCCTTAGATAATACCCCTACTGAGATGTCTTGATTCTAATGAAGCACAAGCAACCTTGCATGGGGTACATGAGGGTATATGTGGTTCCCATTCTAGCGGTCCTACCTTAGCCAAAAAGATTATGAGATTGGGTTATTACTGGCCTACTATGGAAAAAGACTCATATGTCTTTGTAACGAAATGTTGCCAATGCCAAGTTCATGGAGACTTGATACATGCACCAGCACAGGAGCTCCATCCTATAACGTCACCATGGCCCTTTTCCCAATGGGGACTCGACCTCATAGGAAAGATCCACCCCACATCATCTAATGGCCACAAATTCATTATCACTGCCACTGAGTATTTTACAAAGTGGATTGAAGCCATTCCTATGACATACATTACCGGCACACAGATCTCTAAGTTTATTCTGAACTATATCATCTATCGGTATGGTGTCCCTCAGTCCATAATCACAGATAATGGCTGCCCATTTAAGAATCAAGAAGTACACCATATTTGTGATAAATTTCATATTCAACATCACTTCTCAACTCCATACTACCCACAAGGTAACGGCCAAGTAGAGGCATCTAACAAAACCATCATTAGAATCCTCAAGAAGACTGTCAATGATGCTGGTCGTGACTGGCATTTACAACTTAATCCTGCCTTATGGGCTTATCGCACAAGTATTCATACTCCCACTGGTGCCACTCCCTATTCACTAATATTTGGTTATGAGGCCATTCTTGCTATTGAGGTCGAGATTCCTTCCTTGAGGGTATCCTTGAAAGGCCACATTGATGATGAAGAGTATTGAGTATCGAGATTCCATGAGCTAGAATTCCTAGATGAGCGAAGACAGAAGGAACTGGACCATCTCCAAGCATATCAAAATCACCTTCATCGTAGCTATAATAGGAAGGTTTTGAACAAAAACCTTGACATTGGTGACCTGGTGTTAATGGAGAACTCAAAGAATCAAGCAGAAGGAGAAAAACCAGGAAAGTTTGAACCTTACTGGTTAGGACCATATATTGTTGTAGAAGCTTTTGGATAAGGAGTGTACCAACTCTCTACTCCTAAAGGGGAACCATTGTCCTCACTAATCAATAGTCTTCATTTGAAGAAGTTCTATGCATAGCTTCTGAGAGCCTTGTCTTATTTAGCAAAAATACAAAAAAATCAAAAATAAAAAAAATCGTTACCAAGGTGAAAACCTGGCAAACATGCATCTTGGTAACACCAAAAAAATTAGATAATCTAGAAAATAGTAAAGAGAAATAATTCATCCAATAGTGAAAACCACTTGGGTGGCACTTTGCATAAGTACCATGGTGGAAACCTAGAAAATAGGCACCATGAGTAGTTGACTCTACTCCTTTGTCTACTATCATTCTCATCTAAACCCTGTACATAGTCCACTACCCTGTACATATTACCTATCCCTATACATATCCCCTATCTTTCCCGTCCATCGCTTGTACATACCATTCACAATAAGTGGTAGTATTTCCCATAACTTGGAACGATTGACATCGAGAGCATTTCATATCTCCCATTTTACCCTATTCATAATCAATTGGTCTTATACTCGACTAGGGGAAAACACTTGGCGTGAATCATATTGGTTTTTACATTGGCTATGTGGAAGACATAAAACCATAGAAAACACAAAAACATTAGAAAACTTCAAAAGGACAAAAAAATCATAACATTTCAAAAATCCAAAAAAATAGAGTCAGAGTTAGTCGCACTTGCTAGTCTTTGTTGTTAGTCGAACTACGTTGCCTCTGTGACTGGACATAGGCAAGGCGATTTACCGATGTGCCCTCAAGGCATTAAGTCAGCCCGTTTAGGTTTGCTTGTATAAAATCATGATTCAATCCATATGTCTATAAAATTTCATTGGTCATTTCAAACTATGAGATCTCTGCGTGTATAACATAGGCAAGGCCATCAATCGATGAGCCCCCGAGGCTGCACTAGGTCAGTCCATTAGGGTTCGTCACATTCACTATCACACACATCTTCTATTTGTAATCATTCTTGTCAATCAAAGTCAAGTTGAACTACAAGGTCTTTGCATGTATAATGTAGGAAAGGCCATTAATCGATGAGCCCCTGAGGCTGCACTAGGTTAGTCCTTTAGGGTTTGTCGTCACACACAAACAAGTCATAACAATCAAAACAACTTGCCAAATGAAACAAACAAAACAAGTCAGCAATGTCTCTAAGTCAAATCAGATAACTTGCCAAACAAAACAATCAAAATAGATCAACTAATGTCTGCCACAAGATGTGTCCTTCCTGAATACAAATATCAGTAAAACAATCTATGTCTTATACAGGATGAGTCCTTCTTGCATATCGACATTGTCAAAAAAATAAAACATAGCCTTACATAGGTTATCACATCAACGACATCTGACTCAATGTCTTATATGATACATGTCTTTTTGAAACCAAGCTTTGTCATGCCTTATACAGATAGTCATAACATCGAAACTAGACTCAAAGTCTTATCCGATATGTCTATCTTCTGAAATCAGGCTCTATCAATTGATCCTTCTATCAATCAAAATGAATCAAACAAACAGATCAAGTTTTGGAAAATATTTTATTGGTTTTCTGACTTTTATGGCTTATTTATTTTATCATTTTTATTTGACTATATGATGGGAATTATGTTACTAGCTTTCTCAAGGATGTCCCATGAAGGATTTAGAGAAGCAACGATGTATCAAAATTTTGTTTTCTTTGACTGTTGTTTGTCAACTGTCTAGTAAATTGGATTTTGAGTCATGTTACTAGTTTCCTCAAGGATGTCCCATGAAGGATTTAGAGGAGTGACGATGTCTCATGACCCATTTTTTATTTTGTTTGATGTCTGTGGTTTTTCTTGACAAAAAGACTGGGGCAACTTGTGCCCTTAGTATGAGTTAACGACAATCCTTGTTTGCATCTGTCTATTGTTAACAAGTGGATGACCTTGTACACCTTGATCTATGTCATATCATGGTGTTTTTCTCCATTTGTATTAGTCCTACCCAATGATGATAAAGTGAAATACTGTTTGTGATACAGCGAAACATCGAAGATTGCTAATACTAACATCTATCACATTTCTGGCAATATTTCTCAATCTTTCTTTCTGCACTAATAGTTCTTCTTTCTTGCATTATGATGGAGTCCTGTGACACAAAACAATATAAATCATCTTGCATACACATACATGTTAGAAGAGTACATACATTTAGGAATTTATCATATCTAGGACATCATGGTATAATAGACATTCATCATCATACAATACATATCATAAGCATTCCATGTACATAACAAATGTAAATACATACACCACGTTACATCTGTATAGCATCACATGTAGAGAGCATTGTACATATAACATCATATTACATCTTGTATACACTTAAAAATGGTCATATCACATTGTCTGGTAATTAATTAAATATTTTTAATATTTAATTAAAATCTTTTGATTCTATCTATGTATAAATAAATTTAAATAATTTATTTATATTGTTCATGATCACCTTTTCATATTCATTTCTTAATTAATTAAATAAATGTTATAATTTATTTTTATTAATTATCCTATAATCTTAGTTTGAATATTTTATTCAAATAAAGATTAAAATATTAAATTCTTCTAAATATCATTTGTAATTAAATATTCCAAAATATTTGATTATTTTCTCTAGTCTAATATTCATTTTTAAATCATTTCAAAATTCTTCTAATTCAATTCATAATTAAATATTTCCAAAAATATTTAATTAAATTCTTCTAAATATTTCAAAAATCTTCTAAAGTCATATCACAATTAAATATTTTCAAAATATTTAATTAATTCTTCTATAATTTTCAAAAATCAAAAATCAAATATCAAAAAGCAATAAATTAAATTAAATAAATTTTATTTATTTAATTTGGGATTTATCTTCAACTCCCGGGAAACAAACTGCTAAAACAGAAAATTAAATTTCTCTGTTTCTGTGCAGGATTGTTCCCGTGGGTTGAAGACAAGCTTCCATTCTTCTCTCCAACCTCTCAACCTCCCCCATTTTCTTCTCAACCTCTCAATCTCTCACCATTCAAACATACCAGACAATTCATAGCCATAGATTCTTGCCAGCCGGGATGAAGCCTGCAAAAAATCTATAAATACAGCTGCCGGGAGCTCCAAATCATATAGGATTTTTAGGCAAGTAAACTATAGACAAATAGTATTAGCATTCATAGCAATAGCATTATCACAGCAATAGCATAGCAATCATAGCAATAGAATCATGATTCATCTCATCTACAGCCCCTATACATAATCTACAGCCCCTGTGCATAATTACAGCCCCTGTCCATCTTCACCAGCATATAGAATAGTTTTTCTTTGCATACTCGTTCTGCATCAGCCATTTGGAGAAGCTTACACAATCTGAGAGCCAAAAGCTTCAAAAGAATCTCTGTGGATAGAGAAAAATGGGATAGCACTGAAGAATTTGTTTGTTTTTTAAATTTAGTTCAATTTCTTTAGTTTAAGGTTTCATTTAGTGTTTTAGTGTTTTGTTTTACATTTCAATTAAGCATTATACACATTTTTGGCGCCCACCGTGGGGCTCTTGCCCCTTTTTAATGTTTTGTTTGTAGTTTTTTTGGACAGGTTACAGGAAAAACAGCGGAATAGCGCAAACGACACGTTTTCAGAAGAATACCTCTAGTTTAGCGCCCGTGACAAATCTTTCAGCGCCCGTGAAAACTGTTTCAGCGCCCGTGAAAACTGTTTCAGCGCCCGTGAAGACTATTTCAGTGCCCGTGAAGACTGTTTTAGCGCCCGTGAAGACTGTTTCAGCGCCCATAAATTGTATTGTAGCGCCCGTAATGATTCTTTTAGCGCCCATAATATTTCTTGCAGCGCAATTTTTTTTAAAAACACTGTAATCTGTAATCTGTACTCGTAGTTTAGTTTTAACTGATTCCGACGCAGCCGCGGACAGTTAATAATCTAAGGATAAAATTAACCAATCCTAGGGTAGTCATCTAAAGGATAAAACGAAGCAATCCTAGGGTAGCCATTTAAAGAAAAACGAACCAATCCTAGGATAGACACATCATTTTTCAATTTTAGCTTAAAATGAATTTTCTGTTTATGTGAAGCAAAATCTTCACTTAGTTTAGAAAATTTCAATTTGGTGCTTAAAATTGAATCTAGTGTTTGCTTTGTTCTCAAGTGATAGGCCTATGCTCTCCCCTTAACTGGGTGATCAAAATGCCAAACTCACTTATTTCTTTTTATGCATCTTTAAGTTTTATTACAACCTTGTAGAGAGCCTGCTCTTGTGGGAAAAAGTACTCACCCAAGAGGAACGACTCAAGTGGGTTCAAGCCAAAGCCAGGCTATTCCACCCCACTATAAAATTTAAAGCAAAATTGGGGAAACCCTCTTTTGACGGTAGTGTGCATGATAACCATCCCCAAAGCCTTTGTTCTAAAGGTAGGGAGGTCTCTCGAGGGAGTTTATCATTTGCCGCACCGAACGGAAATCCTTACTACGAACCTAGTGTAGTAGCTAACCGAGTCAGTATCCAAACATCATCTCAATCACAGTGCAGGGGAGGGAAGAATCTACCCCCAAGATACTCACCATATAACTGCCAAGGATTGTTTGCTCAGGGGATCCGGTATCCACTTCCGTCACTCTGAGTACGCACCTGGAAAAGACAAAAACACAGGCGCCCTTTCGGGGGTGACACGGCTGTGTGAGTCGACGCAGTTTTAAGATGTGGGCTGTTGATTGCTATGATGACCTACTTGAGAACTAAGAGTGAGTCTGTTTGAAGTGCTTGTCATGTGTAAAACCTGTTAAAACAATTTTTGAAAAACATTTTGGTTACACACTTGATGTTTAGAATAGGACTTAAAACAAACTGTTTTTAACTTGTTTGATGTGTTTTCATTACATTAATTTAGATAAAGATCATCCAAAACACTCATTATCATATTGATCAATCTCATGTTACGAGATTGGAAATCTACAAAGTTTGTAAAGAAATCCGTTTCCAAAAGGATTAAAAGCCAAAGAAACCTCTCAACCACAAGAAATTATTGAAGAAACAAAAATTCTTATATCAAAGTCGAAAAGTTTTACTTAAATATAGAACTTTTCTTCATAGGTATCATGATTGTGTTAGAGGTCTTTCAGATGATTATGCCATAGAGCCCTTGTATTCACAAGCTTATTTTCAAAGAAGAGCCCTTTCTCAAAGGCATAACCATAGTCAACGCATCCGTTTTAGTTATATTCCCCAACCAGCAATTGAATACTCTACTCGTCCAAATCAAATATTACAATAGAGAACTTAGAATATATTGGGCATCTATCACAAAATCCATCTTTTTACAAAGCCATGATCAAAACTTCATAAAGTGCAACAACCATCCTTTTCTAGATCTTTTGCTTATATTCCCACCAACAGGATTTTCATCCTTTCACTTAGGGAACAACACAAGCTATAAGATTAGAAAATTTTGTATAAGTCATAGAATTTTCATTCTATCTTGACCTTCATACATACCACATCAATTGCATTATTTAACTCTTTTGATCAAAAGTGAGTAAAATTTTGATACAAATCTATGCCTGTCTTCACAAGATCTCAAAAACAAATGGAAAAAGACGAGGGAGAAACTACAACTAGTAAAATGGGTGATCGAAATGAAAAAGAAGAGGAACATTTAATCTTGATGAGATAACGGAAGAAAAGCTTCAAGAAGCAGAACAAGATCCTCAATTCCATACTCTTATGGAAAGAATCCTAGAACGTAACAAAGAAAAATACTTCCTTACATTAGCTAATCAAGGAGCTAAGTTGCCTCACACCTTTGACATAGAGGGGATTAAACAAAATCCTGAAAATCCTCCTAATGACTTTAGTGCTCTTAACCAACAGATAAAAGAATTACAAGGGCAAATAAAGGAAATGCAAGGAGGTACAACAAAGAAATATGTTTTGGAAGACATATCTCCTTATCCATTTGATAGGAGTCTTCAAATGATTCCATTTCCAAAACATTGCGAAATTCCTAAGTATGATAGGTATAATGGAAAAACTGATCCCATAGACCATGTTAGGGATTTCCGAAACATGAGTCTTGAATTCGCCTATGATGATACTTACTTGATGCGATTATTTCCACGAAGTCTAGGCGTACAATCCATGGAGTGGCTTTCAAAAATTACTCCACCTATCAAAACTTTTGAGGAGTTGATAAATCAGTTTATCTCACAATACTCCTACAATATTCAACATCAAATAACAATGCTTGATCTTTGTAAAGTAAAACAAAAAGTAGGAGAACCCTTTACTACATTTTTACAAAGATGGAGAAGGTTATTTGCACGATATTCTCGTCCTATTCCTGAAAAGGAAAAGATGGATATTTTTATCAATAGCCTTGATCCAGAATTAAGCTATAGGCTTAACCTTCATTGTCCTCATAACTTTGAAAAACTGATTGAAAATGCAATCACTATTGAAGGGGCCTTGGTTAAAAGGGGAGTGATAAAACTTGATAATCCAAGTACATCAAATCAAAACAACGATAAAACAAGGTTTTGGAATAGAAACAAAAATGTTGTTAATGATGGCATAGTGGATGCCAATAATTTATGAACAAGGCCATCCGTTTTCAATCTATCAAGTGTTCCAAGAAACAATTCACAAGGAAATACAATACAACAAGGAAACAACAATCAACAAGGACAAATTTCCACACAAGAGAACATGACCAATCAAAATACTAATCAAAATCATGGTAATTTCAATAATAATCTTGGCAATACCCAAATATCAAATCCGTCTAGACCTTCATTCTTTCCAAATCGACGGACTTTTACTGCTTTGGGTCAATCTCTTGAATCTGCTCTCAAGGAACTTCTTGATAATAAAGTTATCACTTTACCATCACAAAGAGATTATGAGCCACGAGTTAAACCACCATCATGGAATGACTCGTATTATTGCAATTATCATCGATGTAAAGGCCATAGGACAAACAATTGTCAAGCTTTGAAAAATCTGGTACAAGATTTAATTGACAATGGTACTATTACAATTGAGGGACATCATACCAATGATGATCATCAAGCATTCAAAGATCCTTTTCCAAACTACCAAAAGGGGGAAACATCGGATACCAAAGCCAAAAGCATACATAATGTTGAAGACAATATAATCCGTCATATTTACACAGATGATAATCGGATTAATGTTATCAAAATTAAAGGAAAACAAGAATATCAACAGGTTAATGTAACAACAAGAGGTCAAGCAAAGGTTGTTTTAAAAGGAAGTTCGTCTAAAACAACTATTTCTTCTCCAACTCAATATAATCTGGTTGATCAATTGAGAAAAACATCAGCTCAAATTTCTATTCTTGAACTTCTTAAAATATCCCCTATACACAAAAATATTTTAGAAGAAGCGCTTGTGAACACAACTGTTGATACTGATCTAGATGCAAACAGATTTCAAGCCATGGTAGGACATTTGTCTTCCCCCACTTGTCTTTCATTTTCCGATAAAGATGATGCTTCTATGACACATCCACATAATTCCTCGCTCTATCTTGAAGTCATGATCCATAAACATCGAATTAGACGTGTCTTAATAGATGGAGGAGCCGGTTTGAATATTTGTACCTTAAAATTGATAAATGCCTTAGGAATTTCAGAAAATGAAATTGATTCACGAAGGAAGATAACCATTAAGGCATATGATGATGAAGAAAGAGCTTCTAAGGGATTAATATTGCTACCTATCAGAGTGGGACCTGTTGTGAAGAATACTTTTTGTCAGGTTCTAGATCGAGATTTGTCTTATAACATACTTT
Organism: Sequoia sempervirens; assembly: GCA_007258455.2. Lineage (NCBI taxonomy): Eukaryota > Viridiplantae > Streptophyta > Pinopsida > Cupressales > Cupressaceae > Sequoia > Sequoia sempervirens. The sequence goes on along the minus strand of VDFB02270651.1, from coordinate 645,151,515 downwards.
TGGGTCGTCCGTGGATTCATGATATGCAGGCCGTACCATCAACATATCATCAATGTATCAAGTTTCCATATGATGGACAAGAAATAACCATACAAGCTGATTACAATAGTACCCAAACTTGTTCTAATCTTAGGGTGAGTCAAGATGTCTTTGTGCCACACAATAGAGAAGCTCTTGTTGTTTCTTCTTCTAATCTACAAGTCCAATTGCAAGAATTGACAAACAATCTTGATACTAAACTGAAGTTTAAAGACAAAGGGGTAGGTGAATATTCACTATCTCTTTCTACTTTACCTCCTTCTCCAAGATCACATGGATTACCAACTTTATCAAATCAAAAGATTGCAACTGCTTCTACATCTCAAACTTCCGTGCCAATCACAAAGTTTGATGGAAAATTCATTAGAGCTAATACCACTGAAGAAGAAGCTGAAGATAGGGACATCCTAAATTGGCTATACAAAGATGAAGATGAATCTCTCTTGCACATTAAGTTACCTAAAGAACAATATGGTAAAGGGTACGCTATCATGCAAAAGATGGGTTATGAAGGAAATGGTCCTATAGGGAAACGAAGAGAAGGAATTGTGGAACCAATTCAGCCTATTTCAAAGCATTCAAGTGATAAAACAGGACTTGGATATGGTAAAGATAAAGAAGAACTTACTTCACAGCAGACATCATTAGTTCATGAAGGAGAATCCGTGTCAGATAAATCTCATGAATCAGTTTTCCAATTGCAAAATAGTTCAGATACTGATTCTAATGAATATGAATGGGACACCATTTATAATGATGAATTCTGGAGGGATAAACAAGTGGATACTATACACAAATATGCACCTGTTCTTATACAAGGAGAAGGGTCAAGGCCTCCACTCGATTATGTTTTACAAAGCGATCATGACTCAAGTGAGGAAGAATCAGATTCTAACGAGATTGATAATCAACAGGAGAATACCATCATAGACCTTGTCTACCATGAGGATGACAACCACATCATGACTTTGACAATTCAAGACCTTACCCAACCTAATGATCCTATGCCTTTAGTTTATCCAGAACTTATAGATTGGGACATTGACGCACCTATCCATATTCCTACATTCAGTAATGATGAAGATGTTATAACTTTCCTTTGTTCCTCAAATGAAGAAAACAATTGTTTCATTCAAGAATCTTATACTCATGATTTTGACAAGGAGAGTGTCAAGTCTCTTAGCTGCAAAATAAATGAAATAAAAGATGGATCTATTGATGAAAACCGAAAAAAGGCAGTGATAGATCAAAACAAGAGAAAAATAAAGAGCGAATCTGACAGTGAAAACCTTTCTGAGGCATTGAAGGATGAGAAACTTGACACTCTTCCCAAGTATTATCATGAAAGATCTTCTATTTTGATTGAACCAACGGAATCAATCAACATAAGTACACCAGAGCAGCCAAAAGTTTTGCAAATTGCAGCATCATTAACAGTTGAAGAAGTCCAGAAATTCATGCAATTCTTGAAGGATAATCAAATTAACTTTGCTTGGTCATATGCTGATATGCCAGGGTTAGATCCTAATCTAATAATGCATCATTTATCTATCAACCCTGGGATAAAACCTGTAAAGCAAAAGCTCAGAAAGATGCATCCACATGTTGCATTATTGGTCAAGGAAGAATTAAAGAAGCTTTTAGATGTTGGATTCATTCGAACTATTGACTATGCAGAATGGATTTCAAACATTGTACCTGTTTCAAAGCCAGATGGAAGGATCAGAGTTTGTACAGATTTCAGGGATTTAAATAAAGCATGCCCTAAAGATGATTTTCCTTTACCTAACATAGATTTGATTGTTGACTTAACTGCTGGACATGCAATGTATTCATTAATGGATGGATTCTCAGGATACAACCAGATAAAAATTGCACCAGAAGATCAAGATAAAACAGCGTTCACATGTCCTTGGGGTACTTATTGCTGGAATGTCATGCCATTCGGGTTAAAGAATGCTGGAGCTACTTATCAAAGAGCAATGACAACTATTTTTCATGATATGATGCATACATTCATGGAAGATTATGTTGACGATTTACTTGCTAAATCTCATACACGAGATGAACACCTAGAAATCTTGTCAAAAATCTTTGTTAGAATGGAAAAATTCAATGTTCGACTGAATCCAAAGAAATGTGTCTTCGGTGTTACATCTGGAAAACTCCTAGGGTACATTGTTTCAGAAAAGGGTATAGAAGTTGATCCAGAAAAGGTACAAGCTATAATGGACATGCCTCCACCATGAAATTTCAGTCAATTAAGATCCTTGCAAGGAAGATTACAGTCCATCAGAAGGTTTATAGCTCAACTGGCAGACAAAAGCTTGCCATTCACACATTTATTGCATAAAAATGTTCCATTTAAATGGGATGACAAATGTGAAACAGCATTCAATCAGATCAAGCAATATCTTACACATCCACCAGTTCTAATTCTGCCTATTCCAGGAGAGCCGCTTATACTTTATATTTCAGCAACAGAAGTATCTTTGGGTGCATTGCTAGCACAAGAAGACTCTACAGGTAAGGAAAGGGCTATATATTATATCAGCAGAACCTTAACAAGACATGAGTTAAACTACAGTTTCATTGAAAAAGCTTGTCTTGCAGTAGTGTTTGCTTCTCAAAAGTGGTGACATTATATGTTGACTCATACAGTTAAGCTGATAACAAAGATAGATCCATTGAAATACCTATTAAGCAGAGCCACTTTAACAGGAAGACTTGCAAAATGGGTAATGATCTTAAGTGAGTTTGATATTCACTATGTAGACCGAAAAGCGATTAAAGGACAGGTCATTGCAGATCAGTTAGCTGAAGCTCCTCTACAAGAAGACAATCCAATGCATATTGAGTTTCCTGATGCAGATGTCTTTACAACAACAATTCAGAGACCATGGGCATTATACTTTGATGGATCATATACACAATATGGCTCGGGGGCAGGGATTCTTTTTGTTACACCTGAAGGACATACCATCTCAAGATCATATCGGTTGATGTTTCCTTGCACAAATAACATAGTAGAATATGAGGCATTACTCATAGGATTAAAGATAGCTTTGGAATGGCAGATTACAGAGCTGGAAGTTTATGGTGATTCACAACTTATCATTAATCAAATCAATGATGATTATCAAACCAAAGATGATAAGTTGCTACCATACAAACACATGGTGGATGATTATAAGAAATATTTTGTGTCAATTAAGTTTTCACAAATATCAAGAATTGACAATAAAGCTGCAGATGCAATGGCTACCATTGCTTCTTTATTACAAATATCAGAAGATCAAACTAAGTATGAATTCTTGGTGGAACAATTGTTTTCTCCTGCATATGATAATCCTGAAAACCAAGTTATATGTCATTTGACTGGTTCAGATTCACCCTTATATGGCAAAACATATACCTATTTGAAAGATAACATCTTGCCTTTAGATTTATCCCGAAACCAAAAACGGAATTTTATTCGTCAATCATCCCGTTATACTTTAATTGCCAATATCCTTTATAGACGTGGTCTTGATGGTACACTCCTTAGATGTCTTGAACGTGACGAATCTGAAAAAGCCTTACAAGAGGTTCACGGTGGTATTTGTGGAACTCACTCAAGTGGTTTGACCTTAGCAAAGAAACTTGTCAGAATGGGATATTATTGGCCTACCATGGAGCAAGATTCTTTTACTTTAGTTAAGAAATGTTCTAAATGCCAGATCCATGGGAATCTTATTCATGCACCTGCACAAGAATTGCAGCCTTTTATTTCAACATGGCCCTTTTCTCAGTGGGGATTAGATCTTGTTGGAAAAATACATCCTTCATCATCAAATGGTCATAAGTTTATCATCACAGCTACTGAGTATTTTACAAAATGGATTGAAGCTGTTCCTCTAACAACAGTGACTGGTAAACAAATATCTTCATTTATCCTGAATTACATTATTTGTAGATATGGAATTCCTAATTCTATTGTTACTGATAATGGAAGACCTTTTAAGAATCAGGATGTTGATGAACTTTGTGAAAGATTTCATATCCAACACAGGTACTCTACACCTTATTATCCACAGGGTAATGGTCAAGCAGAAGCTTCTAACAAAACCATTTTGAAGATATTGAAGAAGACAGTAAATGATGCTGGACGTGATTGGCATGTTCAACTCAACCCAGCTTTGTGGGCATATAGAACTAGTATTCGCACACCAACAGGAGCTACACCATATGCTTTAGTCTATGGAGCAGAAGCAATCTTACCATTGGAAGTTGAAATACCTTCGCTTAGGGTTTCACTTAAGGGATTGATAAGTGATGAAGACTACCGAGTTTCTCGCCTTCAAGAACTCGAACTGTTAGATGAAAGACGCCAACATGCAGCTGATCACTTGAAAGGTTATCAACAAGTCATATCTCGTAGTTATAACCACAGAGTTAAACCACGGGCATTTCAAGTGGGTGACTTAGTTTTGAAGGAAAATCCACGTAATCAGCAAGATAGAGAAAAGAAAGGCAAATTTGAACCTAATTGGCTTGGTCCATTTGTTATTATAGCAGCATATGGTTCTGGAGCATATCAATTATCCACATCAGAGGGGGACCTGTTTGAAGAGCCAACCAATAGTATTCACCTTAAGAAGTTTTATGTCTAAAAAGTCCTGAAAAAATCATAAAAATCATAAAAAGTCCTGAAAAAATCAAAAAAATCAGAAAAATCTTGAAAAAGTGCAATAAAAACAAGTGGTGAAAACTTGGCAAACAAGCGCTACTTGTGATCGAAATGGGCTCCTCCATTTATTAGTTTATGTCTTATTTTCACTTTAGGCATCATTCATCCACGTCTATCATCTGTAAATATCTTTCATTATCCATACCATGTAGTGGGAATCTTTAGGTTTCATCATGGCTTGATGAAATTTGTACATATCTTTTATCTTTAGGTTGTGTTTACATTGGGGGCAAAACGCAGAAAAATACAATAGAGGGGCAACGAGCTTTCAAAATATCTCAAACAGACAAATAACAGCTTGACAAAAACAAAACACAACCTAGTCATATCAAATCACAAACATATTCATGTCAATCGAAATCTAAACAAAATGATCCAAACAAACTATCGACATGCAGAATATCAATGATGGTAACCAAATTGGATGATCTTAATCTGAATAAATGTTTGAAATGCCTTAAATAGGATTTGAATGGTTGTTTGATTTTCTATCATATCTCTGGAGTAATTCGATGATGTACTGAACTAGAAAAGCAAGGAAGGAGTATGATTTTTCTTTGTCTTCTGTTTGTGAGGAAACTCATTAGTACTATGCAAATTGGTCGCGAGACATGCTCTACTATGGATCATGGATGACATTTCAGAATTTGCATGGGAAAAGGGTTAACTCTTGTCTGTTTATGCAAGCAATACTCAGGTCATCTTGGTTCAATTATACCTAGATGCTTGTATTAACTTGCTATATCAAAAATCATGAAAGCAATACTCAGGTCATCACTGGTGCTAACATACCCTTTGATGCTTGTATTAACTTTCAACATTTCAAAGCTCTATGATGATACAAAAAGCATACATAAGCTCTCCAAATGGCAATATTGTATGAATGTCCTGCATGGTTAGTATAGATTGCATTCATGTTAAAATTTGCATCTTGCATTCATAGATTCCTAAAAGCTGGCAAAGAATCAAAGATTTATATCTTTTCAAATACGACTGAGTATATTTTGACATTCATAAAACATCATTTCATAAATTGTTGCATTAGAAATTCATTTATCATAAACATCATTTCATAAATGGTTGCATTAGAAATTCATTTATCATAAACATCATTTCATAAATTATTGCATTAGCAAATCACCTATCATAAACATCATACATTCATTCATCTCATAAAATCATGTATATAAATATCATAAATCATGAAGCCATCATATAGTACACATCATATATATATCATGTAAAATCATCTCTGCATTTCATATATCTCAAAATGAATGTCAAAATGTACAAGGATGTCAAAATACAAATGATATAATATCATCAAAAATGTGATCATCTCACGGTGTATACAAAATGTCTCAACAGAATATCATGAAAGAGATCATATACAATGCACTAGGCAGAGCTATCCTGTGATGGAGCTGGCCTAGGACCTGTACCACCTGCCCCTGATGGACCTACTCCACCTGACCCCGGTGGCCCTCTAGGAGGTAATGGCTGTGTCACACCCCTGCTGGTAGTACGAGAGCGACCATGAGTAGATCGTGACTGAGTGTAGCTATCTCTCTGCTCAGCTGGAACTGCATCATGATATCTGGTGCGATAAAACTCTGCCTCTCGAGTAGCCCTCGTAACCTCTCTCATCATATCACCTGGAAAAGTGCTACCTGCCACTCTCTGTAGGCTATCTGCTAAGGCAATGGCCTGCTCACCCCGCTGTCTAGCCGCATCTCTCTCGGCAGTGATCGAAGTCACCTGACCCTGCAACTGTGAAATCAAGGCCTGTGCCTGTGATAGCTGAGCCTGCAAGCTCTGTACTGTGCTCTGCAAAGAGGATATCTGACTCGCTACTGTCGGATCCACTGACGGGGATGGGTCAGTATGCCTCATCCGTGGTCCACCTCTGCCTGCACTACCTCCTCTGCCACCTCTCCTGCCGTCTCTCCTGCCACCCCTACCATCACCACCATCATCTCCATCTGAGTCATCATCTCCACTACCCTCCTCGTCCTCACTGTCCTCTGAATCATCATCACCTGACTCTGAATCTCTCTGTCGACGTCTCTGTCCAATGACAGGAGCAACAGCCTCATCGGGATCAAACATACGTGGAGGAGGATGCTGTAGAACATATTGCACATACTCTGGTGTTGCCCCTGCATCCAGAACATCCGCCTGGTAGTCCCACATCTGTGCACCTAAACTGAGGAACTCTGCAACAGCTGCATCATAAGAGATCCGTGGGCCCCACACTGCAAGCTCTGCCTGTCGCCGTGCATAAATAGCTGAACCAACAGGCATACCCTGAGTCTGACCAAATTGTCGCAATACCCGTCCGGCAAGAAATCTCTCTAAAATCCATGTGGTCCGTCCAATCAAAAATCTGGAAGTGCATACAAAAGGCATCTCCCTCGCATCCTCTGGCCATGGCTCACAATCTAAATATGGCCTCCAGCATACTGTATCCAAACTATCCAACAGCCGCTGCCAATACAATAGTTTGCCCAGTCTAGGCTGAGCAATAATATGTCCATATCTCCATCTGTATGGTCGACCAGGTGGACGATCTCCTCGAGTCAATGGACGTAACACTGCAAAATGCTCCCATGCCCATATCTGTAGTAATGAGCATCCGACAGCAAAACTCCGGCCTCTACCATAGACGATGTGATGTAGCTCGTCATATAGGTGAGCTAGCATACAGGTACCCCATGCATATCGTGTGCCCTGCATCACCATGCTCTCTAAGACACGACCCCATCCGATCGTGAACCCCTTCGACCTATGGTCGGGGCACAACACACCTCCAATGAAACCTGCAAGCACAGCTGGTAAAGGTGGATAGGTATCTGTAATCTCACCCCATGGGATGTAGTACCCAGCAATCTGAGTATCTCTGAATATCCATCTCAATGCAAGAGTACCTCCAGCCTCTCGTCTGTCAAAAACAACAATCTCTCCCATCACTGGGATCCGTAGGATGCGATATACATCCTCGGGAGTCACTGTAATCTCGCCGATCGGTAAATGAAAGGTGTTGGTGTCGCTATGCCACCGCTCTGCAAGTGCTGTCAATAGAGCCCTATTGAGGCGAACCTCAGGCATATCAAGTAATGCAGTCAAACCACAAGCGTCAATCACATCTCTATCAGACTGTAATAAATGTGGAATCAATGACCATGTGCTCGGGAAAGCCTCTCGTATCTGCAGGACACCTAGTCTCTCCTGTTCACATACATCATCAAAAACAACATCAATATCAAATCATCTTAACATATCAATCCAAAATGAATCAATCAAATTATTTGTTATACAAATAATATCAAAATCATGTTTGTTTTTAACAAACTTCGAAACAAACAAATCAATCAAACTATTTGTTTTTCATCATCATGGAACGCAAATAATCAACATCAAGTTTCTTTCTAACAACTTTAGGAGAAAACTTATCTATACTATTTGTTTTTAACAACTTTAAAAGCAAATTTATCAGCTACTATTTGTTCTCCAACAATTTGGAAAACAAATTTATCATGTGGAACAAAAAGCGCTACATAACTAATTGTGGGCGCTACAAAATTCCTTATCAGCGCTAAATAAACTTTTGCGCTACAGAATCAATCAAGAGCACTACAAAACTTATCATATGCGCTATGAAATATTTTGCGCTACAAGACATGTCAAAAACTCTGTAATAAATTTCAAATGCGCTATGAAATATTTTGCGCTACAATACATATCATATGCGCTACGAAATAGTTCATGGGCGCTACGATATTGTATGCGCTATGAAAAATTTCAAATGCGCTACGATATGCCTTAAGGGCGCTACAGTATTAAATGCGCTACGAAAATTATTGCATGCGCTACGATAAACTTTAAGGGCGCTAAAACTCAATGTTTTTAAATTAAAACATTAAAAACGTGCGCAAAATGAAATTTTCAACAGACGGAAATTTATGAGACACATACCGGAGGTCCGTAGTGCGCTGGCCGCTGATGACGTCGGATACGCTCGAAACGGTGAAGGTGAACTGGAAGTGCCATGATTATCCACTCAGAGCTCAAAATTTGCAAATTTTACTAGGTTAAAATTGAAAATGACATGGAAAATGACATTTTTAACCTATATAATGGTAAAATTAGGGCATTTTATCATATTTTTACATACCAGGGGCAATTTCTTCATCAAATTTTCATTTCATTTCTCTTCGGGTCAGTTTCTTCATATCATAAGTTTTGAACGATAAATCAATATCTTTAAAATCATCAAAATTCAAAAATTCAAATATCGATTCATCGTTCGCGGGGGCATACATCTATCAATATTTCAAATCAATATTTGGGGCAAAATTTCAAAATTCTTTGAAGTAATGCGTAAAACACATCACTTCAAAGAGGGGAAAAATGTATACACTTAAAAATGGTCATATCACATTGTCTGGTAATTAATTAAATATTTTTAATATTTAATTAAAATCTTTTGATTCTATCTACGTATAAATAAATTTAAATAATTTATTTATATTGTTCATGATCACCTTTTCATATTCATTTCTTAATTAATTAAATAAATGTTATAATTTATTTTTATTAATTATCCTATAATCTTAGTTTGAATATTTTATTCAAATAAAGATTAAAATATTAAATTCTTCTAAATATCATTTGTAATTAAATATTCCAAAATATTTGATTATTTTCTCTAGTCTAATATTCATTTTTAAATCATTTCAAAATTCTTCTAATTCAATTCATAATTAAATATTTCCAAAAATATTTAATTAAATTCTTCTAAATATTTCAAAAATCTTCTAAAGTCATATCACAATTAAATATTTTCAAAATATTTAATTAATTCTTTCTATAATTTTCAAAAATCAAAAATCAAAATCAAAAAGCAATAAATTAAATTAAATAAATTTTATTTATTTAATTTGGGATTTATCTTCAACTCCCGGGAAACAAACGCAAAACAGAAAATTAAATTTCTCTGTTTCTGTGCAGGATTGTTCCCGTGGGTTGAAGACAAGCTTCCATTCTTCTCTCCAACCTCTCAACCTCCCCCATTTTCTTCTCAACCTCTCAATCTCTCACCATTCAAACATACCAGACAATTCATAGCCATAGATTCTTGCCAGCCGGGATGAAGCCTGCAAAAAATCTATAAATACAGCTGCCGGGAGCTCCAAATCATATAGGATTTTTAGGCAAGTAAACTATAGACAAATAGTATTAGCATTCATAGCAATAGCATTATCACAGCAATAGCATAGCAATCATAGCAACAGAATCATGATTCATCTCATCTACAGCCCCTGTACATAATCTACAGCCCCTGTGCATAATTACAGCCCCTGTCCATCTTCACCAGCATATAGAATAGTTTTTCTTTGCATACTCGTTCTGCAGCAGCCATTTGGAGAAGCTTACATAATCTGAGAGCCAAAAGCTTCAAAAGAATCTTTGTGGATAGAGAAAAATGGGACAACACTGAAGAATTTGTTTGTTTTTTAAATTTAGTTCAATTTCTTTAGTTTAAGGTTTCATTTAGTGTTTTAGTGTTTTGTTTTACATTTCAATTAAGCATTATACACACATCTCATAACTATAAAATGCATACATGATATAGAATCAACATCGCATAGAATCAATATCATCTCATAGGTTGCATAAACACATCATAAAGTAGATACGATCGTCCATCACAAGGCATATCATATAAACATCACATGTACAAATAAATAACTGCATGATCAATAAATAGAAATGCATATCATGAGAATCACTGCCAAAATCATATATACATATCGCTCAACAATGTCACATCACAATGTCATAATGTATCAATAAATATGGAAACCCGCAGGCTATATAATCATAATACAATGTCTCAATACATATCAAGAGGTGTCCCTATCCTGAACTACCACTGCTATCATGGCTAGAGTGTGTGGATGACTGATGCTGGGAACCCAATGACCTGTGACCTGAGTGGGGATTGTCATATGAACTTGATCTGTGTGGCTGCTCCACACCCTCTGTGCTAACTATCCTGGAGTGGGTCCTAGTCTGAGACCTCTCACTACATGCCTCTGAAAAGCTCGGAGCTTGTCTCTCTGGAGGAACTACTGTCTCATATAAATCCCTGTAATAGGTGGACCTCTCTCCGGCTCTGACTAACTCTCTAGAAAAAGTAGCTGCTGGCTCAGTACACAAGGCTCTAATCTCTATGAATCTCTACTCAGTCTCATGCCTCTGAGCTATGGCCTGATCTTTGTCCATGATGGCCCTGTCCCTCTCCATCTATACCAAATCCCTCTCAAACATCATCACCCTCATATGCTCCTCCAAGGTTGCAATCTAGGCCTATAGTGTAGCAGTGTCAAAATCAACTACCTCTATGTCCACCTGTCTCACCCTCAGTACACCATCATCCTCATCCTCCAAATCCTCCAAAATCTTGTCTCAAATCTCCTGCTGATGATCATCATCCTCCTCGTCATCATCCTGGTAGGAACCCAGTAAGCCAAGGGCATCAATCTCGGCCTCCTCCTCTACATGAACCTCTAGAATGACCTCCTCTCCACCAATCTCAACATGAACCTCCTCCCCACCTCTACCAATATTTGGCATGGCCATATCCTCCTCAACCCGTCCCTCCTCACAGATCGGTGAGAATGGTGGCCCTCATCCCCTCCATCCACATCTCCCTCTCCTACCACCTTGCTAACCACCTCCACCATCATCTCCATCATCACCATGGCCCCCTCCACCTCTCCAACCTCTACCTCTTCCATGCCTGCCTCGTGGTCCTATCCCTCGCTGCTCTATCAGTGCTGGCTAATCTGGATCTGTCAAAGGAATCAACCTATGCACAACCCACCACTGATCGTAATCCTCTGTGGTACTTGGGTCTGCTGCACCATCTCTCCATCCCCACAGAACCACCTGCAATCCATCAATATCTACCTCAGCAATAGCCACTAGAATCTATGGACCCCATAGAGGAATCTATTGTGAGGACCTTGCGAACTCGGCCCATCCTCTCGGCACATCCTATACCTCTCTGAATTGCAACAATACACGATTTGGCAAGTGACGCTCTATGATGTGGACAAGTGAAACATTCCACCTAATCAAGTATTTTGTTTTCCAGCAAAAAGGCAAGTGCTCATCCTCATCTGACCACTCTACACATCCCAAGTATGGTCTCCATGTAAACTAAACCATAGTATTTATGGCATGCCTAAAATACCCAGTATCTCCCATGTGATGCTGAGTGTTTGCCCTTGCGTAACGAAAGGCATAAGGAGCTCCTTGCTGTACATCTACTGTCACTGGTGGACAAAAGATAGCAATGTGTTCCCATGCCCATACCATCAGGAGCGTGGTACCACAACTCATGGACTGAGCCTCCCGATAGGCTATATCATGCAGGTGAAAATACAACATACCAAGGAGACAGGGAACCCATGCATATACCTCCCATAGCTCTAGCATCCCTACTAGCATCTCTCCCCAACCCATGGGAAAACCATGACCTTGATGGTTAGGAAGCACTATACCACCTATCAAGGTACACACTAGATAGTCTAGCCGCCTATACCTCTACGCCAGTACATTCCATCTAGTCTCATAGTGTTTGAACCCTAACTGTCTCACGTCTGTGTGAGGGTAGTATTGGCACATCTCGGCGACACCCCTCTGTGTATCATATCTCACTCTCGTGCCTCTAATGGGAAGTCTCAGGATCTTGTAGATGTCCTCTAAGGTCACAGTCGCCTCTCCAGTTGGCAGGTGAAAGGAAGCAGTCTCTGAGTGCCACTGCTCACACAACGCTGTCAACAAACCCCAGTTCACCTGAATTTGGGGCATGTCTATAACATGTAGAAGACCTAGGTGCCATAAGAATCATCGCTCTGCACTTTGCAAGCTATCTCAGAAGCAAAAAGTCATAGGTCTCCACTCTCGTGTATATACCATGTCTAACACAACCTACAATGGAATTATGCATGCCTCATGTCAGCATCAAACATCTATCCTAGTGCAAAATAACTAAATTAACTGCTATTCAAATGCGTCATTATTTTGCAAATGCATCATTCTTTTGTACATGCATCATTATTTTACATATGCATTGTAGAAAAATCAAATGCATCATTCAATTACACATATGCGTCACTCTTTCTCAAATGCGTAACTTTAAAATGCATATGCATGCATCATAAAAAAGTGTCTGCGTAAATTAACTATCATTTGCAATTGCATAAATGAAATAACAAGTGCATCGAAATAAAATCAAATGCGTTGAAAATTATCACATGCGGCTATTTTAAATGCAAATGCATTGTTCTTTATCGAATGCGTTGAACTAAAAAACAAATGTGTCAAACCGCAGAGAAACCTACACTACCTATCTACGTGAAAAAAAGAAATGCATTGATCCGCATACAAATGCGTCATTTGCGCACTCACATGCGGCTTTTCAATAAAGTGACGCATAACTAAAATTTCAATTAAATGCATAAAAAGGCGTGAAAATCAAAAATTTCAAAGGTTAAGTTTAAGGTACATACTGGGGTTCCGCATCGGCTAGCCGCTTGAAGGTCTGGATCCTGTATGCTCGATGGTGGGTGTTCAAAATAGGAGGCATCGTCACTGTGGGTTTAGAGAAAAATCTTAATTCTCGAAGCTAGGTGGGTGAAAATGAATTGGTTTTTACCCCAATTTCTATTTATACCTGGGGTTTTGGTGGAATTTTTTTCTTCTGTTGGCTGCGTCAACTTCCAATTTTGATCGACCCATACCCGTCCATACCACTTCCAACTTCAATTCCTTCAACTCCATTGCGTTTCTAGCTATCCAATGGACTAATCAAGATCATTTCCAAAATTTTCTTAACTATTTCAAAAATTTGTCAATTTTCTCGAGGGGGCATACCTTCATGTGTTTTACACCGGGGCATGACTAGGGCATATTTTTATCGATTTTCTTTGACACAATGCCGAAATGACATTGTATCAAAGAGGGGAAAATGTAGACTCCAAAATCTGGTTTAAGCCTACGACTTCAATATTCTTAATAATCCATATTTCTTCCAAGGTCATGATTAAATAATGTCAATTATTTAATTATTCACTTAAACTTTAATTCTTCTATTAATTAAATAATCTTAATTATTTAATTGATTCACATTTTCTTTATTCTATCTGATTAATTAAATAAACACTTTTTATTTAATTATGTTACTAATTAACCTTATCCTTCTTATCAAATTAAATAAATTCTTATTTAATTTACTCTTTATCATACTTCAACTATAATTAAATAAATCCTTTATTTATTTAATTATTCATTTAACCCTTTCAACATTTAATTAAATAAATCTTATTTATTTAATTATTCTTCCAATATCAAATCTTGAATTAAATGAATTATTTAATTCATAAATCCTATTTTAACACATTCTTCTATACTTAGATAATTGTGCAAATTATCTAAGTATTCACTTTTACTCGACTCAAAGATCTATTTTAATTGCTCAGTCAACTCTTGATTTAATGTCTGAGTGGCTTTCTCGAGTAATATCTTCGTCAAATCATTCAATCATCCAGTTCTAACTCAATTGTGTGTACATGTAGATTAATTAAATATTCTTATTTAATTAATTAAACCTTGTGTGTGCATTCGAACAAAGAGTTGTTTTAATCAATCTTTATCTTTGTCATGAAAAGATAATTCTTCTGTTTTCGAATACAAAACTTGAAGATTAAATCATTTATTTAATCTTTATTTCTATTTCTAATTTGTATCACTCATATCACTACTAACAGTTATCATAATGCATGTCTAATCAGTCGATCTCAACCGTCCGTTGATCTTTCAATATTGGCCTGTCATTCGAATAATCAATTTTCTATAAATTGATCTATTCTTCATCATTCCAATCTCTCTCGAAATCTTATGACTTTTTGGAGCAGCTATCTTGAATCTTCGATAATTTGCTAAATCACTATCATAGGCTATACTTGCACGAACTTTGAAACTTTGAGGGCAATTATACTACAACGACAAAATGGAGAAGTGCAATCGAGATGATACATGGAATTACGTACATATTGAGTGAGATTGTTTAGTTTACTTACGTTTTTACTTTCCTTTGTTCTCTGTTGCTTAGCTTAGATTGCATGTTTGCTCTGATGTTATAGGTGGGACAATAGTGAGTTGGATTTATTGGTTGCAAAAGGTGGTTGCTTTATCCACCACAGAGGCAGAGTATGTTGCTGCAACAGAGGTGAAAAAGGAGATGATATGGTTGCAACATTTCATGGAAGAGTTGGGAAAACAATAGGCTGAAAATTACTTGTTTACAGATAGCTAGAGTGCTATACATATTGCAAAGAATTCTTAATTGCACTCTAAAACAAAACACATACAATTGAGATATCATTTCATTCGTTCAGTGTTGGAGGATGGACAGGTCAAGCTGGACAAGATACATACAGATGCCAATCCAACATATATGTTTATGAAGGCAGTGACAAGGGAGAAGCTAAGCTCCTCTTTAGCTTCAGTTGGCCTTCAAGGTTTATCTCCAGTATAACATCGTAGTAGGGTCCAAGGTGATTATTTCTAGCGGGAGCTGTAAGTGCAACAGTGTCATCTAGGATCAGTCTCCAAGTGGGAGATTGTTGGTATGTGGCGACTGATCATGCTATACTATACACCCTGATATGTATTCTTATCGGGGTTCGGGGCCGGGTTGGGCCCCGGGTGAGGGTTCGAGAGTGACAACCCTTGAGAATTTTTTTTCCCATTTTTTTTCATGTTGTCACTGAAAAAGAACAAATGATGTTGTAAAACACTAATTTTGGAAGCTTCTAAAAATATTTTTATAAGGGGTTGGGATGGGGGTTACAGTATGGAGAAAAAGGCGATTATTTGCGAGATTGTAATATTTTTTTGCACTAGATAATAAAATAATTGGATGGCTACGATTTTGTGGATGTAGCCCAGATTGGGTGAACCACGTTAAATTCTCTACATTGTCTTATTTTTGCTATAATTTTCTGTGTGTTTTATTTCTCTGTTTTATTGATCAAATCTACATTTAACTATTAGTTATCTGCCTTCTAACCCTAACAAGGAAGACCATTGGTCAGCATAATAATGCTAGCCGTAGGGTATTAAAAGCCTTGTCGGTGGCAGGGATGGGGCCCATAGGGCTTGTTGACACAAGTACCCCCCTTTTAATTCTACTCCTTGCCAAAAAATAAAAAATTCTTGGTCATTTTCACACACACACACACACACATATATATATATTTTGAATTTTAAAAAATCAAGAAATAGAAAAGCACCTTGCATTTTTTTAATAATTTTTCATGCATAAGTTTGTATAGGGCTTGTACGAGCCCCTTTGCAAAATAGATTTTCCTTAGAAGCTCCTAATGATGAATATAGAAAAATTTGTAGTCAAAATTCATTGAATCAACCTTCTGAATCCAATGTTGAAATCCTTTTCATGCTAAAATGCACCTAAAAATCATCCATCTCCAAAAAATGCAAAAAAAAATGAAGAATACAAATTTGAACCCTGTAACCCTTGTTGAAGAAAAAACTAGAAATCAAGAAGGGTTTGAGTGAATCTAAGCTCTGATACCATGTTAGAAAATTGTGAAAAACACTTGCCACAAGATCAAACAACAAACAAAGACACCTTCCATGCAAGAGAGATGCAAACAATAATATGTATTATTTCTCAACAAGAAAAAGCTATAGAATGAACCTCAAGAATCTTCAAGGAAAACAAGAGTCCTCAAAGGTTGAGAGTTCAAGGCATCAAAGGTATAATAATACGATGAGGTTGAGTTCTATATAGGAGCAACTGTAGTGTCCCTCGGTCGGTGTAATCTTTGTGTTGTTACCGATTCATTTGTGACATCAAGTTTCAATGGTATGTGGATTAAATTAATTTGTTTGATTTGTGTTTTGATAAATAAATAAATTATGGTGTAAATGGAATGTTGTTGTGGTTTGCATAACCTCCCGAATTTCTTTGACAACCTGACATAGCGGCGAAGTCAACATTGTTGAATTTATTCGGCCATATACTGTAGTTTATATATCACATTTATGCGAGATTTTTCTTTTGATGCATTAATCTTTGGCGTCGATACCTACTATTGCCTCGATTGATTCCCACACTCCTAGCTATTTGTAGAAGACTCTAATATATATTGGTTGTTAACAGGAACTCTGCATGTCAAATGGTTGGTTATAATTCATAATATCTAATGTAGTTACCTCTATATTTATCTTTGACATCGATATTCTTCAGATATCGATTGGTGTTATCATAAATTTTGTAACTGCTCTACTGGGACACCTCATGTAGTGCGTGGACAGGCAGTTCTATCATGCACAATTAATGATCAACAACTTATGCAATATGAGGAGTTACTTTTTGTGCATGGAATCTTTAGTGGATGGATATTTTTTAGGCAAGAAATGAGGATGGTTGCATTCGATGGAAGAAAGGGAGTGGTTGCATGCGAAAGATTTGGGAAAAAGTGGTTACACTGATTTAAAAAAAAGAATAGGCAGAGGAGAGAGGATGGAAAAAGCACGGCTCCTGCGAGTAGGTGAAGGGGATTGGTAGCTCACCACTATCTGGTATATGTCGTCTATGCCTTCGTGAGAGGGGATATCAGTTCATTCTCTACATGACTGACTTCCACACGAGATGGGTTTCCAAAGTTGCTCTGCAAACACCTCCTGAGTGTCTCATCTAGGGTATTGATAAACACAAAGTTATGGATCGTTTGGCTCACTCCAGACAACGCTGGTTTGGGGGCGATGGAAAACAAACCTTCAGTTATTCTTTGATGGTTGTGTATACCTTGCAAGAAGAGATTATAATGAAACCTGTGCACTTTGATGGAACTTCGAAGATTATTCCAATCTCATATTTCTTTGGCGCAGCCTGTGAAGATTTTGGATAAAGGCTACAGACTTAGCATTACCAAGTAAGTTTCGTACACCTACTTCATGTCAGAAATGTTCAAACGTATATTGAAATCAACTTATATTTTCTTGATTACATTGCTTGATAGTGTTTAGATCCTTCTGTGTGTACCTTGCATTTCCTTGTATCCCAAGAGATCAAATTTATTTGAGGTATCTAGACAATAGTTCTCACACCTTGTCAATGCGTCCTCATTCCCAGTAGCAATTTGTGAAAGAGATATTGCGTGTCTTGTATTAGATTCCTTATAATATTGCTTGCCTCATTTTGAATCTATAATAAATGACAAAATTTATGTATCTTTTCTTTTACTTCGATGGGTGTTTACGCATTGGCTGAGCTACGAGGCAGCATGAACAATAGTTATGCTGGTAAAGACTGACACTTTCCTTCACAACGTATCATTATTCCTGAAGACAATCTTTCTACAACCTCTCCATTTTATCTTCTTGTGCATTCTGCTGGGGAACACCGACACTACTCTTCTTTAATAATCTCCTGACTATTAGTTCGACAGTTTTCTTGGAGATACTTGAATTCCCCTTCATTTATCGCAGCCTTGAGTATTTGTTACTCTTCCTCGTCTTCATTAGTGTCGTTAGGTGCGTATGCAGTATTAGTGTATACTTTGGAATGAACCCCTATTGCATTTCAGGCTCTTGTTCTTAGCAACACTTAAACATAGTAGACTGTAGAGGTATTAATAGCCTTTCCTATTTTGTTGGAAACCTATCACATCTGTTGTACTTGAAAATAGAATGTTGTATAGATTTAAATAAACTCTCTGATTCCTTTGTCAACCTGTCTAAGTTGCAGCACTTAAAAAAAAAATGATAATAATAATGCAAGTAGATGGCGATACTTTCAAATTCCAATAATCACTTTCTAATATACTTGGCAACCTGTCACAGTTACAACATTTTGAACTGAGGCATTGTTTAGAATAAATAGCCTCTTTGATACCATTCGCAGCTTGCACTGCTGAAGCATTAGACGTTAGAGATTGTATAAGTTTAAATAGTGTTTTTGAAATTGGAATTACTTTACTTCCTCCCTTTATAATTTACTATTGTCCATATCATTTTATTGGAATTTTATAACGTTATCGACTGATTGAAGGTTGGGGGTCTTGCATTACCTGTATTGATCTCCCCTTGTCCTTGAATTATCTAGAGTTTTGTTGTCTTTGTAAATGAAACAGAGGTCATTCTTTAAGGAGAGCCGACATCTCAGGTTAGAAACCAAATCTCCTTAGGGTCTCTTACAGTTCTAGATCATTGGTCAAAAGAATAATATATGAGAGTTACTCGTGTTACTCTTCGGATGAAGTCTTGTCTACCATTATATTCTCTTTTCTTCATGGCGGTCACATAAGTATTTTAGACTGAACCCTATACACATATGAAATCATTCGGTGGTTATTAGTGCCTATTAGGAATTGTTTGAACACTTGATTCCTTGTTGTTAATGAATAATGACATAATGGTCATCTTGGGAAATGTTTAAGGAACACTTGAGGTCAATACAAGGATGTAGATATATTTTATTTTTATGTCAAATCAGATTTACATCTAGTAATTAATGAGTAAGATTTGATGCTTCTTTAATTATACAAGGGATAAAGCTTATGTTTCTCACATGTCTTTGAATATGTGCCTGTCTTATTGTATCTTCATAGTCACACCATATGTTGGGTCTACTTCTTCAACTTTAACCCTATAGTATTAGATCAAATTTTGGTCTTGCAAAATATAGGTTATAATATTCTTCTTCTTTTTTTTAAAAAAAGGATTACGACTTATAAGAGATTCTCCATTGAATTTATTTTGGAATTCCTTGTTTATAATTATGATTTAGCTAGTTATTTATTAAGAAAGATATTGTTAACATTTGATTGTGTATGGGTTGGTGGTTTCGTTGTCATGGTCAATGACTCTGGTTATATTTTGTTTCTTTTTGAGTCAAATTGTAAGGTCGATGAGCATTGCGTGATTGGGTAATCTATGCAGAGAAAAGAGAAGTCTCCCTTGTATGTAATGTTGGTAGTGTGGCTGTTTTGATTTGTGGATGGTTTTGATGGATCTCTTTTGGTGTGACCTTTCTTGAGTTAATCCTGATTTTGAGGGGAAACTTTATCCTTGTGTTGGAATTTTTTTTTTATATTTTTTTATATATATATATATTTTTGGAAAGCTCGTGTTGCCTTGTTTTACCCTCATTTGTGGGTAGTTGTCATACCTAGGACTTCCAGAGGCATGGGTAAATTGGTTTCATATTGATTCTTCATTGATTTGTTTTTTTCCAAGATTTTGATCGCAATTGTGATTTTTAATTTATGAGTGGGTTATATCTTATTTCATGGGTAACTAAGTTTATGGCTATAGGCGAGATGGTAAATGCCTCGCATGTACTCTAGTTTTGAGATGTAGAAATTTTACAGTTTTTGGTACAATCGCTTGGTGCACTTGGATGGTTTTTATGTGGCTTTGAGTTTGACGTTGATTTTGAGATCAAGTTTTGTCGCCACCTTGTTGGGAAATCCTTGTTTTAGTGATTTATTAGTCTTCCAGAGAAAGGGAAAGAAAGGTTTTGCTTTATTATTGGCCTTCACTTTTGGTTCTTTGTGAACTATTGCTCGTATGATCCATTTGATGATTGGCTTTAGCCTTACACTCGAAAATAGTTTCGTTATGAAGATTTTGTGTAGGATGGTGTTTGCCTTGGTTAATGCAATTTATCTTGTGGATTTATATGTTGTGCATAGGGCTCACCCTGATATTATCTTTTGAGTTTTGTTGTTCATAAGGGGAGTGGCTTTCAATGGGGGCTGGGACCCGGAAGTGGTCTCAGGGTAACTCATTGGAAGTTTAATAATCAAGTGAAAACATTAATATTTACTTAGGGGTTTTGGATAGAATCACACTTTAACAAGATATAAGTGAATGCCTCACTCGTGACTCAAGTGCTTGTATGGGCTTGAGATGAGTTGAGAAGGCCTGGAATGGCGAAATCATTGTCTTGTCCTTATGAAAGATAATCGATGCCGCATTGGATTGCATGTGGGGCTGAGTTTTGTAAGAGGTCTCCAGGGTAACCCAAGTTGGGGGCCGGGGCCTAGGAAGATTCGCCAGGGTAACCCATGCAACATTGCGATGACACTCTTCCTTAAACAACTATGTATGTTTTGTTTCCCTCTATGTTATTCTTGGGCCTCTGGAAGCACTTGTTGGCATTTGTATGTTGATGTTTATTTGGATATTCCTTATGTTGGACACATCTTGTGTGGGTTATATTTTGTGCTGAGATATCCTTATGTTATTGTGGATTTTGTTTTGAAGTCTTGTATCCTTGTTTTGTATGATGGTTATTGTTGGGGATCCTTCTTGTCATCTCTTAGCATGGGGGGTGGGCCTTCAGGTCCACGTGGTTGGGTGGAACATGCTATGCACCCCATTGGGTCCCCAATCGTTGATCGATAAGTGCAAAATTGTACCTTGCAGAGACACCTGAGATGATCCAGAGTTGAATCTAGTATTGTAGTTCTGTACTCCTTCATTTCAAATGTAACATTCTATTTTATTCTATCTTCCCCTTTCATGTTGGGAAGTGACATTGTAATATTGTAACTCTTGACTAATGTCCTAACCATACTCATGTTATTTTATGATCACTGGTGTATACTACCTTTCATGTGATGTAATAATGATGTAGTTGTGAAAAGTAATGCAGTCTTGTAAACCCGAGGGATTTGATATATGTAGTTCATGTTTAGTTTTCAATTCATATGGTATATGATTATTATGATGTATGCATGTACTTTTAAAAAAAAATTGGTGCCATAAATGCTTAATGTATGTATCCTTTGGGTTTGCTTGGTGGGGCATTACAGATGGTATCAGAGCGTAGGTTCATACACTGGGGCACTATGAGCCCATTATGTTGACCTAGCTGCTCATACTCGTAAGGGTGTGTCAGTTTGTTTGTGTAGTCTGTACTTGGTTGCCTTAGTTTGTCTCTAGGTGATGTAGGTTCTATGGTGCAAAAATCTAGTGGAAAGTATAGGACCCTCGGTGTAGTGCGCAATGCACCGATATCCTTCCTACTGGATATGCATTTTGGGACTCTTGTGTTACCCTTTAGTTGTCTTGTGGTGTCTCTGGTGTGAAGTGAAATTTGAGCATGTATGCGGTGTATGTGTGCTAAATCTGAAATTATGTGTGTTTTGAAGTGATAATTATGTTACTGTTTCTGAAAAGACCATAAATTATGATCTTTAGACACATATATCTTGTGAGATTTAGCATTGAGTAATGAATAGAATGTAGTACATGATGTTTAAATGATGAAGTTTAACTAGAAATGTGTATCTTGGCAATGAATTAGCATGAATAACTGGTGCTAATGTGTTATGTTTCCATCTTAGTTTATGATTTTAAGGTAGTCGGCTTCGAATCTTGATGATGAAGGTAATTAATTGGTTATGTTTAATATGTGGATTTAATACTATGGTTGCAACTAATTAGTAATTGTTATTGATGATTGTTTATGATGTATCACTAATTGTAGAGTGTTAGAAGGATGATGTCGTATCACTCATTCATGAGAGGCATACGACATGATAATTCCCTCTACACTAGGTTGATTTGATATATATATAATGTTTTCTTTTATGCAGGTTGCAGGTAGTAAGCCTCGATTCCACCTGCTCTGGTAAGACTGGGTGAGCCTCATGAAACCCAATGGGAATAATGTGGAAAAATAGAGTTGACAAGAAAGTTTCCCCAACCTTGCCATCATCCTTGACAAGGATGAGTACCTTTACTGTGTAACCTTGTCAGTATAGTTTTCACGTTTTGACAGTTGTTTTGTTGGATGTTTTATGTCAGTTTATTTATGTCATGATGTTATTGATGAGTTGAAGTTGTTTACATTTGGGTACATTTTATTTAACCTTGCGACTTCCAGGAGTAAGTCGAATCCTGGGGGGGGAGGATGTAGTGTCCCTTGGTCAGTGTAATCTTTGTGTTGTTACCGATTCATTTGTGACATCAAGTTTCAATGGTATGTGGATTAAATTAATTTGTTTGATTTGTGTTTTGATAAATAAATAAATTATGGTGTAAATGGAATGTTGTTGTGGTTTGCATAACCTCCCGAATTTCTTTGACAACCTGACATAGCAGCGAAGTCAACATTGTTGAATTTATTCGGCCATATACTATAGTTTATATATCACATTTATGGGAGATTTTTCTTTTGACACATTAACCTTTGGCGTCGATACCTACTATTGCCTCGATTGATTCCAAAACTCTTAGATGTTTTTAGAAGACTCTAATATATATTGGTTGTTAACAGGAACTCTGCATGTCAAACAGTTGGTTATAATTCATAATATCTAATGTAGTTACCTCTATATTTATCTTTGACATCGATATTCTTTAGATATCGATTGGTGTTATCATCAATTTTGTAACTGCTCTACTGGGACACCTCATGTAGTGCATGGACAGGCAGTTCTATCATGCACAATTAATGATCAACAGCTTATGCAATATGAGGAGTTACTTTTTGTGCATGGAATCTTTAGTGGAAGGATATTTTTCAGGCAAGAAATTAGGATGGTTGCATTCGATGGAAGAAAGGGAGTGGTTGCATGCGAAAGATTTGGGGAAAAGTGGTTACACTGATTTAAAAAAAAGAATAGGTAGAGGAGAGAGGACAGAAAAAGCACGGCTCCTGCGAGTAGGTGAAGGGGATTGGTAGCTCACCACTATCTGGTATATGTCATCTATGCCTTCGCGAGAGGGGATATCAGTTCATTCTCTGCATGACTGACTTCCACACGGGATGGGTTTCCAAAGTTGCTCTGCAAACGCCTCCTGAGTGTCTCATCAAGGGTATTGATAAACACAAAGCTATGGATCATTTGGCTCACTCCAGACAACGCTGGTTTGGGGGCGATGGCAAAGAAACCTTCAGTTATTCTTTGATGGTTGTGTATACCTTGCAAGAAGAGATTATAATGAAACCTATGCACTTTGATGGAACTTCAAAGATTATTCCAATCTCATATTTCTTTGGCGTAGCCTGTGAAGATTTTGGATAAAGGCTACAGACTTAGCATTACCAAGTAAGTTGCATACACCTACTTCATGTCAGAAATGTTCAAACGTATATTGAAATCAACTTATATTTTCTTGATTACATTGCTTAATAGTGTTTAGATCCTTCTGTGTGTACCTTGCATTGCCTTGTATCCCAAGAGATCACATTTATTTGAGGTATCTAGACAATAGTTCTCACACCTTGTCAATGCGTCCTCATTCCTAGTAGCAATTTATGAAATACATATTGCATGTCTTGTATTAGATTCCTTATAATCTTGCTTGCCTCGTTTTGAATCTGCAATAACTGACAAAATTTATGTATCTTTTCTTTTACTTTGATGGGTGTTTACGCCTTGGCTGAGTTGCGAGGCAGAATGAACAATAGTTATGCTGGTAAAGACTGTGACACTTTCCTTCACAACGTATCATTATTCCTGAAGACAATCTTTCTACAGCCTCTCCATTTTATCTTCTTGTGCATTCTGCTGGGGAACACCGACACTACTCTTCTTTAATAATCTCTTGATTATTAGTTCAACGATTTTCTTGGAGATACTTGAATTCCCCTTCATTTATCGCAGCCTTGAGTATTTGTTACTCTTCCTTGTCTTCATCAGTGTCATTAGGTGGGTATGTAGTATTAGTGTATACTTTGGAACGAACCCCTGTTGCATTTCAGGCTCTTGTTCTTAGCAACACTTAAACATAGTAGACTGTAGAGGTATTAATAGCCTTTCCTATTTTGTTGGCAACCTATCACATCTACTGTACTTGAAAATAGAATGTTGTATAGATTTAAATAAACTCTTTGATTCCTTTGTCAACCTATCTAAGTTGCAGCACTTAAAAAAAAAATGATAATAATAATGCAAGTAGATGGCGATACTTTCAAATTCCAATAATCACTTTCTAATATACTTGGTAACCTGTCACAGTTACAACATTTTGAACTGAGGCATTGTTTAGAATAAATAGCCTCTTTGATCCCATTCGCAACTTGCACTGCTGAAGCATTAGACGTTAGAGATTGTATAAGTTTAAATAATGTTTTTGAAATTGGAATTACTTTACTTCCTCCCTTTATAATTTACTATTGTCCATATCATTTTATTGGAATTTTATAATGTTATCGACTGATTGAAGGTTGGGGGTCTTGCATTACCTGTATTGATCTCCCCTTGTCCTTGAATTATCTAGAGTTTTGTTGTCTTTGTAAATGAAACAGAGGTCATTCTTTAAGGAGAGCCGACATCTCAGGTTAGAAACCAAATCTCCTTAGGGTCTCTTACAGTTCTAGATCATTGGTCAAAAGAATAATATATGAGAGTTACTCATGTCACTCTTCGGAAGAAGTCTTGTCTACCATTATATTCTCTTTTCTTCATGACAGTCACATAAGTATTTTAGACTGAACCCTATATACATATGAAATCATTCGGTGGTTATTAGTGCCTATTAGGAATTGTTTGAACAATTGATTCCTTGTTGTTAATGAATAATGACATAATGGTCATCTTGGGAAATGTTTAAGGAACACTTGAGGTCAATACAAGGATGTAGATATATTTTATTTTTATGTCAAATCAGATTTAGATCTAGTAATTAATGAGTAAGATTTGATGCTTCTTTAATTATACAAGGGATTAAAGCTTATGTTTCTCACATGTCTTTGAATATGTGCCTGTCTTATTGTATCTTCATAGTCACACCATATGTTGGGTCTACTTCTTCAACTTTAACCCTATAGTATTAGATCAAATTTTGGTCTTGCGAAATATAGGTTATAATATTCTTCTTCTTTTTTTTAAAAAAAGGATTACAACTTATAAGAGATTCTCCCTTGAATTTATTTTGGAATTCCTTGTTTATAGTTATGATTTAGCTAGTTATTTATTAAGAAAGATATTGTTAACATTTGATTGTGTATGGGCTGGTGGTTTCGTTGTCATGGTCAATGACTCTGGTTGTATTTTGTTTCTTTTTGATTCAAATTGTAAGGTCAATGAGCATTGCGTGATTGGGTAACCTATGCAGAGAAAAGAGAAGTATCCCGTGTATGTAATGTTGGTAGTGTGTCTGTTTTGATTTGTGGATGGTTTTGATGGATCTCTTTTGGTGTGACTTTTCTTGAGTTAATCCTGATTTTGAGGGGATAGTTTATCCTTGTGTTGGATTTTTTTTTTATATTTATATATATATATTTTTGGAAAGCTCGTGTTGCCTTGTTTTACCCTCATTTGTGGGTAGTTGTCATACCTAGGACTTCCAAAGGCATGGGTAAATTGGTTTCATATTGATTCTTCATTGATTTGTTTCTTTCCAAGATTTTGATCGCAATTGTGATTTTTAATTTATGAGTGGGTTATATCTTATTTCATGGGTAACTAAGTTTATGGCTATAGGCGAGATGGTAAATGCCTCGCATGTACTCTAGTTTTGAGATGTAGAACTTTTACAGTTTTTGGTACAACCCCTTGGTGCACTTGGATGGTTTTTATGTGGCTTTGAGTTTGACGTTGATTTTGAGATCAAGTTTTGTTGCCACCTTGTTGGGAAATCCTTGTTTTAGTGATTTATTAGTCTTCCAGAGAAAGGGAAAGAAAGGTGTTGCTTTATTATTGGCCTTCACTTTTGGTTCTTTGTGAACTATTGCTCGTATGATCCATTTGATGATTGGCTTTAGCCTTACACTCGAAAATAGTTTCGTTATGAAGATTTTGTGTAGGATGGTGTTTTCCTTGCTTAATGCAATTTATCTTATGGCTTTATATGTTGTGCATAGGGCTCACCCTGATATTATCTTTTGAGTTTTGTTGTTCATAAGGGGAGTGGCTTTCAATGGGGGCCGGGACCCGGAAGTGGTCTCAGGGTAATTCATTGGAAGTTTAATAATCAAGTGAAAAAATTAATATTTACTTAGGGGTTTTGGATAGAATCACACTTTAAAAAGATATAAGTGAATGCCTCACTCGTGACTCAAGTGCTTGTATGGGCTTGAGATGAGTTGAGAAGGCCTGGAATGGCGAAATCATTGTCTTGTCCTTATGAAAGATAATCGATGCCGCATTGGATTGCATGTGGGGCCGGGTTTCGTAAGAGGTCTCCAAGGTAACCCAAGTTGGGTCCGGGGCCTAGGAAGATTCGCCAGGGTAACCCATGCAACATTGCGATGACACTCTTCCTTAAACAACTATGTATGTTTTGTTTCCCTCTATGTTATTCTTGGGCCTCTGGAAGCACTTGTTGGCATTTGTATGTTGATGTTTATTTGGATATTCCTTATGTTGGACACATCTTGTGTGGGTTATATTTTGTGCTGAGATATCCTTATGTTATTGTGGATTTTTTTGTGAAGTCTTGTATCCTTGTTCTGTATGATGGTTATTGTTGGGGATCCTTCTTGTCATCGCTTAGCACGGGGGGTGGGCCTTCGGGTCCACGTGGTTGGGTGGAATGTGCTATGTACCCCATTGGGTCCCCAATCGTTGATCGAGAAGTGTGAAATTGTACCTTGCAAAGACACCTAAGATGATCCAAAGTTGAATCTAGTATTGCAGTTCTATACTCCTTCATTTCAAATGTAACATTCCATTTTATTCTATTTTCCCCATTCATGTTGGGAAGTGACATTGTAATATTGTAACTCTTGACTAATGTCCTAACCATACTCATGTTATTTTATGATCACTAGTGTATACTACCTTTCATGTGATGTAATAATGATGTAGTTGTGAAAAGTAATGCAGTCTTGTAAACCCGAGGGATTTGATATATGTAGTTCATGTTTAGTTTTCAATTCATATGGTATATGATTATTATGATGTATGCATGTACTTTCAAAAAAAAATTGGTGCCATAAATGCTTAATGTATGTATCCTTTGGGTTTGCATGGCGGGGCATTACAACAACTCTAAATGATAAAGGGATTAGATCATGACAAGTGTCAACATCTCATACAATGAGACAAAATGATCTAATAATAGCTCTCTAGTTAACATAGAAAATCACTCCTAAGTTTAGCTTAAGTGCATGAGAATAAATTAAACTAATAATTAATTATTATCCAATACATGATTAATATATCATGTTCTTGTTTCATTCTTTGGTTTGGTTGTGACACGTAAGGTTCGTTTTCATGTTTTTTTGAAGGTAACAATTCATCATGATTTGTTTGAATTGGTGTTTATTCATTAGACAATATTTTATACTTTTCTTTCAATTTTCAAGATTGATAGCACAATGTCTATGCATACGCTCTTTAGCATTCCTATTTATTCTTGTGCAATTTTCAATTTGTGAAGGTGTAAGAGAAAGTTTCTTGACCAATCAATCTCTTTTCTTCCCTTAGGGGAGGAACTGAAGAGACCACCATGGGGTGGGAAACTATTGTCTCCTTAGGTCTATACACTTACTTTATCTTCAGAGGCACAAAGGGGATCATGTGATTGTCTCTTGGTATTTTGTATGGTATAGGTGGAGGACTTACGACATTTTTACCTTGGTTATTTGGAAGAGAAACTTACTTGGACATGGGTTCATCCATGACCTATAGGGTGGGAGGAATAACCATAAACTGATTGACTCTCAAGTGGGGTATTACTAAGGGATAATTTTTTTGTGCATTTTTCCTTAAAATTTTGGTATGACTTGAAAAGAAATCCTCATGAGGCTTAATAGGTTTCATAGGTTGAGGCCAAAATAAATCCAATGAAAAGTTTCCACGAGAAGACAAAGGATTAATCTCACTATGATACATTATAAATATTTGATTTTCAAATGGGAACTTTATGCACTTGTGAATAATTGATGAGATGACATTCATGGAGTGTATCCATGGATAAATTAGCTTAAAAAAATTAGTCTAACATTAGGATGATTGATAATGATACATCTAATTATTTTGGTCCAACTTTAAGTGGAAGAGTGATCAAACTTATCATAGGGTGAGCAAAACCATCATGATTTTTTAACCATGCTTTCAATTTTTCATAAGAATCTTGATAAAGCTCATGTATAAACAAAAATTATTCAATGATCACATTGTCTACACACATAATATTAATGAGTATCCCTTGTGTAGGTTTGTCATTGATATGCCCGATGATATAGAGAGGACCATTTGGTGCATGTATAGATGTATTAATGTGTGTGAAATAAATGTCAGGTAGCAAACTGGTTTGGCTCTTACAAATTTGAACATCTATTGGATCGATCATGTTATCTATACCATCCTCATCATCATTCTTATCATCATTCTTCTCATCATTCTTGACATCAAAGGCTTACACAAAGTTGGATGTATTATTTCGCATTGGATTTGTGAAAATAGTTTACAAGTTTTGGTTGGGTGTGACAATAGATTTGTTTCCTTTATCATTAACATCGGCCAAAGTTTTGGATGTGATTAGAATCCATCAGGTCTTGTACTTGATATTTAAGACACATACATCATTCTATATCATGTCCATGTGTATGATGATATTAAAAAAATGATTTTGGATTAAAATTTGGAGATATAGGTTTGGTTTTGTCCACAGGTCTGATTAGAGGTAATTGGATTAAGTTCTTTCTCAAGAGTTGTAACATGATTGAATGAAGGGAATTAGGAAATTGGGTGAATTTTCTATCTCTCAACCTAAATTTATGTGGAGTTGAACTTATGATCTTGCAACTTGTGGTTCAATATGGTTGGATTTTTGAGGTGTGCTTATCTTGATAAAGTTCTTATTTTGATTCTTGAATGGTTGATAGTTGTTTTTAGGTATAGATTCAAATCACTCAGTAGGAGTTGATGAAGATGATCCTTCATATTGACTAACCAAATTTTGATAATCATGAAGAGTCATACACAAGTGTATAAGTGATGGATATTTCATTAATAAGATCTTATCCCTAATGCCAAGTTGTAAATTTCCAATGAACACTCTTTGAACATAAACATTAGGAAGAGTATAATTTATTTGTGAATAAAGTAACTAATAGCGCCCTATGAAGTGTGTTAAGTTTTCATGTTTTCCTTGTTTCCATTGTACTAAATTAGTTATTGTAATTTTAGATCCAATGTTTACTTGGAAATGTTGGAGGAATACATCAACAAGTACATTGAAGTAGATGATTGAGTTATTTAGAAATGAACAAAACCATTCCAAAGCCATGTCTTTCAATGACCTAGGAAAGAGTTTAGCCAAGAGCTTGTCTTCAAAAATGAAGTCACTACACAAGGCAACATATGCTGATATATGACTATTAGGATCTCCTTTACCGTTGTACTTATCAAATCGGGGTATTTCTATATTTTGACGCATGGGTGTTTTCAATATTTCAAGAGAAAATGGGATCCTTTTGACATATTTCAATGATTGTTTGTTTTGGTTTTGGTTCAATGTTGAGATTTTTTATTGAAGTGATGTCACATTTTGCAAAATTTGATTTATGATTGAATCATTTCTTGCATGTTTTGAGAGTGTGGTGAATATGGTGGGATTGTGTAAGTTATTGGTGGACTACTATGTTGCAAGTTTATGAGAGGTGATGACTATTGAGGTATTACTTACGAGGACACAAAAATATAGGGATTCCTACTAGAAATCCCTAAGCTTGAGGTTATGCCATTGTTTTGTTGTATCGTTGTAGCCACAGTTGGAAATGTGAAAGTAGGAATAGAGGCTATAGTTATGGGGAGGGAGATTTGAATTCCTCATTGGCTTTGAGTATATCCCAAATATTGAGCACAACTATCCATTCTAGGGATGTTAGCATCAACTATATGGGCTATACTACACAAATCCTCTAATCCTTGCACATTGTCGATCAATTTTCTAAGGCTATCCACTATAGAAATTGTTAGGCCAGATAAATATTTAGTGTTCAAGTAGTCTTGGAGTCCTAAATATTTATCCAATTATTTCAATTTGTCTTTGGGAACATGGGCAACAATAGTCTCAACATTCAAAAAATGCTTGATTGTGAAGTTATCATTGGTATGGTAGGATTAGGCATCGAGTCTAAAATGGGTTAGGTATTGAAAATAATTTGCATGAAAGAGTTGGAAGACTCAGTATCCATAACAGATGTAACAATAGTGCAAGATGCCATAAGTCTAGAACTGTCTCATCGAAGTATTGGTAATAGGACACCATGTCATGAAGCTCATGTGAGTTTCAAAACACTAAGTGTACCCACTATGAACACTAAATTGTCAAGCAGTCATAGTAAAACACTTAAGTAGAAATAAAAAAGCAAAAATAAACAAAGAACACAAGATAGAGATCTGAGGAAAATTTGAGCCAAAAAAGGTAGGACTAGGTTGCCAAGGTCACTCTATCTTGTACAGGGTTTTGCAAAATTAAAAGTTTGATTGTTTATGATACTTTGTAAGGATTTTGTATTTGTGTGCATACAGGTTTGATAATGAAGTTTTTTCCATAATTTGCTCAATTTATGACAATATAACTCAAAATGTAAGTGTGCAACAATATTAAAAATGCTTGAACAATAAATGACAATTGTAAATGTAATTTACAAATCTAAAATGCAATAATTGATTGATTCTAATATGCCAAAATCTGAAAAATGATGATGTTGATCTATGCTTTTTGAAACAAAACAATGTAATTTTTCACTTTTTGAGTTATTTGCAAGATACCTAAATCGATGCAATTAACACTTTCAAATTTGTTTTCATATTAAAATGACCTAATGCAGATTTGTGAATGCAATTGACATGTAGATCTAACCTAGAATGACTGAAATTAACACTATTTCAACCTATAATTTACAATATGATATGCAAAATTTTGATTTTTTATGTCTTTTATGATGCAAAAATGAATGGTTAAATGAATAATGTAAAACAATGCAATATGAAACCTAGATCTATGGTGAACTGCCTCAGATTTCAAAAGGTATATAATGTTAACATGTCAGGTTCACCAAAATGAAATATGGGAAAAGGGAATCCCTTTATCTTTTAGGAGTGGTTTTACACCTTTTCCTTGTTTCATTAAAAGAGGGGTATAATATGATTGTGAATGAATTGTTTATGGGGGTTTGATGGATTTGGATAAGATATATGATTGAATTACAACTTGAAAGGTGAGTCAAACTAACCTTGACCAAATCTGAAATGACCTTAAGGATGAAATTCAATGATTCAACTAACCTAATGATGCAAATATTTGTTCAAATGCAAAAATAATAGATCTAGAAAGCCATAGAGGAAACCAGACTGTAGAAATGGACTGAGTAGGACACTATGCACCTGCAGTATAAATTTGGAGCTGAAAATGCTAGACTTAGTCGCCCAGGGCATCAGTGTCCTTGTAGGAGGAATTTAAATCTTGATTTCATAGTCCTCGAGTGCTAGATCAGAGCTTTTGTTCTCTTCTTGTCCCATTGTTGGATCACTCTTAGATATTGAAATAACTGAGTTTTCTTGAGTTGTTAAATTGTAGGGTTTTATTGAAACAATGAATAATTGATCTTCCAACTTCTTCCAATCTTCTTCAGATGTAAGACCTACACATTTAAAGAGAGAGGAAGGGTTGTTCCATTTATGGGAGCTTTCCTTAGTCAAACCCCGTGTTAGTTTTTCCACTTCCAGAATGACAATTCCAATGATAGAAAAGCTATCCTTTTGAGGGATAGGGATAAATGATAATAAGAAATTTGATGAATCAACAATGGACTACAACTCACCACCCTCTAATGGCTTCCTTAAAGAACTGAAGTCATACAAATCTCCTCAAGGCTTGAATGTTGTTTTCTTGATTTCCTTGGAGACCTAGAAGGGTTAGTCTTCACAAAAAATATGATAACATAAACTTGAATTCACATAAACTTCAAGACATGATACTTGGATCTTGAATTGTTGCCTTAAATCACTAAAATTCTACTCTTGACTTGCTTGATAATGCTCTTAACAATAATTTCTTGTTAGATTTCAAATGTTGCAAAAACTAGGTATTTATATGCAATTATTCTAATTTCCTACAAATTAGATCCTGATAACTAACATTGGACATTTGAAATTTAAATAATAAAAGGCCACCTTCGACGTATTTTAATTTTGATTCAAAATAGGGGGCATAGATGTCCTAGGCATCAATGTCCCTGACCTATTTTTGGGAATTAAGGTGTGGGGGGAAATATTAAATGAATGCATTGGTTTTCCAATTGCAATTTATCGGTAAATGTTAAAATGGGCTATGGAATGAATAGTTTAGGAAACTAGGTGTACAATTAAGTCCAATATCTTAAGGGGGAGAAAAACATGAATTTTCAAGGGTGACAATTTGTGATGCTACAAGAGATATAATAGTTTTTTGAGAGAAACAATGCAATTTGTTTAATGGGGAAATTTATGAAAGAGAAAAATTAAATAAATAAGAATATTCAATGTTTTAAACAAAAAGATGGTTACGATACACTCGCAATTTCAATGTTTCAACGAATGACTTCAATCTTTTAAGTTAATCCATCAATATAACCCTCAAAAAAAATTCTCATCCAATCTCTATCCCAAGTCCTCAATGTATAGGCCAAAGAGATCCAATCACAAATGGTATTCTAAAACCTTTGGATCAAACCATATGCCAAACCATTATTCAATTTGTTCAAGTTAGATCCATGTGCCCTATCCACACTTATGAAGCCTCCCAAATAGTATGTAACTCCTCCCATGTCACCTTTGACTCCGATGACCAATGGGGTCATATGTAACTCCCATGCACTCTAATAAGAGGATTAATAACCGCTTACATGACTATTATTAGCTAGTCAAAGATGTCTTCCAAGTCGATCGTATAACCCCCTCATACAATGCTCTTACAAGCTTTTACAAATGCCATATATTTTCTTACATACTTTACACATCATACATTCTCTTATATATTATATAACGTAGATGTTTGTATTCACATCATAGGACAAATATCAAGTGGTAGGGAGTTCCACTTACAAAATCTTGAGATTCCTTCCATGTTTGGTGCCCCATTCTAAGAGGGACCAACATTACAATTAATCAAATTTATACAAAAATATTCAAAATTGGAAGGTGTACACCACGTAGCTCTAACAATCTCACCTGTATACATTACAAATTAATAGAAGGTAACTCTAACAAAGTAAACTGATTGTTAGGGGTTGAAATGTCAATAGCCATTGTACAACATCTAAATTTCTTTGTGTTAGAATATGAATATGATAAAAGATGTATGCTGGTGTGAATAATTGTCATGTACCTAGTTATTCCACTTATTAGGGACTTAGTGGACATATTCACATGTTAAGTTTACTTAGTTCCTAAGATTCTTTCTAGAAGATGTTAGTTGTCACTAGTTGTTATCTTATCTCTTGAAAACTACTACATGTGACCTAGGTAGTTGTGTCAAGTTGTCTCATCTCATATGATTAAGAAACTTGTCATAATCCTATGACATTTTGCATATCACGTTGGCTATATAACCAAGGGGTCTCTACTACATTTGTACATTGACTCTTTTTGCATTCATTGATAGGAATACAATTTATTCTTGTCATATTGATCTTCTAAGTATTTTTTGCTTTCCATAGGTCTTTAGATCTTGGGTGGCTATCTCCATAGCCAAATATTACATGGTATCAGATCCACATTGTTCTACGTTGTCTCCTTCTTCAATTAAGATTGGGGACTCCTGACATTGTGACATTTGAGTAGGGATTCTCCATTGAGGTGGGTTGCTTGGAATTTCTTCATTCTCTCTTATGGGGGGGAATTTTTCTTCACTGGAGTTTTGTCCTTCTCATCTTTTGAGAGTAGTTTCTTGTTTTTTTTCTCTCTTTTGGGGAGGAGTTTTGTTCCACTGGGTTTTCTCCTTTTCTCCTTTTCTCCGGTTGTGAGAGATTGCATTGCATTTGTACATGGGTACCTAACATGGCCTAGTAGCCAAGACCCATCTTTGCATCTTGGTGTCATAATATTCTCCCTAAGTTTCACTTAAGGGGGGGTGTTGGTGTGAATAATTGTCTTGTACCTAGTTATTCCACTTACTAGGGACTTAGTGGATATATTCACATGTTAAGTTTACTTATGTCCTAAGATTTTTTTAGAAGATGTTAGTTGTCACTAGTTGTTATCTTATCTCTTGACAACTACTACATGTGACCTAGGTAGTTGTGTCAAGTTGTCTCATGTCATATGATTAAGACACTTGTCATAATCCTATGACATTTTGCATATCACCTTGGCTATATAACCAAGGGGTCTCTACTACATATGTACATTGACTCTTTTTGCATTCATTGATAGGAATACAATTTATTTTTATCATATTGATCTTCTGACTATTTTGTGCTTTCCATAGGTCTTTAGATCTTGGGTGGCTATCTCCATAGCCAAATATTACATGGTATCAGATCCACATTGTTCTACTTTGTCTCCTTTTTCAATTAAGATTGGGGACTCCTGACATTGTGACATTTGAGCAGGGATTCTCCATTGAGGGGGGTTGCATGGGATTTCTTCATTCTCTCTTATGGGGGGGAATTTTTCTTCACTGGAGTTTTGTCCTTCTCATCTTTTGAGAGTAGTTTCTTGTTTTTTTTCTCTCTTTTGGGGAGGAGTTTTGTTCCACTGGGTTTTCTCCTTTCTCCTCCGGTTGTGAGAGATTGCATTGCATTTGTACATGGTACCTAACATGGCCTAGTAGCCAAGACCCATCTTTGCATCTTGGTGTCATAATATTCTCCCTAAGTTTCACTTAAGGGGGGGTGTTGGTGTGAATAATTGTCTTGTACCTAGTTATTCCACTTACTAGGGACTTAGTGGACATATTCACGTGTTAAGTTTACTTATGTCTAAGATTCTTTTTAGAAGATGTTAGTTGTCACTAGTTGTTATCTTATCTCTTGACAACTACTACATGTGACCTAGGTAGTTGTGTCAAGTTGTCTCATGTCATATGATTAAGACACTTGTCATAATCCTATGACATTTTGCATATCACCTTGGCTATATAACCAAGGGGTCTCTACTACATATGTACATTGACTCTTTTTGCATTCATTGATAGGAATATAATTTATTTTTATCATATTGATCTTCTGACTATTTTGTGCTTTCCATAGGTCTTTAGATCTTGGGTGGCTATCTCCATAGCCAAATATTACATGGTATCAGATCCACATTGTTCTACTTTGTCTCCTTCTTCAATTAAGATTGGGGACTCCTGACATTGTGACATTTGAGCAGGGATTCTCCATTGAGGGGGGTTGCATGGGATTTCTTCATTCTCTCTTATGGGGGGGACTTTTTCTTCACTAGAATTTTGTCCTCATCTTTTGAGAGTAGTTTCTTGTTTTGTTTCTCTCTTTTGGGGAGGAGTTTTGTTCCACTGGGTTTTCTCCTTTTCTCCTTTTCTCCGGTTGTGAGAGATTGCATTGCATTTGTACATGGGTACCTAACATGGCCTAGTAGTTGAGACCCATCTTTGCATCTTGGTGTCATAATATTCTCCCTAAGTTGCACTTAAGGGGGGGTGTTGGTGTGAATAATTGTCTTGTACCTAGTTATTCCACTTACTAGGGACTTAGTGGACATATTCACATGTTAAGTTTACTTATGTCCTAAGATTCTTTTTAGAAGATGTTAGTTGTCACTAGTTGTTATCTTATCTCTTGACAACTACTACATGTGACCTAGGTAGTTGTGTCAAGTTGTCTCATGTAATATGATTAAGACACTTGTCATAATCCTATGACATCTTGCATATCACCTTGGCTATATAACCAAGGGTTCTCTACTACTTTTGTACATTGACTCTTTTTGCATTCATTGATAGGAATATAGTTTATTCTTGTCATATTGATCTTCTAAGTATTTTGTGCTTTCCATAGGCCTTTAGATCTTGGGTGGCTATCTCCATAGCCAAATATTACAATGTAAAAGACACAAATATATAAAATGAATGAAACACACAAGTTACCTTGCATTTTACCTCCTTATCTCATTGATTGAGCTAAAGTTAGTGCACCTTTGTTCACTTTATTTTCTCCTTAGAAGTGCTTAGGTGTGGATTAATTTCCAATGTAACATAAACTTGGCATAAAATAGTTTTCTAAATGAAGATTGAACATCATAAATTTATCATGAATTGATTGATGAGGATTGATGAACAAAACTCCAATTTAGACATTTTTGGTGGCTAAAAATGGATCTGGTTGAGATGGATTGTGAGATGGAGGGCTATGATTTTATTGGAAGATAGAAATTTTATCCTTTTGAGAAGTGTCACAAGGTGGAGGCTTGGGACAATTCCATGTGGCATAGGGAAGAGAGCTAGGTGCACTCACACATCTATAAGAACACATTGGGAAGAACATGAGTTTGACAAGTGAGATAGATGTGGAAAATATAAGAGGGTGGAAATCAATGAGAATGACATGTGGATGGAAGAGTAAAGTGTAGGGTGGTTAATTTATGATGTGTAAGAGGTAAGGCGGCTTCACATTTATGAGAGGGTCTCCCACATGTGTGAGAAACTGATATAAGATTTGGTCAAAGATGAGGTGGAAGGTGATGGTGACTTATGCATGCTCATATACATGTGTGAGCATCGAAGAGGGCTAGAGACACTTGTCATATAATGATAAGTTTGGTGATTTGAAGAAATTTTTAACTAGAGAAAATATTAATGGTGATTAAAATGGATTAATCAATTAATTAGTTTTAGAAGAATTAATAAGTAGGGGCTAAGGTTGGATTAATTAAACTAACCAACCTTTAGAAGAATGGGTAAATTAATAAACTAAATAAAATTTATTTAATTATGAGAATAAATAATAATTAAGTACATAATAAATTATTTAAATAATTATGAGAAATTTAGAAAATGGTTAATTATGATCAATAATTAATTATGTGACAAAAGGTGATTTTGGGGTGTCTACAGTTTTTCATCTTTGATAAAATGTCATGGCTAACAAAAATGATGTTGTGTTAAAGAAAAATAATATGCCCCATTTGATTGGAAAAGATGACAAAGGAAAGGTGATGGAATGATGCCCTCTAGAGATCACCAATTTTTTTTCTAGGTGAACTCTTTGTAGCATTGTAAATTATCAATCTTGAATTTTTTTTGGCTCCCCCTGAAGTGCTTGGACCTAATTATTCTTATTATTTTCCCATTTCATTATCATTTAAAGAAAATCAAGATAAAATTGGGAATTAAAATTAATTATTTATTTAATGAACATCAAAAATCCAAAATAGGTATGGTTTAGGGCACCCTTTCCCTTGACCACCTTATTTTGGCTTGATTTTTATTATGTTATTGTTGGTATTAATATGTTTGCAAATTTAAATTCATTTTTCAACTTCTCAAAATAATTATTACCATAAATGAATACATATAAATATAAGTCTTTTTCACCATTTTAACACCTAGACAATTTGAATATCAATTGAACATTTTAAAAAGTAGTCAAGAAAATTCAAGAGTAGAATAAGAGCCATTTTATAACATTTTCATTAATCAAGATTCATGTTAGCAATTCATGTGTAATATTGTTTTATGTTTTATGGTCATTATCATTGTACCAGGAGTAGTAACACTTGTAGGAATTTCAATCAAGTATCAATTTAACCTTGCATGAGATGTGTGACATGACTTCAGCTCATCAAGGAAAGTAGATTTAAGTGGTAAGTTGTAGCAATTATGATTTATCATTTGTTTTATCCATTTACCTCAGACTAAACTAGGGTAACCACACTTTATGAACAACATCATCATAGCCGTTGTGGAGGTGGAAATACCAAAATAGGGTTTGAATTAAGCAAGCCCCTATATGACACAACTCTTTCTCCCCTCTCTTTCTTATAGGTGGTAGATCTAAAGTGAATTCAGATAAGATTGTAGACCTAACATCAAGATCAAACATTCAAGCACTCTACTTCATTAAATTAGGGAAAAATACAATAGTCATCAACAAATGAATTTTTGAAGCCGAGTCCAATAGGGAAAAACCTACAAATTGTAACCTACCTAGATACCTATTCAGAGATTTCAAAAACCCTAATTCTCAATCTAGGGTGCCAATACCTCTGACCAATCAATTTTAATCTAAATTTAAATGCTAGGTTCCTATGTATATTCCCTTTTCTTTTTTGTTCTTAGTTTTTGTCAAATATTTTTGTATTATTTTTTATTTACACTGGCTTGTTGTAGTGACATAGTTGACTTGGTTTTACATTTACAAAATCACATATATGCAAACCAATTTATTTCCTTATAAAAACCCCTAAAGGGGACCAAAACCCTAATCAACCATTCTGGCTCTTCCTTGAGGATAGTAGTCAAGTGGTCTTTTATGATCATTTTTGTGTCTCTCAAAGTGATGTGGGTTAAAGGTGTGATTTAGACCTTAGATCCTCTTTTCCCATATAAATTTTTAATGGACTTGACATATCTTACATTTACATGCTTCTATTTTACATACCTATTGTCCTAAAAATTGAGTAACATCTTAGGTTGTTTAAAAGTGTTATCATTCAAAATGCACTTCGTGTTATACATTGAGAAAAAGTTAATATTTGCATCTCATAATCTTACAAAGTGTTATATTTTCAATATTTCAAAGATAGATTCAATTAGTTATAACATCTTGCATTCTAGATAATTATTGTGTATGTTAGATATATGCAATCAAAATGAAAAAAAAACACACAATTAATAGAACTTTAAACTGAAGAAATTGAAATACAATTAAAATAAACATGAATTCTTTAGAGGCGTTCCATCTTTCTCTATCTCTAGAGATTTGTTCGAAGCTGTCGCTCTCAGATTGTATAAACTTGGCTTCTCCAAATGACAATCTGCAGAATGAGTATGCAAAGGAAGTTCTATCCTATATGTTGGTGGAGGTGAGAATGCTGACGGATATACACAGGGGCTGTGAATTATGCACAGGGGCTGTAAATTGAAACTAAACTATGTGGATGATTGGCCATGATATGCTATGATATTAAAAACTATGGATGCTGTAAGACTATGCTATGGATGCTTGAGAGCTATTTGACTATAGTTTCTCTATTGAAAGCTTCTATATATTTTCAAAGACCCGACAGTCCTATTTATAGTTTTTTGCGAGCAAAATCCTGGCTGGCAAGGATCAACGTCTGTGAGATTGTCTGGTAAGTTTGAATGGTGAGAGATGGAGAAGTTGAGAAGAAAATGGAAGAGGTTGGGAGGTTGGAGAGAAGAATGGATGCCTGTCTTCAACTCACGGGAACAAGCTCGCACATGAACAGAGGAATATAATTTTCTGTTTTGGCAGTTTGTTTCACGGCTATTGAAGATAATCCCCAAATTTACTAAATAAATAAATTTATTTAATTTCATTTATTGAGTTTGATTTTTTATTTTAGAACTATAGAAGATTTAATTAAATATTTTAGAATATTTAATTATAATATGACTTTAGAAGAATTAATTAAATATTTTGAGATATTTAATTGTGAATAGATATTAGAAGAATTTAATTAAATATTTTGGAATATTTAATTATGAATGGATATTAGAATCGAATTAGAGGAATTAATTAAATATTTGAAATATTTAATTGTGAATGATATTAGAAGAATTTAATTAAATATTTTGGAATATTTAATTATGAATGGATATTAGAATCGAATTAGAGGAATTAATTAAATATTTGAAATATTTAATTGTGAATGATATTAGAAGAATTTAATTAAATATTTGGAATATTTAATTATGAATGGATATTAGAATCGAAATAGAGGAATTAATTAAATATTTGAAATATTTAATTGTGAATGATATTTAGAGGATTTAATTAAAAAAGAAGAATATTTAATCTTTATTTGAATAAAATATTCAAGCCAAGATTATATGATAATTAATATAAATAAATCATAATGTTTATTTAATTAATTAAGAAATGGATACGAGAAGATGATTAAATAAACTTATTTATTTAATCAAAATGAAAGAATGAACAAATATAAATAAATTATTATTTTATGTATATTAATTTAATATATTAATATAATATATAATCTAATATACTAAATTATTAATAATTAAAATATAATATTATTATATTGTAGTTTATTACATTTAATATATTTAAAATATATTAAAATATTAAAAAATCTAATATATTTAATGGTTAAGAACTAAAATATAATAATATTATTATATTAAATTCTATTATGTAATATATTTAAATTATGTTAAGTTATTAAAAAATCTACTATATTATTAAAATATATTAAATCATTAAGAATTAAAGATAATATTATTATATAATAGTTTATTGCATAATATATTTAAAATACATTAAATTATTAAAAAACATAATATATTAAATCAGTAAATATCAAAATATAATATTATTATTAAAAAAATATATATTTAAAATAAAAATTATTTTCTAAATATAAATAAATTTAAAAAATGTCTAAAAAAAATCTTTCATTTCTACACATCCATCCATAACAACTTCATAAATAATTACGCCGAAGGCGTCCCCACGCTCAAGTTTTGCAACCCTTTTGTAGGGCCAACGGTGTAGATTGACTAGGACTACGATGTAACACATCTCAGTCATTCATCATTTTTCACCCTTTTTTCAGCTATTTTCACCGTTTTTGGCTGCTTTCCCACCGCTATTGGCTTTTTGGTGTAGCAGTTATTTGCATGCTTTATTATGGATGGTGAGGTGGGCGGCGGCGAACATGGCGCTAGGGTTTAATTTCTGAAAGTGGTCATCCGTATATTTACGAGATCCCTAATAGATGTACTAATAGTATTGTGGGTTTCATTTATTGTAGCAGATTGTCAATACCAGAACTCACGAAGGCTTCTCTGTTCTCAGAGGGCACACTGATGAATGCCTTCCACAATGAAACCAATCCCCTGTCCATCCATTCATTTAGGTTTTAATATGGCACGCTGATGAATGCTTGTCTGATGAACATATTATGGCACACTGATGAATGCTTGTCTGTTTCTTAGTCTACAACTCTACAGTAGATAGTTTTCAACCTTTCCCCTCTCCATCCATTCTATTATAACAGAGAGACATCTTGCTCCCAAGTCTTTTCATGTGCAACCTAGATAGGGTTAAATCCCATCTTGCTCCCAAGTCTTTTCATAGCAGCCAACTTTACCAATGTAGGACTGCCAGCTCCTAACAACCAGGTTGTAACGGGAAGTTGGGGTAGGTGGGAATAAGCCAACATCAATATTTGCTATCTTCATAATCCCCAACTTAGAATAGGATGGGGCCATCTTGCCCTATTTATGATTTTGAAGCAAACGCGTTGCACTATTTTTCTGAGCTTATGTGGCAT
Organism: Sequoia sempervirens; assembly: GCA_007258455.2. NCBI lineage: Eukaryota > Viridiplantae > Streptophyta > Pinopsida > Cupressales > Cupressaceae > Sequoia > Sequoia sempervirens. Next base: position 645,109,248 of record VDFB02270651.1, on the reverse strand, counting down.
ATCCATGTTTGTATATTACTGATATCCAAACTAGGTTTTAACTTATACACTAGATAGATAAATATGTGAAGTTTTCCTGTAAGATTTGATGATGCAGGTGTGTAATAAATGGATTTGTGGACCTGGTTCTATAGGATTGTTGTCCAGCATAACATACCCGCACCTGTAGTCTTGTGGGTTGTGTTTGTTAGTGTATAAATTTGTTATCTTTGGTGATACACTTGGAGTTCTGGTGTGTACACATTTTGGTACAGTCTGAAATGATAATCTTTCATTTGCATTATAGAGAGTGTCACTACTATTAAATACGGCCAAAATCAGCCATCAATGAACAATTGTGTCCTTGCCAAGGTGCTTACCACTAGGATTTTCTCATTCTTTCTTACTTTGTATTAGCTCGGCTTGCTAACTTCCACTTTTTATTTTTCCACAAGCTGATGATCTACCGTCTTGAAGATCTACTCCCTTTATATTGGTTATGGTTTTATGTTCATGATTAAAGCAAATAAAAAAATGAACTATGCAAACCTGTGTAATCATTTTTTAGAAATTTTGTTGCTTCTGAATATTTTTCCAGTGAAAACCTAGAACAAAATTGCATGTCTGTTGCATACTATAATGAATAATTTATCCGGAGATGAGTTCCACTGTTTCACTCTAAAGGTGGAAACCGCCAAAACATATCTATACACATAGTGGCTTATGTAACAAATCCAGGGCAGAAAGATGGCAGTATTCAAAGATGAAAACGTAGTACATTGCTGTATATAGATTATAAGCTATTTGTACGTGAAGAATAATCAATAACAATATGCATATAGTTTGTTTCTTTCATTTGTAGGCAATGTGAGTTTAGTCCCAGGGAAGAAAATGATGCAATAAGGTTAAAGGGTCCCACAAGTTGGTTGACAATTCAAGCCACCCATTCCAAAGCCTACACAAGTTTTCCATACAATAGCTTTCCCAGTGATAAGTTTTACTGCTTTCAAGCGGGAATTGAAGAAAATATTGTCTGATTCATAGTGCCAAAAGAAAATGATTTGACATTGAAGAAAGTTGAGACTTAAGTTTTATCCATGGCTGGAGTTGGTTGATGCCACATAAAGATCCTTGGTACAAGGAGAGGCCTTCTATGCAATGAGATGTGAACGATTCACTACTTCCTACATAAACAACTTGGCTCTTAGAGTTTTCTGCTACTAAAAACAATTCACCACTTCCTACAGATGCAAATATTTGGAATTACAGTTCCTTCAACAATGCAAGCACATGATGAGTTGATGTGAATCTCTCCATCTTAGATGAAGAATATCAGACACAGTTTTTGTGGATAACAGTCCCTGTTCGCTCAAGACAAGTTGGTGAGTAATTCAAGTGAGATGAGGTCTGCTTCCTTGTTCTTTATTGCTTCTCACTATTTTTGTGCCTATAAGACTGCCTTTAGGTTCAATTTGAGGTGACTATCTTAGTCTTTTGGGGTCTGTGATACATTCTTTATTTGTACTATCTATGGCACTATCCTTTTACCCAGTGGAGTGACCTAACAGAGGTACCTATGTAGATGTCTTTTTTTTGCAACACTGTCTTCACTGGATATCTGCCATACACTTTGTCACTCATTCTTGGCATGATTTCATCTATACTTGATAGATATACACTGCCGCCATTAAGCCCATTCAAGCTTGTCATGATACTTTGATAGATTCTCTTGCACATTTAGGTCCTCATTACACATGGAAGAAGTAAGGCAACAAGCCTAATCCTCATATGCTTAATGGATGAACGTACTTAATGACATAGCTGCTTAATACTCCTTGCCACCCATTCTTGAGACAAGGCAAACAATTTAGCATTTGGAGCAGTATCTTGAATTAGAGATCTTCCCACTGGTTTTCCACACTAGAGGACTATCTCCTAGCTCCTTCATCATTTACAGACCCTTCTTCATCAGTTTGAGGGAGTATGATTGTAGCTAGCCTTCTTTCTCATAATCGTTAGGTAAACAATTAAGGGTTCGTGTCAATGAAACTTTCAACCATTGGACATACTCATAAAAACCCCTAGCAAAATTATAATCATTATAGATTATATTTTTTGCATCATCATTTCTATTGGCAAACTTCACAATCTTTGTTATCAGCAATTCACAGTCCACAGATTACTTGTAGACTTTTACTATTCATTTAATTCCTCTACATCATGTTGTTCACTACCTTGCAATAGGTTTGTCTCTCTGCAGACCCTAGCTTGTCTTTCAAACCATCCTCTACAAGAATATACTATCACTGTAGACTAACTCCTTTTGATTGGCTGTTGAAAACTTATAACTACCCTCTGTGACTTGGTTGTTATGTTCATGATAGTCTTCTATTCAACTAGCAGATTGACAATCTTCGTCTTCACAAGGGCAGTTCATACAAGAATTTAAAATGCCTTCCATCATTCGCACAAAAGAGATAGGGTGAGAAGAGAGAGGGTGTGAAATTTTGGATGAACAACATTAGATGCCAAGAACCCTCATACAAACATCTGGAACCACCTGTGCAACAACTAAACTTAACACAATTTGAAACAAAGATAATGAAAACTTCAAAGGAATAAAGATAAGTCCAGCTCTAAGTCTTATAAAGGGTTTGGTGATGCCTAGTGTAAGTTTTCAAATTACATTTCTAGGTAGTTATACACAGCAGTTAATCCTCTGTACACATAGTTTGTGCTGATGTGCACACAACAGTGTGTTAGTACTCAAATTACATGTAAGTTTTCAAAATTCATTTCTGGGTAGTTGCACATGACTTTGCAAAAGCAGCTTTTGAAAGTGAATATTCATATTAAAGATATAGATGATATTAGTATTAGCTACCATAGCTAAAGCTGATATTTGCAGCCTTCAGTTTGACTTGTCTTGCCAACCAAACAAGGGGGTTCTCTAAATTACTTATTGCTAGTCTTGGATGATGAAAATGTTGTACAGGCTTAAAGATGTGCAAAAGATATAAAAGGTAATAGGTTTCATGGCTTGGAGCAGGAAGTTGAGTCGCAAGTTCTGATTGAATTGATAAATATGACACGCAGATGTGTTATTAATTGTGATGGAGAACATTGGATTTTTCCTCTGCCTAGTCTGGGTATAAGACATGGTGGCGTGCAGGAACTCCCTTAAGGTGATATCTATGGTTAGTGTCTGGTGCTTTTTGGAGGTCATTTGTTTGTGTTATGGTTTAATAAAATTTCTTTTTCATCGGTTGCAATGGTATAATGGAATGGTATCAATTTATAATATAGTGTCTTTCTTTGGAAGTTGCTTATACTGCTACACCTGGTTATAGGCTGTTTATGCAGTTTCCTTTTAGCATGTATTTTATTTGGTTGGTGGGGAAGGAGTCCCTTAACATAAGCTCTATAATATAATCTAAAAGAAATCTTTCTTAAACATCCAATCAAAGTATTTTCTAAGATACTGTGTCCATCCATACCACAAGAAGAATTATTATGTGTAAACTAAATTGACAGACTTTGCTTGGGAAAAGCACTAGTCTTTAGTACCTATACCGTACATTATTTTAAATAAATTAGAAATTGCTATCCTACAAAAACTATAAACTATAGTTGTTCAAACAGTGGTCTAGCAGTAAGATGGGGAATGATCTCCATTCCGATAACCTGAGCTCAAAATTCAATGTACATGATCCCCATGATAATGCAGTTGCTATATGACATTTCAACACACTAACCCATCTCCAGAGAAGTTTAGTTTTACAAAAAAGCTGCAGTCAATAAACCACAAGATTTTGCTCAAGTGATACAACAGACGAGAAAAGAAATAGATAAATACATAAATGATGTTTTGGAGTGCACCTAGAGACTAAAAGAGAGAGAGGTAAAACTACTTTTTCATCAAATAGGAAGAGTTGGAAGTACCACATGGTCTTTGATGATTTAAATGATACTATGCCTACCATTTTCTGAAAATAGCAAAGAATTGATTACCTGAAGTGTATTCTTGTGATTTTGAATGATAACATTGAGCTTGTCAATATTAGTATTCATGGTATCAATATTTTCTTGCTGCCTATCCACCTTGTTCAACAACTTCTATAAGCTTGTTTCCATAAAGGGGTTGGGTGTTCTATTGTATCTCATGTATTTTCCTTGGACCCAAGTTGCATCAGCAATATCTTGCAGGATAGAGGACAGATTTGGATAAGCTTTTGAGGGATTTTTAGCATCAGTGGTAATTGATTTTTTTGAACACCCATGTTCATGATGAGATTGTACAATAGAAATAATGGTATATGGGTATAAATGGGTAGAGTGAGGGGTGGGAATGTACATGGATTTGGGGAATGGAGTTGTGAGGCTTAAGAAAGTCTTAAACTGGGTAGAGAGATATTAAACCAAAAAAAAAACCAATGTTTCAGTTTACCTGATAATTTAAGGTAGATAAAATAACAAATTTTAAAGTGAATCAAGAGGTGCTTTCGAATAGTTCTAAATTTTAAACTATAATAGTAATGCCAACGAATTAGATGTGATTTCTTGTTGTCATGAGGCACAGATACAAGAAATAGAATTCTTGGTAGATTTGAGAGAAGGAAGAATAAATAAGACGAAAGCACAACTTAATGAAGAAAATCCCCTACTGTAAAAGAGGAAAAACCACATTGCAGTCAAGAGAAGCAGGTGCTAATTTTTTCTCTACTTCTAGAATTTTCAAGGATCCCTTTGCAATACCAAATATAACATAGTTTTTTGATTGAATTTTGGAAAGAAGCATTGACAATGCCGCTAAACTATTTTGAAAAAAAATTCCTCAAAGAAATGTTATGTCATGGTAAACCGTGATTTACAGGAGATGTTCAATCTTGAATGATTTCAAACTATGTTAAAGCCTAAATGTGCTAATTATGAGAAATTTCATTTTAATGAACATATTAAAACCTTTCCCCTATCCATCCATTCTATTGTAACAGAGAGACATCCTGCTCCCAAGTCTTTTCATGTGCAACCTAGATAGGGTTAAATCCTATCGTAATGGAATACCATAAGGAAAGTCAACTTCATCCACCATACTGGAATACCTCCTCACAAACAATTGGTAGTTCCACATTTAAAAAATTTCATATAATATCAGTGCAGAAACTATCAGATTTGAATAAATTAATCAATGAAATATTTACCTTTTTAAACACCATTGGTTTAATAAGACACAGGGATTTTAATTGTTCAGATAGATCATGGAAAATAATTGATTATTCAGTTTCTTTTCAGACAACCATAAAATAGAAAACCTTATCTCTTTTGACCTTTTATGGTATTTCTTACTTGCAAAGAAACTTCCTATTCATTGACATCAGAGAACTGTTCATCGAATTTGACTTGGCATTCAATAAGCAGACACTTGTGTGTAATCAAATCTTTTGGATAATTTGTATAGATAAATATGTCTTCTTCTTTATGTAGAGGATGAAGAAAGTTGGTATCTATGTGAAGACTGTTGATATATCTAAAACCCTATCGAAATCTTATTTTCAGGGCAGCTCACCAAATTGGAAAAGTGAAAGGTCAATACCAGTGACGAAGAGTTTGGAGGTTCGAGCTCAAGCAAGCCCTAAAACCCCGATATTTTCACATATTTCTTATTTTTTTGGTATGTGTTGCATTGCAGGATTAAGTTTGTCCTTGCAATAGAAGACTATAACTTTATTTTGGCTTTGTTGCCCCTTATATGTCTCAATGGTCTACTTGTCCAACCCTCTATGCCCATCCTTATAATGCTGAACTGGGTGAAACATCATTAATCATGGCAAGTCTCATCTCTCTGCAGATAGTACTTATATCTTTAGCTTTATTTTTAAAATGCTAGAGATTAGGTTTGCGTTCATTTTTGTATAGGGAGTTTTAGTACTTTCTTGCTAACTAGTAGTATTTGTTACGATTCAACTGACTTCGTTGCTGAAAAGTGTGCTTAATTTTCAAATCAATGTCACAATTGGATTTTTGTTCTCAGTAGCGGATTAACATATTAATTGTTCTCAATAGAGGATTAACATATTAAAGCTACATTTCTTAAATTCATTCTACCACATTTTTGTTTCATTGAGCTTAATTTACAATCCTCTGTATTATTTCTATTTTTTTTTTATTAGCTATTCCTCATTTACCAACATTCTAGCATTCATACCTCAAAATGACTTATGGGGATGTTAGAACAGAGGAAGTTTGATTTTATGAATGTTGAACCTGCACATATGTTTAGTGCATACAAAAAATTTAATGCATCTATAAATGTGATTTGCAACCCTCTGTATTTGTGCTTTAAATTTCTCTGATGACCTTGCACATTTATCATTGGATACAGGAATTTTATCATTTGTCCATAACTCTAGCTTTTTCTTCCTGTCTTGTTACCTACCTATTCTAATTACTTCTATATCTCATTCAATAAATTCAAACGATTATTAACAACTATTTGGCATTATGAGTAACTGTCATATATTTGAGCCCAATATCTTATTGCTCACTTTATGGGTTATCGTTTTAATCTTGGTTGTAAAATGTCTTGTTAATTTCCTTCTTGTACATGGGAAAATTTTGTGCTAGGCTAATATGGCTTGCATTAAGTTCTCAATTTTTAGTTATGCTAATGTTAATTGTTTTTTAAATTGAATTTTTGTTGTCTTTTTGTTTACCACTCGAATCAAGGTTATTTAATCAACAAATTAGCATTCGATTTGGGAATAGATGCAATAAGTGACATATGAGGATGTGATAATTTGGTCTCATCCATAAATGATTAAAGCAAAAATATTTATTTACACATATTTAGATATTTAGATTTTAGTTTACAATATCCGTTTTGTTATATTATATTTGTGTTTATGTGAACACATTTTGCATGTTGTGCTTTTCAATGCAATATATATTAATTAATTTACAAAACACCAAATTTGATTCCCTATAAATATACAGAAACTCCAAAATCCAAAACCCAAAAAATCAAGTGGCATAGACTTACCAGATCAAACACTAGGGATTAGATCTTCAATGTTTCTCTTCTCCAACAACTTGGCAAATAAGCCAAGCCAATAGGATTCAATTTGAACATTTGCAGCCTTCACCAAAGTGGCAATTTTCTTAGCTTATCAATAGAGATAAATATTTCATGTATCCTCTGAAGTTACACACACCCTTGGTTTTTATTTGGAATACAACCAAAAACAATGGAGCAACAGCCAAAAGGAATTCCCTAATTTTAATCATTTTCTTCTCCTATCAATAGAGTTAAAGTTTTCATGTCTCCTCTGAAGTTACACACACTCTTGGTTTTTATTTGGAATGCAACAACCACAAGGAATCCCCTAATTTTAATCATTTTCTCATAAATATATAACTACTCTAATAATAGAAGTACCCAATTGCTTAACTTTACATGCCATAAATTTGACCGATTACCTATGTTGCTACAAATATTTCTGTACAACAATATTTGAGCCTTGATCTTGGCCTAACACTTAGGATATACAACAAAAGCACTAAAATCTCTTAGATAGTTTACATTCCCAGCTTAAACAATTCATATCATGTTATTAGATTGATGTTGACTATTCAAGCTTTATGATGACGTAAAATGCAAAATTTTAAGAAGTCAATATTTTCAAGGATACAATGATAGGATTACCATCATTGTACAACATCAATGCAACATAAGTATAGGAAACTTAACTGAGCAACATCTTGATTGGAACATTTCAAGCAACTACTCATAAAAAACCCTATGCAAAATACTCAACTATTCATAATATGTTCAAAAACTAAATTGCATAATTTCGTTGATCCAAAACTCAATTACAGAAAAAGGTGGAAAAATTACATTAGATCTCTATCTAAAATTATTTCAGAGCTAAACTCCAGACAAGAAAGAGTAGTCTATTTGTTCAAGCTGCTCCATTTCTTCTTTACAAATATGATGCTAACTGCCTCAAACAATGCTTTGTCAACAACCTTCAAATATTTACAATATTCTACTCAACAACACAATGTTGGAAGATGTCTTCATACTTTCTTCTTTCTTCAACTGAATTCTTCAAGTGCAATGTAATATCTACTCAATTCACACAGCTAGATGATGCCCACACAACTTACTCGTAGGACTTCCAAATCTTGACTTTGAACATAGATCCATTCATCAAATTCACAATACTCTTCGCCTTTCTTTAGGGCTTCATAACTTTAACTTGATCTGTTCCTTCTCTGTTCATTGTATAATTAACGATGTCTCCATAGTTTCTAATTGCAACATGTTTTGTTCACAATTTTCCTTGATAAATTTTACTTTAGATTGTTTGCAATTGATCATTAAATGTTAATGTTTTTATTGTGACATGTCTTGCTTGTAATTTTCTTGTAGCTACTATGTGTACCTTGGAATTTTACTCTACTCTAATGTGCAAAATAACTAAAAATGTGAACGATAAAAGACTAAGGACACTTCAAGATTAGCCTAAAGAGTGATAAAACAAGAAGGAAAATAGATGAAACGAGATGCAAATGATTATACCTTCCTTGATGTTTAAGACTCCTTGGTTGGCCCTTGATTTTGATGGATTTGTGTGCTCCTTGGATGGCTTGTGATGTAGCTAGATGCAAGATTGAATGTGCAAAATGATCAAAGTGGATGGCTAAATGATAACAAGTGCTTGAGAATGCAAATTGGCAGCATAAGGTTACTCAAATCAAAAGTGTTGAAAATGCCCTTAAGAAGGGGGTATTTATAGAAGAATTTGAATTCTCTAGAGAATTCAACGGTCAAGATTCATCCAACAAGGTCAAGATGAAGGGCTATGGTAAGTTGAGAACTCACAAGCCCTCACATCTTGACATGTGGATGGTGAAGTGGCTAAGAGGAGATGAGGTGGCCAAAAGGTACGTGAGGTGGAGGAAGGATAAGTACTTTGCAAGTACATTGGGAGATGGGAAGAATCTTGGGTGAATAAAAGTGAATTTTAAATTCACAATGATTGGAAGAATCTAGTGATAAGACAATGTTCCCAAAAGGTGGGAGTTTGTCACGTGTGACTTGATGTGACAAGTCAAAGATTCTAGAAGATGCATGGGAAAAGGGGATTCTTGCAGGAATAAAAAGGAATTAAAAATTCCTTGGGGGATGGAGAGAGTTGACCAAGGTACTGATTAAGATTAATTAATCAGTAATTAGAAGATAAATGAGGATTAGAAGCCAACTTGCAAAAGTTGGAGGATGTGACACATCCTAATCAAGGATTAGGCATGTGCACATCCCTAATGAAAAAATTAGGAGATGGATTAGGATTAGATGAAAATGACATGTGAGGAATTAAATAAATGTAATATTTATTTAATTTATTTGATGAAAAGAGGATTAAGGAGGGTAAGGTATTTAATTATTAATTAAATACCTTAAGGATTTGGCAGAATTAAGGATATTAATTAAATAATAGTAATATTACTTAATTAACTCAGACAAGAGGATGTTTAGATGAAAAGTGATAAATTTGGATAAATTAAGTGTCCAAATTTGGATGTCTACATTTTGCCCCTCTTTGAGATGGTGTTACGAAGTATCATCATTTCAAAGAATATTAAAATATAGAACCTAGAAGAAGATGGTTAGATTGGAAAAGATGCCCCAGTCATCCAAGGGATGACTAGGAAGAAAGATGATGGGAGTGAAGATGAAGAGTAGGGATTGAGGATGCCCCCTCGAGAGGACATGCGGGTTGAAGAGAACATGGGTAGGCTCTCGAAATAGATGAGATGAGGGAGATGATGTGAAGTGATGGACAAGAGAGAAGGAGAAGCGATAGGAGATGGATGAAGCACAAATGGATTTTAGGAAAAAAGGTGATGTTGCCCTAGTCAAGGTACAAGCCAAAATGGGTTGATGATGGATGGAGTGTTGTCAATAAGGGAATTAAGGATCCCGAAACAACATGAGGATAGGGAAGGATACATCCCACTGAGTGGTATTGATGGGGGAAGGATACATCCAAAAACACCACTAAAGGATAGGGAAGAATACCTCCTGATGATGATGATGAAAGTGTTGTTGATGAGGGAAGGATACATCCCAAAACAACACTAAAGGGATAGGGAATGATACTAATGGATGATGATGATGATGGGTCAAGGCTGGTAATGAGATTGGGGACAAGACCAAGGATTTGATTAGGTGATTTATACGAGATTGAATAGATGAGAAGATTGATATGTGAGATGGAGAGAAGGATCTTAAGATTTGGTTTGATATCGAAAGATTTGGACTGCAGATGGACTAAAGCGCAGATTAGGGGTTTGGTTAAGCTCAGATTGGGATAAGATTAAAGCTTAGATGAGGATTGGATTGAAGACTAGAATGATTGAAGGATATGATTGGATTGATTCTACACTGAGTTCCAGGGTTTAAAGGGCGGAAGATGTTGACAATCAGTTTTTTCTCGATTTGGCAATTTTCAAAAATTGTCAAATTTTGCCATTTTAGGAAACCTCACGGATATACTTTTGGGAGTCCAAATTTTTTCCAAAAAATACCCAATATTGAGATAGGATGAATTGCCAACTAAGATCCAAAATTCAAGATATGCATTTTGAGTTATGAGCGAAAACAATTTTTCAAAATGCTGGAAAAAAATATTAAATTGCGATTTTGAGGGTCAAGATGAAAGTTTGAGGCCCCAAAAATGTGGAAAAATTGGTTCCAACGGGTTAAACCCGTTGCGAATCCACATATTATCTCATAACGCAACCACCCGTCAAATTTTAGCTCAAACGGACACCCGAATCAAAAGTTATGGCCTTCGGAAGTTTCAGTGTAAAAATCAAAAATCAATTTTGAAAATTTCAACACATGGGTTTTGATGGCGGGAAATTAGAAAATGGGTCGATTAGATTGTGTAAAAAGGCCAAAAATAGTGACTGAGGGGGGGGAAACGGGGTGAGGTGGTGGGGCGATGAGGCGATTCGAATCCCGATTCTTGGCAGGCAGTGCAGCTGCGTGGGGCGGTGCGCCCTGTGCCCCTCAGGTGCACGCCAGAAGCGGTTCCACCACTACGAGTCGCACCACACACGGGCCCTGGCGATGTGAGGCTGGGCGGAAGTTTGCCCCGTGGCAGCCCCCCACTATGGTAGGCGCTCCACCACGAGGCAGGGGTTCCGCCCCCCCACGGAGCGAAGCCCCCGTGACGCTATGGAGGCGGTTCCCCAGGCCGGGTTCGTGGGGAGTTCCACCCCACTGATGGGGTGATTCCGCTCGGCAGGCGGTTTAGCCACCACTGAGGCGGCCCGCGTGCGTCAGAGCGAGAGGGAGACAGAGAATCGAGGGGAAAGGCTAAGAGATAGGAAAAAAGATGGAGGGATGGGGGGATTGGTGAAGAAGGATGAAGGGATGGGGGATACATGCAAGATGATAAAATGGAAAATGAAATGCACTTTGCCATCTACGGAGCACTGATTTTTGCTATAGTATAAAACACCAAGTGCTAGGGTATGTGGAACCATGGCAGATTAGTGTCTAATGCATGAAACAAACACAATAGACAAGAAAGCTATTCCAACACCCCAAAGTCGTGATGACCTTGGTCGGGCCAGGTATTGAGATAACCACAAGCACAAAAGGATGCCCCAGCATAACACAAGACCTCAGGGATCTTGGTGGGTACTACGTGGGACAACCAAGAAGACACAATCAAACAAAAGATCAAGATATGCCCCTATGTGGACCAATCAAAACATGCCATAATATGATGGATCATGGCGGCCTTGACAAGTGATGATAGGGAGCTCAAATGATAAAAGCCAAAAGCATCAAAAGATCACAATCAATTTCAAATGTCCTTTGCCATAGGATCAAGGGGATAGATGGAATTGATGAGGTCTGTTAGGAATGATGCATCTTGTTGAGACCGATGATGGAAACTAAGCTAAAAGATCGATATGATGTAGGATATTCAAAACTAATTGGATTTGTTGATACAAGTGGATCTTGTTTGGTAAGAACCAGCTAGATAAGGGCATAGCTTGACGACACGACACGAGGGAGACAAGACATGAGACTGACACAACCGAAAGACCTAGGGGCTCGGGGGCCGATCAAGGATTAGCCTTGCTCACATGAAAACGTAGAGCCCTCATAGTTTGGACCATAGATAAAAGTAGAAAGAGGATGATGAATGATGATGATAGATGACAAGGAATAGAGAGATAAAAGCCAAGACTAATGATAGACGAGATAGGAGTGGACGGAGAAAGCAGAAAGACTAACGCTAGATGATAGAGGAGTGGATGGACAAAGCAGAATTACCGATAATAGACGATAGAAGAGCAAAGTGAACAATAAAGATCGATGATGGAACCCCAGGGGCGGATCAAATGATTGACCTTGCCTACGTGAAAGCACAGGGGCAACGTCGTTCGACAAGACCAAAGGAAAACAATGGATAAAGGATGATGGATGATGATAGGATAAGTGGAGGATGATGATAGGATGAGTGGATAAAAAGATGGGACCGATATGGTGAGAGAGGATAGACCTAGTGGATTGGATAGGATGATGATGATCAGATAAAGCTCAGGAATGGGATAGTTATCCAAATCATTAAAATGACTTGGGAGGATGATATGATAGATAGATGAGTGATGAAAAGTGATAGGGATTGGAAAGATGTGCAAGTGAAGCAGGAGTGATGACGATTAGATAAATGACATTGGGTTGCATGGGGGGAGGCCTATAGCCAGATACCAAGGACAAGGAATTGTGAGATGGGATGAGAATAAAGAGGAAATAATGGATAGAGATATAGGGATGGGGGATGGGAGGGATTGTTTGGATGGATAGGAATATAAGGATGGGGAGATGAAAGGGATGCTAGGATAGATGGATACGAAGATAAGGATGGGGAGATGGAAGGGATGTTGTGAAAGATGGATAGAGAGATAAAGGGATATTATGATAGATGATTTCTCCAAGGACTATGTCACAAAGGAAGCATATGCCCCTACTCTAGATATGTCATATATGAAGAGGCATGAGGGATGTAAGATGAGTGGATGAGAAGATAAAGGAGATAACTAGATGAGGATAGGATGGGTGACTAAGGAATATGATAGAGCATGGATAAAGGGAATGTATACCAATAGGTGTTCAAAGCATGCATAGATAGGTGCCCCTATTTTGATCAAGATCACAAGAAGGATGGAGGGAATGGAAGATAAATAGGATATGATGGTAGGATGCGGAAGATAGGTGGGATGGGGGGATTTATAAAGAGGACGGATAACTGGAAGACAGGTGCATAGCTGGAAGCATAGCGGATGGAGGGAATGCATATCAGGAAGTTTCCCCCAAGTGTAGATGGGGATTTACACATGACGCCTGTTTGCCAGGTTTTCATCATGGTACTTATCCAAGGCGCTTGTTTGCCAAGTTTTCACCATTGGACGAATTATTTTTCTTTACTATTTTGTTTTTTGTTTTTGTTTTTGTTTTTGTTTTTTTTTTTTGAATTTTTGAATTTTTATGGATGTTTTGACTTTTTGGATGTCATGCAGAAGGAGATGGGTAAGAATAAGGAAGTGGGTAAGCAGATTTAGAAGACATGTGATAAGGATCAAGGTGTTAAGAGCCCATGTTTGAAGTGACTGTTAGATGTTGGTACAACCTTATTAGGATAAATGGATGATGTATGAGGATGAATTAGAGGGATTTGATGGGGTTGATATATGGGATAATGGATGGGATGCTGGAAAGGGTATGGATAGAATGATGGGGTGGATATGTGATGGGGAGATGTGTTCAGGACCAACATTGGCACATGGGGTGGTGGATGTGAAAAGATAATAGGATTAAGGGATGGAGAATATGGGGATAATGGAGGAGATGGAATGGTGAATTTTGGGACATAAGGACCCAAAACAAACTTAGGAGATGAAAAGGGTGTATGATGAGCTTTTGGATTAGCGACTTTGGATGTTCTTACAGATTTTTCATGTGATGGCATTGCATCTTTTTTCTTTGGGATCCACATGGTTTTGATCTTTGCTTTGGTGGGACTTTGTGGCCTATGGATTGGATGTATATTTAAATTTTTCTTCTCTGCACCATGTCTTTTGGAGGGGACATGAGGAGCCTTAGATTCATGTGGATGTTTGGATTTATGCATTTTTTCTTTAACAACCAAAGTGCTTTTAGTAGCAATGGGATGGTTGTGAGGAGATGGATGATGTGGAGTGATGGAGGTAGGAGTATGGGGATTATGTGTAGATGGAGGATGTTTAGGTATGTGCCTTTGTTGATCCTAACTATGGGGTATGTGAGAGGGATGTTTATGATGGATGAGATGGATAGGTGATGAATGGATGAAGGGATGGATAGGATGAGATGGAGGAGGTGATTTTAGGATATAGGAGCTCAGAATAGACGTAAGACCTAGAGGAAACATGGGCATGGTAGATGGAGGGATGTAAGGACCCAAAATGGATGGAGCAGATGAAGGAGGAATATGGACGGTTGTTTTGAGATGATACGATAGAGGAGGAGGGATGGCAGCATATGATTTGGTGGAGTGATGGAAAGAGCCTATATTTATTTTGGAAGAGGCTTGTTGAGGACGTCTAAAGGTTGTACCAACATCTTTAGATTGTGAGTCTTGGGAAATAGGTCCACAACCTTGCATACAGATTTGTTCTTTAAGTTGGATGGGCTCCAAAATACCTTGCTCATGAAGGCCTAGACCTCTTCCTTGATAATTCATTTTCTTGAGCATGCAAACCATGATAGGATTTGTGTTATTCTAAAAACATGATGTGAGTCCATTATTAGGTGGAGGATGATCGGTGGTAAATACACTATGCTTTTCTTCTGCAAGGAGGCCACCATGGAAGAGTGTGAGAGTACCAAGGGAATATGCAAGCGGTGTAGGTGTAGCAGTTTTAGGCGATGATGGGGGATCATGAGAGGGATATGATGGGATAGCAGCATGTGGATGGGTGATATCAGGAGAGGGATTAGGGGATATGATAGGATTTGGATTTGTGGTAGTGGGATCATGCAATGGAGATGGAGATGGAGTGGTGGAAGCTTGAATGACAAGGGGATCATGGGATGGAATGGATGGGGGACTGTGATCTTGAGGTGGACTAGATGGGATGGTAGGATCTTGATCTAGAGAAGGGGATATGTTGGCATGCTTGGGACTAGACTCTTGGCTTGACTCAACGTGTGCAAGAGGCATGATAATGGAGTCTTGTTGGGACTCTTCAAGTGGGGAAGATGGAGGGATGGAAGATTTGATGTAGTTATCAGAATGGGTTTTGGTGCTACTAGGAGTGGGAGGAGTGGATTGGATTTGGGTGGACCTAGGAGTAGAGGGAGTGGATTGGAATTGGGTGTCTTCGATGGATTCGGTGGTTCTTGGAGTAGGAGATGATGGTTCAATGGATTTAGTGGCTTGAGCAGTACTAGGGGTGGTAACATCAATAATAGGTGCGGTATGGAGAAGGGTCTCATCACTAGTGACCGTGGATGATGGCTCTAGATGGCATGGTTCCATGACTTCAAGATGTGGAGTTGGGGATGGCTTCTTTGTCATGAGTCCTTAGAGAACTTCTGAAATGAGAGACTTGCATATTGTTGACTTGGCTGGGGTGGTAGAAATGGATGAGGGATTATGGATTGGTGGACTAGGGTTAGATGGAGGAATGGGATCAAATGTAGGACTATGAGTAGATGGGGGATTAGGATTGTATGGAGGACTAGGAGTAGATGGATGAATGGGATTGGATGGAGGACTAGGAGTAGATGGAGGACTAGGATTGGATGGAGGGTTAAGGTAAGGATATTGGAGTGGTGAATTAAGATAGGGGACATGGATTGTGGATTAGGACAAGAGGATATAGGTGGTGTAGTGGGACAAGAGGATGTGGGGGATGGATTATAATAAGGGTATTGGGATGGTGGATTAGGATGAGGATATGTGGATGTAGGATTAAGGTAAAAGGGTGTGGATGTAGGATTAGTATGGGAAGATTGGGAAAGAGGATTACGATAGGGGGACATGTATGGGGAATTGTAAAAGGAGTAATGGGATGGAAAATTAGGATCAGAGGATGTAGATGAATGACATGACAAATATGGGGATGAAGAAGATACTAGATATCCATTGTCAAAGGTGGCATAAGGAGCATGATTAGGCATGGATGAAGACATAAGGATAGCTCATAGGAGTAATTGGATTTTTTGAAAGTGGGTGGAGAAAGCTTACTAGATATGATAGTGTCAAGGGGATCTATGTCGTATACCTCTTGATCGACAAGACTTTCGTTATTGTCGTCAATGTAATTAGGGTTTCCCTTGACTACTATTGATGGGGGATGAGGATTCATGATGATGATAGGATAAATAAAATGGATCAAAGATGATGGACTAAAGCTCAAATCAGGATTTAAGTCAAGCTTAGATCAGGATTGGATTAAAGTTCAGATTGGGATGATTGGATGATGCGAAGGGATTGATTTTAATTTTGATGGGATCAGATTTGGATTTGGCAAGATTGGATTTTGATTGAATTGGATTGGATTATTAAGATCAGTAGGATAGCATTGGTTGAATGGATGTGATTTGATTGATTGGATAATTTGATCGAATGATTGGTTTTGATAGATTTGGATTATTAGATGGGTATGATTGGATGATGGAAGATGTGAGAGAGACCTTAAGTTTGATTAAAGGAAGTTACCCTTATTGGCCTAGAGCTTTGATTGATTAAGAGGATAATTACGGCACCGAATCCACCTTAAGATAGGAATGGATTGATTGGGCCAAGGATGATAAATTACGACACCGAATTCATCTTAAGATGGAAGAAAATTGATTGGGGTCGAAGTTAAAGACTAATAATCAAATTCAAGTGCTATGGTCAATTTGGGTAACCACTTTGTAATACAAGGTCAAGGCAGTTTGGTTATGAGTGATGTTTGGTGATGTAAACGGTAAAATTATGATGTTCGCTAGGTGATGGTATGGACTTTTGAATGGAATATGAGGAAATTAGAATAAACGGGTGGATTAAAGATAATTGTGAAGAATGAATGGGGATTTAGAATGGCTAAACAGAAGTTTGGAATGATGAGTTGGAGGTTTAAAATGGTCAAATGGAGGTTTTTGGAGGTTTAGAGTGATAAAATGGAGGCTTAGGATGATGAGATAATGATTGGGAATGGTTAAATGATGGTTTAAAGGCTAAACAGATTCAAATGGGGCGATTTCGAGTGTTCAAGAGGGCAAATCTACCCTTTTGTAGCAAAAATTAGGGGTGTTGACAGCTTTCTGCAATAAATCAGGGGTGCTTCCACCTTTTTGCAGCAAAACAACGGCGCTTCCGCTGTTTTGTAGCAAAACAGGGGTGCTTCCGCCATTCTGTAGCAAAATAGAGGGCACTTCCGCCTTTCTACAGTAGAACAGAGGGCGCTTCCACCTTTCTACAGTAAGACAAAGCTTAGTTTTGATGGTAATGGCTATGGCAAGGACTCAAAATGATAAAGTAAGGCCAAAGTATCAAAGATTTCACAGGTTTATTTCACAAGAAAATACTTCAAGCAAGCACAATCCTATGATTAATGTTAAGGGTATGGCCAGGAAAGGTCTTAATCTAGGATGCACAAGGCTTCTATGGAGTCCTCGATATACTCTCGGTACGTGAGGCACAACTGTGAACACTAGCCCGTCATAAGCGTGAGTCAGGAACCCCAGCAAGATACTGAAAGACTCAGACCAACTCTTCACATCTATCTAGGTATCACCCTAGCTTCGAAGCTCCACCAATTACGACATGACTGGATTGGGGTACAACTTTCATTTTCCCCGCTTTATATACCTTGCCAGTATGCATGGTTGGAATCGTCTCTTGGGGTGATGAAATCCCCAAGCAAGTCCCACTAGAAAGAAGACAATAACTATTTCCAACTACTCCCTAGGCTCACATGAAGTGCAAGGGGAAAGTGAAAATAAATTAATGCCCTCTTGGGTGTCACAATAATAGACAAGTACAACAAGCAATAAAGGTTACTTCCCCCTAATTAGACTATGTGCAAACAAGGATAAATTTTTCAAAAATTTGATTAAATAGATGGCCCTGCAAGCAAACGTTAGCTATCTTATCCTTTGTTTTTGGTCAATTACTCCATAATATACTGCAGAATGTTAGCAAAAAACACCAATATCCTTGCCCAAAATAATGTTAGAAGGTTATTACTTGAAAATAGCTAAAAATGAAAGCAAAAATGAAGCTAAAATGATTGTTTTACCTTCCAAACTATGTTGTTTTGGGGCGCTTCCGCCTTTCTGCAGTAAAACAGGGGCGCTTCCGCCTTTCTGCAGCAAAATAGGGGTGCTTCCGCCTTTCTGTAGCAAAACAGAGGGCGCTTCCGCCTTTCTGTAGCAAAACAGGGGTGCTTCCGCTTTTCTGCAGCAAGAGGTTGGAGGAAAAGAACCTTTCAAGATGAAAGGGCATATTTGCCCCTCTGCAGGAAACTTTATTAGATTTTCAAAAAGGAAGGTTGTATGCCCCACTGTAATAAAGTGTTAGAAAAAACCTTCTAAGTATACACCTAACTGCAACAAACTATTAGAAGAAAATGAAACTGTCAGATATAGGGCACTTCTGCCTTTTTGTAGCAGACAAGAGGGCGCTTTTGCCTTTCTGCGGTAAAATAGAGGGCGCTTCTTCCTTTCTGCAGTAGGACAGAGGGCGCTTCCACCTTTCTACGATAAAGCAGAGGGCGCTTTCGCCTTTCTATAAAAAAACAGGGGCGCTTCTGCCTTTCTGCAGCAAAACAGAGGGCGCTTTCGCCTTTCTGCAGCAAAACAGGGGCGCTTCCGCCTTTCTACAGCAAGAGGTTAGAGGAACAGAACCTTTCAAGATAAAAGGGTGTATCCGCCCCTCTGTAGGAAACTTTATCAGATTTTCAAAAAGGAAGGTTGTACGCCCCACTACAATAAAGTGTTAGAAAAAACCTTCTAAGTATACACCTAACTGCAGCAAATTGTTAGAAGAAAATGAAACTGTTAGATATAAGGCACTTCCACCTTTTTGTAGTAGAAAAGAGGGCGCTTCCACCTTTTTGCGGTAAAGTAGAGGGCGCTTCTACCTTTCTGCGATAAAATAGAGGGTGCTTCTGCCTTTCTGCAGTAGGACAAAGGGCGCTTCTGCCTTTCTGCGGTAAAACAAAGGGCGCTTCCGCTTTTCTGCAATAGGACAGAGGGCGCTTCTACCTTTCTGTAGTAAAGTAGAGGGTGCTTCTGCCTTTCTGTGGTAAAACAGAGGGCACTTCCACCTTTCTGAGACCTTTTCCTACAAAATTCTTAGCAAAAATGAAGGTTAAATGCAAGAACCTGTTTGTGGGTCCCACCGGGCGTGCCAGAAATGTGTACCTTGGAATTTTACCCTACTCTAATGTGCAAAATAACTAAAAATGCAAATGATAAAAGACTAAGGACACTTCAAGATTAGCCTCAAGAGTGATAAAATAAGAAGGAAAATAGATGAAATGAGATGCAAATGATTATACCTTCCTTGCTATTGAAGACTCCTTGGTTGGCCCTTGATTTTGATGGATTTGTGTGCTCCTTGGATGGCTTGTGATGTAGCTAGATGCAAGATTGAATGTGCAAAATGATCAAAGTGGATGGCTAAATGATAACAAGTGCTTGAGAATGCAAATTGGTAGCATAAGGTTACTCAAATCAAAAGTGTTGAAATGCCTTTAAGAAGGGGGTATTTATAGAAGAATTTGAATTCTCTAGAGAATTCAACGGTCAAGATTCATCCAGCAAGGTCAAGATGAAGGGCTATGGTGAGTTGAGAACTCACAAGCCCTCATATCTTGACATGTGGATGGTGAAGTGGCTAAGAGGAGATGAGGTGTAAGTGAGGTGGCCAAAAGGTACACATGAGGTGGAGGAATGACAAGTACCTTGCAAGTACATTGGGAGATGGGAAGAATCTTGGGTGAATAAAAGTGAATTTTAAATTCACGATGATTGGAAGAATCTAGTGGATAAGACAATGTTCCCCAAAAGGTGGGAGTTTGTCACATGTGACTTGATGTGACAAGTCAAAGATTCTAGAAGATGCATGGGAAAAGGGGCTTCTTGGAGGAATAAAAAGGAATTAAAAATTCCTTGGGGGATGGAGAGAGTTGACCAAGGTACTTGATTAAGATTAATTAATTAGTAATTAGAAGATAAATGAGGATTAAAAGCCAACTTGCAAAAGTTGGAGGATGTGACACATCCTAATCAAGGATTAGGCATGTGCACATCCCTAATGAAGAAATTAGGAGATGGATTAGGATTAGATGAAAATGACATGTGAAGAATTAAATAAATGTAATATTTATTTAATTTATTTGATGAAAAGAGGATTAAGGAGGGTAAGGTATTTAATTAAATAATAGTAATATTATTTAATTAACTCGAATAAGAGGATGTTTAGATGAAAAGTGATAAAATTGGATAAATTAAGTGTCCAAATTTGGATGTCTACATGCTCAATTAGTTTTACCTTAAATTACTAAAATATGTAGATATACAAGTAAGGACTTTGAATGCAATGTGATATTTTGCAATTTGTGTGCACTCAATTGATTCAATCTCATATTGCTTTTCATTAGCCTGAAATTATTGAAATGTGTAGATATGTTTATCCATAATTGGCCTACATATTCCAATGCATGATTCCACAACACATATTTTATCAACCAAAGTATATGTTACTTTTTCTTATGTATTGTTTCTGAGTCTATGCTATTCAATGATTAATGCTACAATTTGATGCTTTTTGCTGCTCTATGGCCACCATATATTCATTATGCAATTGTGCACATGCTCATATCATATATTCCACAAGAACAATAGTGAAACTGGGAGTATACTGATTCTTCAACTTGTGAGATTGAAACTTTTTCTATTTTCTCTTATGAACAAGTACTATGCTTATTAGTTTCACAAATGCTTCAAATAAAGTAGCAGTTGCAAGAAGTGGAAGTAAGAAAGAAAACAAAACAACACACAAATAAAAGGAGAATAGTCACAAGGGATTTACTAGGGAGGAAAAATGTAGAAAAATTCAAGAATGTAAGGCCATGCTTCTTTTTACCACTCTTTTCTTTGAGTTTTTGCAAGTTTATTGTCTTCACATGGGATTTCAAAGACGACAACAACATATCAACCAACTACATCAAAAAAAAATTAATTGCACTTTAAGTTACAATAAATGCTACTTGCTTACTCCGCGTACATTCTACTTCCCTAGCCAACCAAGGATTTGCTGCATCAACAAGAAACACTCGTACAAGAAGCCCAAATGCCAAAGAACATGATGCAAAACTGTTTGTATTTGTCACTCTTACTTTTCTTTAATGTCTGACATAGGCCAAACCATGATATAAAAGTATTATATTTTGTGACAAAACTGTATGCAATTTCTAGTGTCACAAAAGAAACTGCCACTCTGCTACTTGTAGTGGTCTTTTCATTGTAAAAACTATTCTCTACTTTTTTAGAAATTTAGTTGTTTAACTCTAAGGTGTTTGGATCACTTCATAAGCATCTACAACCTTTGTAGAATCTTGTACAAACTTAAATACCCCATTCTTGTTGAAAATGATTGTAATATGGGTATTTAAAGTTACATATGCAGTTGATTTGACTAGTGACTGAAAATAGTGGCCTTGTAAATGAAACTAACTTTTTATGAAACAATTAGGAAGCTTTGCAAATTAATATTTCAATTTTGATGTGTTTTGCTTATAATTTGCTTGAACTTAAATAATTCTATCTCAAATTGTTTGCAATTTGCCTGAAATTTCTTCATTTAACTCTATTGTTGTCCTAAAATTTAACAAATCTATAGATGTGCAAGTCAAGATTTTGATTGTGATATGTTTTTTCTTTGTTTTGTTCTTTATATATTTAATATTTGTCTTGTGTTAGTTGCAATTTTCCTGAATAATAGAAGTTTTGCAGGAAAGCAAGTTAAGATTTTTCCACAAGCATAAGGTTAGTTGAATTTGGAAAAAATAGTTAAGGACTACAGGTCATAGATCTTCTATAGGGCCCGAGTTCAGCCCAAGATCTTCTATAGGGCCTGAGTTCATTTTTCTTATTTCCATTAAATGCAATGTTCTCCAAAATATTGTTGATGCTGCATGTGATGTTTTAACTTTTGTATCAAGCATATCTACATGATCAAACACTAATTACACTCAATGATCAAGCATTTGAACTATTTGACAGAAGAACTCAAAGTACTTCATAAAATTTTGCACAAAAGCTACTACTGTGGTTATTCATGTAATGAAACTAAAGTTGTTTTTAGATTATGACATCGTAGATGTACAATTTTTAGTGGCTATTAGTAAATGGTTGTAGTTTTCTTTCTTAATTGTGCTTAATAGTTTTCTATTTTGTACATATTCTTTGTGTTTTACCCCTACATCAGTCCTAGCTATGGCTACAATAATAGAAACTTGTCTTCTTAATTATTTCACATTTCTAAATTATTTTCAATTTGAATAGAAAATCTAAATTACTAAAATCACTGCAAGTAAGAAACAACTGGTTCCTGCATGCCCTTGTGTCATAAATCCTAGTAGATGCTCTCAAGTCATCGCTCACCAAAGGGTGACATGGCTAATTGTAGTTCCTTTTTTAGCAACATCACACACACTGTCAATGGTGAGATGAGTACCATAATTTAACAACATAAGTTCTAATTCAGCCTTACACAACACAAGGAATTGAAAATAATAATTGAAGGTCATGGTAGTGGCTTTGAATTAAGTGGAATCTTTAGGGGATTGTGTTACTTACCGAACTTCATTTTTAGAACTTTGAAGTGGAAAAATAATGTGCAATGGGTTGTGGTATTTAAACTTATGTATGTTTCTGGGCTCACTTGCAACAAAAAATGTTGGAAGCTCATTATTTTTCCGAAGAGTTGATTTGATATTAGTAATTTTTGATACATATAGATTGAGTTGTTTCTTTTGTTGGTGTGATGAAGAAGATGGAGGAACGAGAATCTCATATGGACCAAGAGGTTGATATCCATAACATACCTCAAAAGGAGAGTGGATAGTAAAGATGGTGAATGGCTAGTAGAGATGATTATGATTGTGTTGCAAAACATGAGGATATCTATACCAAACATATGTCTTAGTTATGCTATGGAACCTCTTTCCCAACTCAATTACCGCTCTTTAAGAAGTTATAAAGATTTACCAAAAAAATATTTACCTCAATTACATTTACATGATTGAGTCTTTCAATGCCACTTTCTTCCTCTTTCATGCCTATATCAAGGCTATTTTATAAATGTTGCTTGTTGATACTACAATAAGGACTTAAACAATCTATTATACATGTTTCTTACACTGGTTATTTATGCATGTCTTGTTTGCTTTTCCAGCATACTATATTGGTCTATTCTTGGCATGTTGGCAATGAGGAGTCTCATAATAACATATGTTGGGTGTTGAAGCAGTTGGAAATGGATGATGATTATGTTGGTAATGAGGAGTCTCATAATAACATATGAAACACACCTAGCTTCAAAATTAGAGGTTTTGTATTGGGTGTTGTGTCAAACAATTTTATGCGCCTAGTATTACCTTTTGAACCTTGTCTTTTAATGTTGGATGACAAATATTACTTGTTATGCATCAAATTTTTTGAAACTTATTTATATTATCCAACACCTTTCATACTCATATTTTTCCATGAATCATGTCAAACCTTGGGGCTTGGATGATTTCTTTAATGTAGGTTACTTGAATGTTTTACAAGGTTTTGATGATTTCTTTAATGTAGGTTACTTGAATGTTTTACGGGGTTAGTTCCTTCTGTTGCCTTGTTTTTTGCATCATCTTCAATATGTCAGAGAAATGTTTGTTGTTGTGATATTCATGGCAGGCCACTAAAGAAGATATTGTCTCCTTAAGTCACTTTGTCACTTGTCTTCATTACATACATATGTTTTTCATTAAAATTTACTAACATTGATTTTACAAGAATGATAATATTCGAAGAATTTTGCTCACATGTTTTACATATTTCAGACCTACTTCTATTTTTGAAAGGATTGTGCTCAAACGTTGAAGATCACTTTATGCATATTTCATTTTATTTTGTCTTGTTACAGATCACTTTAACGACAGTATTGTTTTCAAAATAGTTTCACAATCCACCAAATCTCATGGCCACATACCTAATTTTCAAAATGTCGAAGATGCTCATATGCACTTCCAACAAAGGCTCACCCAAATGAAATCTACATAATAAAAACATCAAGCTACCTACAGAAAGAAAACAAGGAGAAAAAATAAACATTAAAAAAATAAATCACTGAGAAATTTTTAATGGCATACAATAGTAATATGGAAGATGGAACAGGTTGAATTGATAATGTTTGGATTGTGGATTTTACCACTGTGTCCTACTCCTGACTTAATGGGGTCACAAACTTTATTTTGTGTTTTCTGGGTGTAGATATATTTTTTTGCATATTTGAAGGTTTTTGAATTGTGGATTTTTCCATTTTTAGAAAGATTTTTGTATTGCTGAGTTTGTGGATGGTTGATTGGATTGTCACATGTAATAGTCCAAATATAATTTAGGGAATACTTCATTTACGACTGCAATCGGTTTTCCCATTTTCAAATAAACAAAATTAACAAAAAAAATCACTATATTGTCTTCGGCATACCCATTGCACCCCAAGGTGCGATTGCTAGTTTTAAAACATTTTAAAGTTTCAATTTTTTTTATAATTAATAACTAATTAAGTAAAACTGTTTAGTATTACCTAACTACCTAGTTAGAGTACTTAATTCATTTCGCTTATTGTAGACTTATAGGTCTGAAAATTTGACTGAAATTCACTCGGGAGTAAACGGACGTTAGGAAGGTGATGGGAAACGGACGAAGGAAATTTAAAAAAAACCAGCGGGAGTTTTAAACGCCAACACCCCCGCCTTCAAGTTGAGAAGTACGACGTTCATTCACACTTATTTCTATCTTGCAGGCGATTACGATTGACGTGATTGAGAGGGCATTGGTGGACAGATTTCAAAGCACAATTACAACTGCCATCTGATCAGCTATCTTCTCCCCACGATACGCAGGGTCAGTCTGCTGTTTGGATGAGCTGCGCTTGATGTTAGAGACAACTGCCATGATCATTCCTGTGTTTTATAGCGGTTGCAACCTTCTGATCTCCGTCACGTTGAAATAGGAACGTATGCCGATGCGTTTGTGAAGCTGAAGAGCCAAAGTGGTAATAAAGCGAAGAAACTTATGGTAGATGTAGGTAGTGTCCCCATTTTGATCAGTGCAATGTTTGCTCCTTCAAAAGAGTTTGTGCAAGGGCAGTTTGCTCAAAGCCCTGCAAGAGAATGCTAGGGGTGTGTTAGCTAACATTTCAGGTGGAATGGTTGCTATTGTGCTTAGCCTTGGAGCTTTGCTGAGTGGTGAATGCTAAGACAGCTGTGAAAAGAGATCAAGAAGTTTGAGTAAAAGAGATATCAATGTCAGGGCAGAAATTGAGTCTTTCCATGAGGGATATGGATCAAAAGACAGGTCGGGATCTCTTTCCTATGAAAAAACCCTCCAAAGATAATGTGAGCAGCAAACCCTTTGAGCTCTAATCGAGCATTCAGGTATATAGATTTTAAAGAAGCTGAAACATGATCATGTTATAAAATTAAAGGAGATAGTGACTTTTCCGGGCCCATAAAATGGTGAACAAAGCATATCAGATGGCAATAAGTACATGTAGCATCTATATGGTTTTTGAATACATGGATCATGCCCTGATTGGCTTATAAGATCAATTAGGAATGTGTTTTAGTGTTCCTTAGATTAAGTATTATATGCAGTAGTTATTAACAAGGTTGCATTACTATCATATCAACCAAGTCCTACGTCAGGACATCAAAGGATCAAATTTGCTAAGAGATAATAATGGAATTCTAAAGCTTCCGGATTTTGGTCTAGCAAGACCTTTTAGCACTGATCAAAACAAAGGCTTCACCAATAGAGTCATCACACTGTGGTATAAGCCTCCTGAGTTGCTGCTAGGATCGACAATGTGTGGTCCTGCTGTTGATATGGTCAATTTGATGCATATTTGTAGAGCTTCTTAATGAGAAACTGATCTTACCAGGGAAGAGTGAGCCAGAGCAACTCAATAAAATATGTGAGCTATGTGGATCTTTGTATGAGAGTAACTGACTAGTGTTTCTAAATTTAAATTTTGGAGCACTTTAAAGCCACTAAAGCCAATGAAAAGATGTTTCAAAGAAGCCTTTAGATAAGACTTTTCTACCTTTTTAGATAAGGCTTTCATGTTTCCATCCAACTGATTCTCTTTTTCTGCACTTAGATCTAATTTCTCCTTTTCCTTATTATTGGTTTTCAATTGTATTTGTTCCATAGAATTCTTAAGTTCAAGAATTTTTGACTTCATTTGTTCAACTCCACATATAAAATTATCTCTCACTTTCTTTGCTTGCACAAATTCATATATGTTACAAAACCTCTTGAGTTTATCCACTTTTGCATTACCATTTTCCCATTGTATATACTGCACATGTACCTTCCACAACTTCTCAAGAACAGGTAGA